>JARFXV010000328.1:0-600000 GCA_031761425.1 Cosmopolites sordidus
AAAAACATGACCAGGCCAAATAAAAGATCTAACTGTAACATCTCTCCAATATGCGATCAAGGAAGCCAGAAATAGAAAACGCTCGCGAGAACTAATCCGGAAAGTACGCGAACAGAAATGATTTTCCATAAGTCACGACTCCTCTGTAAATCAAAATGCCGAGAAGAAGTAACAGATCCAATAATGTAATTGACAGATCCAATATAGATGAAAAGCATGCAATCCCAACGCCAGTAAATATCGATTAGCAGTTATCCTCCAAATAGTAAAATGTTAACTACTGCAGAACCCTTACGCACTTTACGGATATTTTTTATTGATATCGCCCAGCAAGAAGTCAAAAATACCATTCGTTATAGATAGTATGTGAGAAAAATAACGGAACATTAGATTTAAGGAAAACTACTAGGGCCATCTACTGCCCGGTAAAACAGCAACAGTTGAATTGATGGAAAGGGTTTATGGTGATGATTGCTTATCCCGAATATGTGTGGTCGAGTGATATAAGCGATTCCAGGACGGTCGTGGTGCTTTGGAAAACGACCCAAAATCAAGGCGGTCAAAAAACAAAAATCGCTATGAGTTGATGAAAAAAGTGCTTGCCTCACCGATGATTTAAATACGACCAAGCACATGATTTGCGAAACTTTCATAAAAAAATTAAAAGAAAAGGAAAGTCTGTGCTCGATTAGCTTTTTACGCCTTAAATGAGGGTTGTCGCTGTTCGTGAATTTTTGGCAAAAAAACAAGTCTGTCTGCTTCAACATCCTCCGGATTTGTATGATTTGTATGATGACTATTTTCTGTTCCTGCTTCCACTTCTCGATAAATTTATTAATGTCGTTTCGCCAGAAATCGCTGGGCCTAGACTCAAATAAGTTATTAAACACATTTTTGTCCTCATCATTGTCAAAGGTTACGGTCCTCACTTAGTTGACAGAGAATGGATGAGGTGATAATCGGTTGATGCAAGATCTGGAGAGTACAGCGGATGCGCAAAAACCTCTCATTCGAGATCATTCAGGGCCTCCTTGACGATGTTTGCTATATGAGATCAAGGAGCAATATGATTGAGCAACCGTTTTGTTCTTTTCGAGCATTTTTCAGTAGACGAGACCTTCCCACTGCTACCAAACGCAGATCATGATCTTCTTGGGATGGAGATTTTATTTAACTCTCGGCTTCGGCATATTTATTTCATATAAATCTAGAGACACCATTTCGCATCCCCTGTGACGATTCTGTACAAGAATCGTGGCTTATGGTCACGGACTGCGCAGTGTCGTGCGAAATTTTGAGCAGTTTTGGTGCGGTGATTTTCCTTGATGTCGATTGGTTTGTGTGGCACCCAAGCTCCGAGTTTTTAAGTAAATACCATAGATTGATGTTGGTAGATTGTTGCAATGCCGCATGTTTAACGGCTGTCCACCTTCAAAGGAGCTTTAAGATATTCTTCGTCGAAGTCGGAAAGATAGACCAGAGTGGGGCGTGTCGTCCAAATCGAACTTTTTGACCCATTTTTTTACTTGGTAACTAATCTGGAGTTCGATCGGCTGCCCTTTCCATATACGGCGTAACTGTCTCAAACTGCTTCTGTACCTTTTTGATCAAGATGAAAGACGAAATATAGCAAGTGTCGAAAATGAAGTTCTTTGTTGCATGGAATTTCCATTTCAAAAACCTCAAAGTTTATTAAAATTAAGTATTCAGAAAAACTATGCTAATAGTTTTGTTTTATTTTGTTTCGTAGAAAAGGGCAATGAAATGCATCAAATGCATATATACACTTTGCTCAACAAAATATAAAAGGAAGATACATAAATGAATTACAAAAATGGCGGGAGCTTATGGCACAATCCCTTAATATATTGAAAATATTTAAATCTTTTATAAATTGGTTGTTCTTAATCCTTATCATCAATGTTAAAAATGTTGTTCACTCCTGAAGAAAAGTGATTTACGAATTCCCTAATTTAGTTTATTGATTTTTCTAAAAAAAGTAACACAGGTCAACAAATCTAAACTTTTTTTATGTAACATTGACAAAAATATGTGTACATGAAGTATTTTGTAGTCCTAATCTGAAAATGAAAATCTAATTACTGTAATATGTACAGTTTGTTTGTTACAGGGGGTTGGTGGTGCGGAAAAAAGGAGACGACATATTTTAACAATCTAATATTTATTTAATATAAACATGTAAACTGTGTTAAATATATGCAAAGACATTATTGATGTTAATGTGAATAAATATGTAAATATATTACATGGAATGTTAAACAGCAACAAAAACTTTCACTTTTTCTTCTTGCGTTCTGTAACATCATCCCTTTTTCGCTAGTATCTTGCTTCCATCGTCCTGATATTCTGGTTAAACCTCTGTTCGTCGCCCAAATTTTCCGGAAAATTTGCCAATGGGAGACACCATAGTATTTCATAGGTTTTTAAAAGTTCATCTATGAGGTTCACATTTTCATCTTTCTTGTTGCCCAGAAATATTTTCACAATACTCACAAAACACTTTCAAGCTGCCAATTCTTGTTCATTTAATTTTTCTTGAAAACGGAAATCACCTAGAAGCTTCCTTATTTGAGGTCCAATAAATATGCCTTCTTTTAGTTTTGCAACACTTAATTAAGGAAATATTTGTTTTAGGTACTTGAAATCATTACTTTCTTTGTCCATGGCTTTGACAAAGTTTTTCACTAGTTCAAGCTTAATATGAAGAGATGGAAGGCAAAAAAATTCCGCTGATACTGTTTATATTTTATGCGATGTATTATGGTTGCTAAGTTGTCATAGGTTTCTTTGATTGTCACTGAATGGGCTAAGGGACTAAATGGGCTCTTGTTTCCATTATGAAGGAAGACTGCTTTTCCGATGAATCTATGAAAATACGCCACTCGGAAAGTACATGTTCTATATTACGTTCTTCATTAAAACATCAGTATCACCACAGACACATAGCGATCATTCCATTTTATAAAAACTTGAAAATTTTACATTCCGTTTTCGGTAAAGTGAAACACTTGCATTTTTATCTAATAGATTCCACCGTTGAAGACTGAAAACATTAAGTTCCGATTTTCGTTTTGATAATCCCAGGTCATGTACCAAATTATTTAAGTTATTAGATGAGTTACTAAGTGAGTACCACATCACATAAGTGGTGTTCGCAGGAAGTTGTGGGTCAGATTCTGATGAAGAATTAGAATCACCGGCAAACATGTTGTCCAGGTTTAAAGGTGCAATCGTTAATGGTAGTTCCTGGCTATGAGGAACTGGCTTAAATGAAGAAGGCAAATTTGGATACTGAATTTTGCCCCTTTGCTTTTTTGAAATCCCTTCTGTTTTAGTGATACAAAAGTAGCAATAACCTACATGATCAGTAAGTTCTCTCCACACTATAGGAACAGCAAACGGTATAGAATTTTTCTTGCGATGCATCCACTGCACTAAATTTACGTGACACTCACCCAGCAAACCCCACAACCAGACAACTCACCCAGGAGCCCAACTTTTATTTTGATCTCTAACTTGGCACTATAACAGTATATAAAAGATAGGCTTTTTTGACTTCCTTAGATATAGATCTAGCTGGTAACTTTAAAATAAATCATCTGCATACATACCAAAGCTTATCGGCTGGATTTTTGCAAAATCGACGACTAGAACTTGCAATTTTATATAAAATCGACTAAACACTTGATTGTACTGTAAACGAGGTAGAAACAAACTAAACTATAGAAAACAATAAAACTGCCCTTAAAGGTTCGTAGAATACTGTAGGAATACCCCCTCTACGGTCTTGGTAAATCCTACACAGTTCAGTTCAAAGTCAGGTACAAACAGTTTTAATCATCCCATGATATAAAGGAGAAGCAGGTACTTGAAAATGGGTGCTAGGTAATTTCGGTGAAAGGTGTTTTAATAACTAGCTAAATGAAACGCAAAAAGAGCATTCTCATTAATTTTACAAAAATCATGTCGATCTATGTAATTTAAACTCACCATAAAGAATAAATTATCAAAATCGAAGCAGAAGAAACAAACTTATTCTAATGAAATTTAATTATCGAACAATTATTTTAGAATTGTTCAAAGGTTTCGTATATATGATTATTATATCAGTTAACGTAATGAACTTGATGCTATATCAAAGAATTGTTTAATGAGGTTTAAAAACAAGCTGATATAGATGTTGGAATCAAGGCAAACGTTTTAATTAAGAACATGAATATTAAACTGATTTTCTAGATCGATGTGATTGTACTTTATTAGGTTATTGAGATTCATAAATTAAACAGTATTTAAAAATTAAAATTTTGAATGTACGAGGATAGTTTGCAGAGCTATCCAAAGATGGTAAATCTTTCGATAGCTATTGGATGCTTTGGATGCTATTCTTTTCTTAAATTGATACAACTGTTACGAGAATTATTAAAATTGAGTAAGTAATGGAAGAAAATTGCTTGACACCTGCTTGAAGTAGCTGTAGGTTCGTAATTACTCAGAATTGGCTTGTTCAATTTATAGAAATAAAACTTCTATTCAAACGTTACTATAATATACTTCTGAAGTATCTTATAGTAACGTTTGGCTTTGCAATCCTTCTACACAGTAAGTAGAATTTTCCACGAATATAGTGACTTTCGTATTAATATATTTTAGACAATTCAGTTTTTCATATTTTTTTTTCAATTCAAAACAATTTATCAATTCAATTTTTCAATTTCAATTATCATTTCAAATCAATTTATTTATTTACCTTAGTATCCAAATTTGTATGCACAATCTAAGAAATTATTACTGATCTTATTAGAGTTAAACGCCTTGGTTATCGGTTTTATCTCATTCTTTAATGATATTTGGCATTAAACACCAAATAGTTTTATTTATCTTCCTGGTGCTCCCTTGACGCTAGGAGATGATTCAGTCTAATTCTCAAACTAAACTCTGTTCACTTTATATAGCAATCATACCTAATGAAGCGTGTTGCAGCAGCAAAATATTCCCTTCTTCTTCTTTTTCTTTTTCATATTCTTCTTGAATACTGAAGAGTCGTGATGTTGCAGAGAGTCGTGTAAGTTATTTCGTTTACGGCCTTTTCGGACTTCTTCTCACCAGCCTTCTCTATTTTTAGTAGTATTGGTTTTTGGAGGTCTGCCGCCTGATCTAGAACTCTCCATCTATCCCTGCAACACCAGTCTTTCTAGGTTACTGCCATCATGTCGTTCAATGTGGACGAAGAAAGCAAAATAAGAAGAACCAAAATGTTAGAAAACCATTAACCGGAATAAAAGACCTATTCTATTCAGCCAACTTTTTAAGTTATTAATGTGACGTTCAGTTATATTAATGTAATTAAGGCAGTCGAAGAGAATCGCTGCAGACGAAGAGAGAGCAAAACAGGAGACATATTTCAGATATCTGCTGCATGGAGATCAACCAGCATGCAGCGATTAAAATTAAGAATGAGTTTCATGAGAAGCACACAAGCCCCGTAAAGTGAAATAATTCGTAAAGTGATTCTCAAAAACCAGAATAACACGAGGGAAACATGCTTCGACCAAAGAATAACATGAGGAAACATGCTTTGACTTTTTGAGCCGAATTGAAATTGAGCCTCATTTTCTGGAAAGGGGTCATTGTTGGTGGAGTTTTCAATTTTTGAATGTAATATGGAAACGAAAAGCCAGGGCTAGGAGTGGCACACTCCAACTTCATTATGGCCAAAAAGTTTTGCAAAGTTTCGATCGTGCTGTGCTGAGGTCTGAAATAAAAATTGATAGCGCACTATTGCTCGAAATTGTTGTAACTCATTTTCAGAACGCTCTAGACAAATTGGGTTTATGAAAAAAATTGCTATGGATCATCAAGTCCGAATTCTACGGACCGGATTCTAGCGAGATTAAACTCGTGTTGAAGTCTTCCAATCGGGAAGCCGTTTGGAAGAGCCAGTCTCACTACCTTATTTACAGACCTCGTATTCTTCCTCATAAAAAAATCAGCCTATATAATTATGATATTTATTAAAAATGTAATTATTATAAAAAAAAGTTTTTGTTTTATAGACTTCCATACCAATAATTGTTATTCATAGTTAATATATCTAGTAAAAACCTTTTAAAAATAAGCTTAACTAATTAACGGAATCCAATCAAAGCCGTAATTAGTAAATTAGCATAGTTTTTGATTAACAATCCTACGCTTGTCTAGCCAAACCATCGTTCATTTATATTCATATTAGATAAGAAATTGTTATTAAGAAATGTGTTTTCATAAATCGCATTAATTACAGTCAGTGAGTCTCGGCAAGAGGTTCATTAATAAGTAGTAATGAGTTGAAATGCGTCGTTTAATGTATAAGATACACTGTACTACAAAATATTTTAAATTATATAGTTTGCCTTTAGTTACCTTAACATTACTTTGATATAACTCATTTTCGCAGTAATAGTGCGGCTTTCAGTGTTGATTTTTATCCCGGGTTTTTTCAGTATTTGTTTACTTAATAATAATGGGGTCAAATATTTTAGTTTATTTTTCACTATTTATCACTCCGGATCATAAAACCCGCTGTTTTTGTGCAAAAAACAATACAAACTTTACTACTTAAAGCCAGGTTGGAAGGGAAAGAAAGCGGTAATAAATTCATGATTGAAAACTTCAGTTCGAATGAAAATTGGGGATCGTGGTTCGTATAATTATAATTAAATACCTCCTTCGTAAGTCATATATAAATCTTTTCTAAAAAATCGAAATACTAAAATATATTCAGGAGATTGCCGAGATTAGTCTAATTTCATAAATTACAACCACTTATGTGCAAAACATTCCTTCTATGAGCGTAGAGTGAAAAATTAGATACTTTTTAAATGAAATAATGTTTTTTGGTGGAATATCAAAATATTTTTCGATTTTTTCGATATACTTCAATTTATATTAGTCGATTACCGATTTTCTAATTTTTAATGTATTCAGTATAGTCCACAACTCTGCAGTATAGTCCACTTGACATTTCTTCATTATAGACATTTGTTTATGTTTGAAACTCTTAAGGGATCAAATACGAATAATAGGTTGGGTGGATGTCATATAAATGTGGCAGAAAAGTTCCCGCGAACCCAAAATGAGGGATTTTTTTAAAATTCTTTCATACTCGCCTTTCCTTTTTCCAAATATTTAATGAAGTTAATGCCTTGCGAATCCCAGAAAACACTGACCATGATATTTTCAGCCGATTTCAGCGTCTTCACCTCCTTCGGGAGGCGTTTGACTTGTAAAATCCATTCTTTTAATTGTTCCTTCATTTCTAGTGTGTAATAATGAATAGAGGTTTTACAAACAGTCACGAATCGCCACAGAAGCTTCTTTGGATTACGCTTATACATGTCTAAATACCGCTGCAAAGTGGCAACTCGATTCCACTTCCGTTTATCGATGCTGTGCTTGTAAACGCAGCACATATTATGCTGATAGTTTTCTTATATACGAATGTTCATGTATTATGCGATCGTCCGAGATGTTTATCATTTCAGCAATCTCTCTAACTTTCACGATGTAGTTACAATATTTGGCTTCATATTTAATAGTAATTTAATTCCCACGACATGTTTTTATCACATTTTTAAATATTCCCATAAACGACAAGATTTTCTTCTTCGTTAACCCTCGCACCCAACCGGATCGATCTCCAGCAGCCCTTTACCAGTCATTAACCTGCAGTAGTTCTTCAGCATCCCTTCCCATACTGTCCCGCCATGGTGCCCGTGGTTCACCTCTTTTCCTCTGTTACCCCCTATTCGCTCTTCCATAATTCTGCCTGGCGCTTTAAACTTTAAATATTCACATAAACTACATGATTTTTTCTCCCTTAACCCTCGCACCCAACCGGATCGATCTCCGGCAGCCCTTTACCAGTCTTTAACCTGCAGTAGTTCTTCAGCATCCCTTCCCATACTGTCCCGCCATGGTGCCCGTGGTTCACCTCTTTCCCTCTGTTACCCCCTATTCGCTCTTCCATAATTCTGCCTGGCGCTCTTGTTTCTTTCAGTTTTCCATCAAGTTTGCTTCTCTTATTACGTAAATTCCTTCACAACATTTGTGATTCTGTCATCTTTATTTCGATTATATTTACTTCTAGACCGACCCTTTTGGCTTTCAGTTTTATTTCATCATAGGCCTCTGTTAATAATATTTTCGATCATGTGGATATGTTTAGATCTTCTGCATATTCTACTATCTGTTTTTTATACGTTTCGTTAAAACTTCTTATTCACGTTCCGTAAATATGCCGCGTATTAGTATTACGGTTTATACAGTGGTTTAAAGAAATTAATAGTAATCAGAGTTCAATGTGTATAGCTTCAGCTCTTGCAATGATTCTTTTATGTTAACAATGTACTTTGTAGTTATTCATTTTGTTCATTCATTGTCATTCATATCGGGATCACATTCCATGGTATCTAGTATGATTTTAAAGGTTTGTCTAATGTAATAGAGCGAAAGCCTAGATTATTCCTTGGTCCATAGATTGGAGTAAGGCCGTCGTGTTAGGAGGTTTTTCAAAATCGGGCAGTTTTGTCTGGATTAAATACTTATTCAGGTTTGTATCCACCATTAGTAATTAACTTTCAAAATTCTTCTGGATATATTGCTGCTGCTAAGGTGTCTACAGACGGACCTTTTCCAACAATTGATGTTATGCAATGATTGTCGCACCTTGAACTTATTGAACCAATCTTCCGATACTTGAAATCCCCCATCCGTATATTCATCAACAGCTTCTTTAAGATGTGCGTAAAGGCTTTCTCGTGGATTACAGCACCACTTATAGGTACTCTCTATTGGCTACAGTCTTCAATCCATAATGTTAATGCAGCTTCCATTTTTTTTCTGTTGCTGGATCATGAACAATTGTTGCTGATAGTGAGGTTGCAGCTGTACAATTTGTGTTCTGATTAAACAAAAGATTCAGCACCCAACGTGCCAAAGCGACTTTTATCAAAAATCATAGCGTCACGCGTTAACCAGCGGCGCATGTGGCGGCAGCGACTTGTTTGTCAAAGAACTTTCGGCCAAACGGCAATAAGACTTGTTTGTTTATAAATATTTTGATACTTGTTTGTTTTGAAAGATAACTGGTAAATAAGTACATATTATTCTAAAAATTCAATATGTAACATTGTCACAATTTTTTAATCCGCGAGTACTGAAAACGAGAATAATGGAACCGTGAATAAGGAGTTTTGACTGTACTATATTTAATAATACTGATGCCAATCTATCCCCTTGACGCATATCTTCACCGAACTCAAATTCTACCTGGGTGTTGTATTTTTACTACCGCCTTGTAATTAACTATTGTGATCGGGGTTAATCTAATATTCTTCACTGGTATTCCCATTTCCTCCATGACCTTGTATGGTACTACCTGTGAATATGGTCGTACACCAGTCTAAAATCTATGAACATCTATATATATATATATATATATATATATATATATATATATATATATATATATATATATATATATATATATGAATAAAGTGTACTTTATTAAACTTGACAAAACTATTTAAGAAAACCTCTTTAAATAGGTTAGATTTTCTGAGAACTCTTTCACTTGGCCTCGTAAATTAAACAGCCCAGTTTCTAGTAAATCACTGCAAAAGCTCTCAGCATGACCGTGGGCTTTGAAAACATCAGCATCAATCCTGCTATTTATGAACTTCTTCGAGACGTTGCCTTATTCTATATACGGATGGCCATTTTCTATTTTAAAACTGACTTATGGTGATATTTGCATGCAATCGGTACCATACAAGCGTGTGTTAAAAAGAACATAAGCGTACAAAACAAGAATACCATTCATTTGCCAACTAAAAAAATCTATAGATAAGTAACTGTTCCCATTTTAAAGATTATATTTCATAAAATACTTTGTACTCAAAGTTAGGTGTAATTTTTCATATTATTATACTATTATACTATTATACTACGTAACTAATATTTTGATTTGTTCGTTTAGTCGTCATTATATATATATATATATATATATATATATATATATATATATATATATATATATATATATATATATATATATATATTGTACATTGAAATGACAAATCATTACAGGATTACAACACTAAAAAATCCCCAGAAAGTCAAGCTATTTGACGAGACTAGAAAACAGGCCGTAAAAGTGATCAGCAAACTAAGACAAATTACATGAACATTTAGATTCTATAGAGGAGAACTTTCGCAAATATAACACGAGAGTCTTTTATAAGACATTCGCAAGAGAAATCCGTAGATCACACCACAAAATCTTTGATTCAGAAAACGGAATGGGAGATTGACACTAACCAATCAGGATAATTGACAGGAGCTGGTACACTATTTCTCTAATCTCAAAAGACGAAACAAATGACCAGGCGAATAGAAATGTGCACTTATCCACCCACTTCACAAGAAAGGAGACAGAACAGGTGTGAACAACTACAGAGGAATCTCCCTACTACAAGTTACCTACAAAAACTTCTCACCATGCCTTCTCCAGAGAGCACAAGAACAACTAAAACACAAAATTGGCGAGTACCAGGCAGGTTTTGGTTGTTCATACATTGAACAAATCTTTAACATAAAAACAATGCTGAAATACAAAGCCATTATGAACGTCCCAATCATATGTACGATCGTGGACTTCAAGAAGGCATACAACTCCATTGACCGATTTCTGTTCAACATCCTAGAAGAATAAGGACTCGATCCCAAAACTCCACGATTAATTAAGCAGACACTGACGGACACAACCTCTAAAGTGAAATTTGTAGGAGATATTTCCCAACCCTCCCTGATTAAAACCGGAGTACGCCAAGGAGACGGGTTATCCCACTCTTCTTCAACATAGTCATGGACAAAGTCATAAAGGAATGGGAAAAAGAACTAAAAAATCAAGAACACTGGGAGCCAATACGACTCGGACGACCCAAAGTTAACCTAGATATCTCATGCCTAGCCTTCGCAGACGACCGAGCATCTAGCCTCGCAGAAAATGAAAAAAGAACAAACACATAGAAGTCCTCAAGAAATGTGCAGAGGAAATTGGCCTACAAATCTCCTTTCCAAAAAACCGAATTCTTCTGCTCAAAATTAGATGTCCTGTGACCTATTATTTTCTCTTTTGAAACAAAATAAAATATATATAGATCACAGCGACGGCAGCTGTACGCCGGGAGCACCGGGAAGAAGGTCCAGGACAGAATGAAGCCACAACAAAAGTTGAGCGCTACCCGGTTACTTCATATATCGGAAAATACCCTGGAACCAGGAAGGGGTCTATCTTAAATAAAACGGTTTACTAGAATTATATACATATATATATATATTTTAAAAGCACACTCAAAAAAGAACGACACAAAGCACATAAAAAATGGAATAACTAAAACTATCAAACAAAAGGCACGGGAAGGTTTAGGGAAGGTGGTTCTCCAAACCTTACCGTGAAAGAAATCAAAAATCAAATAAACAGCTCCAAATTACACCAGCTGGTTTCTATGTCCCTATACTTACAAATTAGAGGTTATTTTCTCTATTCTGATAATAGTAAAAAGATAAATATATAACGCTAGGGTAACCAAGAATGGTCAGATGGCAAATAGATACAAAATATAAGGTGATAACGTGACCATTATCAGTATAAGAAATTATGGTAAAAATGTATTTGTGAAAAATAAAAGGTAATTGCAATCCTTAACGGTACATGAAAATATAATAAAAAAAGTGTTTATCTGGCCTTATTTCCTGATGTTATCTATCCTTGCCTATCTGGTACTGGGTGTCCAAAAACACTGAGTACGACTGCGGGCTGTCTGGTATCCCTATGAGGGGGTCCCGAAATAATCTCGATCTGACCAGCCGGTTACTGTGCCATGTGGCCCCAAAAAGGTGTAAGGTTTCCAGGATGGTTGGGCTCTGTAATAGGTGGTCGTTCAATGGTCTGATGTCTGTTGATCGGATTCTCTGCTGCCGGGTCGTAAAACCCTCTATAAGAATATCAGAAAAATCAACCCAAGCGTGACTTGGCCAACAAACCTACGTACCTCGGTCGGAAGGGTAAGGCGCGAAAACGTCCGCTCACCTGGAGATTGGAGTTAGACTGTCTTGCCTTATCCAAAATCCAAAAAAAAGAAAGTCGTTCAGGAACCCAAGGCTATGACTTAACAGACGTCATGCTGATCAAGCTGGTTAGATCATAACGGCTAGGTGGGTGCGACGGTAACTCAGTTGGCATTGCGTGTCCTTACCGAAAACTGAAAGAAAAGACACCTCGTTTACCAACCTCAGCTGAACAACACAACACTCGCAGCCACGTCTCCAGACCTCCCTTAAAACGATCTGAGAGCAAGTGAACATCCAAAAGGTGGAAAACACGCAACAATAACCCCTATATCCACCACAATAAGGAAGTGAAATATAGTTTTCACCAAACTAAAATTTACAAAAAAACTCAAACGAAATTAAATGATAATCTACAAGGTGAACCGTAAAACACACACTGCCATAGGCCTTCCGGAACGCACTCTGAGGGAGCTGAGACGCCACCCAGTAGTGACACCCAATTACGAGGCGAAGTCGCAAGCAGATGATCACCCCTCGTAGTGTGTCATTCCCTGAGAATTGTCCAAGGACTGTATCCCGAAATCCTAGGGTACCCGTCCTAAAACGGCCCTTTAAAATGGAAAAATACTCAGTGAGCTACACTGAAAAAAAAAATAACTCTAAAGCCTGCATGATAGTGAACTAAGATGCGAGGTAAAATAAAGAAAACCGACATAGTCGAGTCTAGAAATAGGACTGAGATAATACGAGTAGCGGAATAAGCAATAACGAGCGCTTGCGAAACACAGAAGCGTGGTTGTCACTAGGTTTAGTCTTGATAACTTTCGCGTATCACACGTCCCTATGGGAGTCACAATAAGTAGGTCAAATTCGGTAGGTCATAATTAGTGCAGACTTCTAAACCAGAAAACCAAACAAGCTTGTCACTGAGACAAAATAACGCAATTCCCTCGTAACATTCAATCGTTCCAGTTTAAAAATCTAGAAAATGAAAAGTCTGTTGGCTGAAGGCTACAGTTGTTGGTTATGAGAAAGGCCTAAAATTCAAGCATAAATACATTTATATTTGCCTATATCCTTCCCACGGCTTGCGCCAAACTAGCTAACGAAAGGTAGTACCAACATATTCACCATCAAACCCGGGCCAAAGGCCAACGACACCGAATGGAAGCGCTATTAATCCTAAGGTTACGAGTCCAATTGCCACTCGGGCTTAGCGGAACCAAAGGCGGAAAGCACTACCAAAGGTCGAAAAAACTTTGCTGTGGCGGATCACGCCAACCCAAAACGTAACGCAGCCTCGCTGCGAGGAGCTCGCAGGAACAACTCTAGATTCACTTCTCAAGCGAATACAACTGAGTTAACTAAAGTCTGCGACACCAAACGGAAACGCTATCTAATCCTAAGGTTACGAGTCTTAAATGCTACTTGAGCTCGGCAGAACCAAAGGCGGACAGCTTTGTCCAGTGTCAACCAAAGAAAACGATACCGTGGCGAATCACACCAACACGGAACGTAACGCAAATCACCATATAGATACAGTCTATATAGATATAGTCTATATAGATATAGACTATAGATATAGTCTCACGATTTACTTCTCAAGTAAATCTACACAATCTGGCTACGGCCAGCGACACGGTATAGAAATGCTATCAGGTCCTAAGGTTACATGTTCAATGGCCACTCGGGCACAATGGAACCAACGAGAGACAGCACGGCCATGTGTCAACCAAAGAAAACGTCTTCGTAGCAATTCACGCCAACGCGAAACTTAATGCAGAACGACCGCGAAAAATTCGCACAGCCAATTCATGACTTACTTCCCAAGTAAATCCAACCTGGCTAAGTAAAACTTGCGACACCGAACTGAAACGCTAGCTGTTCCTAAGGTTACGAGCTCAATCGCCACTCTGGCCCAACGGAACCAAAGGCAGACATCAACGTCCAGTGTCGACAAAACAAAAACTTTTCCGTGGCAATTTATCCCAACGCGAAACTTCTACCGAACGTAACTTGGCTAAAGCCAGCGACATGCAATGGAAATGCCATCTGAGCCTAAGGTTACGAGGTAAATCGCCGCACGGGCACAGCGGAACCAAAGGTGGACAACACTGCCATATGTCGACAAAACGAAGTAAGGCCCTTACTTCATTTAAACAAAACCTAGATTTACTCTCCAAGTAATTCTAGACAAACTCAAAACGGAGGAACAAAGATTTCTCCTCTCAAATAAGATGCGTCTAGCGCAAACTCGATAACGTAACACAGGCTTGTTCTTACTGGACAAGTCTGGAAAAGTACAAAAAGGAAAAGAAAAAGAAAAGTAATAAGTGACGTTTCCAAAAAAGAACTAAAAAGGCTGAGCGAGGCTGTACCTAAAAACTGCCAGCTCAGAACAAAAAAATAAATCAAAAACGTCACTGAGTCTAACTATGGTCAACACCGGGAACATCGGAGACTCTACACAGGGTAATAAATCTTTAACGTGCCATTTCCCTGCACGTGACCAATCCATATTTTTTAGTTCATAAACTAAAGGAGACAACTTCTTAAAAACAAACGAAAGAATGTGTTTGGGGCTAAGTTTCTACGCGAACATATCGGGAGCACTCGACAACTTCTTGTTAGGACGCCAAACTCTATCACCCACTTTAAAACTTACATCCCGTTTCCGGAGGTTATAGGATTTTGCATTCCTCTCATATGCGGAGTGAAGTTTCCGACGCACCTCAACAAACAAATCACGAAACTCTTTCAAGTTCTAGGCATAAGTGCCCCTGTCACCAGGTACGACTTCAACAGATTGGTCCGGGAAAGGGGAGTTATAATATTTTCCAGATAAGGGAACATGCCTTCCGAACATCAGGTATGACGGGGGCAAACTGGTTACTTCATGGATCGCGGTATTGATGGCCTGTCTGATTTCCGGAATATGCAAATCCCAGTCCTCGTGTCTATCCATGTAACACCTGATAGCTGTCGTAATGGTTTTATTATTACGTTCCACGAAGTTACACTGAGGAGAATAAAACGGGGTGAACCATTGCTTAACTTTATACATGTCACATAATTCCTTCATACCCTTGCTCTTGAAATTCGGAGCGTTATCACAAATCAGGATTTGGGGAACTTCACCCGAAAGGAATATGTGATTCTCTATATGGTTCATGACCGCTGTGTATTGGCATTTCTCAACGGAAAAATTAACGTGTACTTAGAAAACCAATCCGCGGCTACCAATAACCATTTGTTCCCATTTCTGGAACGAGGAAAAGGACCTATAAAATCCACGGAAAAGATTTGACCAGGTCGGTCAACTACCTTCTCCTTACCCATAATACCAATCTTACTTAAGTTTGAGTGTTTCTGAGCGCCACACACCAAACACCTGCTTACAAATCTCAAAATATCTGACCTCATCTTAGGCCAATAATACACCTCGTGTACTCGGAACAAGGTTTTCCGAAAACCAAAATGGCCACTAGTGGGAGGAATATGACACGACTCGATAATTTTCGCTCTCTGAGGTTTAGGAACCAAGGTTTTCCACTCTCGAATATTAATAGTATGATTCTGCTTACAAGAAATGAATTTCTGAATGTAGTGGTTCTCAACTCGCCATTGAGGAAATATGTCCATGTTGTTTACAATCTTTTCACGGAGCGCAATATACCAGGGGTCAAGAGAATTTACTTCGATCGAGATGGATGAAACTTGCAAATACGTATTCTCGGAATCTGCTGAAAGGTTACTCTCTGCCTCAGGATGCGGTATTCTACTCAAAGCATCAGGAACCAGGTGCATCGAATCATTTCTATGCTGTAGGTCAAAAGTATGCTGTCTTAACCTCAGTAACCAACGACTAAGTTTACCTGTCGGAGTGTTTAAATTAAAAAGCCACAGGAGACTAAAATGATCAGTAATGACCGTAAAACGAGAACATTCTATCCAAGGTCTAAACTTTTCAATACAGAATATAACGGCTAGACATTCACGCTCCGTCACTGAATAATTCTTCTCCGCTCTAGATAAGGAGCGACTCGCGTAAGCGATTACTCGTTCCTCTCCGTCTATAAACTGGGTCAACATACCTCCAATGCCGACATCAGACGCATCGGACTGAACGAAAAATTTCTGACTAAAATCAGGCTGAGCTAAGATTGGTGCACTTATAAGTTTCTGTATGATGGCTAAAAATGCAGACTCCGCTCCCTCATTCCACTCTATGGCTTGTTTTTTCTTCTTGCCTTTAAGAAGGTCGTTCAAGGGACTAACAAGAGAAGAAAAGTTCTTAATGAACCTACGGTACCATGAACACATACCAATGAAACGTTTCACCTCGGTTGAAGTGCGCGGACGCGGATAGTTCGGCATAGACTCAACCTTTGACGGATCAGTAGCTAGAGAATTGTTACCGACTATATACCCTAAATCCTTTAAAGATGTCCTAAAAAATTGGCATTTTTCTAAATGAACAGTAAGACCAGCTTCCTTAAGTAATTTCTTAGCGGTCTATAAAAATTCCACATGATGTTCCCAGGTAGGAGAGCACAGCAATATGTCATCCAGATACCAGTAAATATGTGGTTCGTATTTAGGTCCAAATATCGAATCAACCAACCTCTGTTGTGTTTGTGCCGCATTGCACAAACCAAAGGGAACGACTGTAAACTGAAATTGTCCACGACCGATAACCGAAAAAGCGGTTTTTTCTTTAGAAGCGTCTTCAAGTGGTATTTGTCAAAATGCCTTTCTCAAGTCAATGGAGGAAATGTATTTGGCATTTCGTAAGTTACTCAGTGTTCTGTCTACGTGGGGTAATGGAAAACTATCGTGTTTCGTCAGAGCGTTCAAAAATCTTTCATCAAAACAAAATCTATATTCACCCGTGGGCTTCCTTACCAAAAGTGTTAGAGAGCACCATGGACTATGAGATTCCTCGACTACGCCCAACTGGATCATAGAATCTAACTCTTTATTCAGAATATCTTGCATATAGGGGTATAGTAAATAAGGTTTCTTTTTGAAAGGTTGGTTATCGCCCGTATCTATAGAGAGTTTAATCTTATCGGTCCGTCCTAATCTATCCTTCCTGTCAAGTTCTCTAAAAGATGGAAAAAAGTTTGGATACTGGAGGGTTATCAGAATCTTTTCGTACTGCACCTAGCACGAAGTCATCATTGTGAATCGACCAATGATTATTCTTAAAATGCATTACTAGATTAAAACTCCTAGCAAAATCGATACCAAAAATAAAAGCATGTGTTACGGAGGGTACTATATGGACTTTAATGATTCGACAACAATCGTTAATAAAAATCGGTAGGTCTGCAAGACCAGCAACCTTCTGTCGAGTTCCATCGGCAGTAAACATACTAGAGTTATTGCTTTGACGAATTTTAATCTTGAGTCTCTTTAAGATCTTAAATCCGCTAGCACCAACTATAGAATCTAATAAAACAATGATGTTCTGATCATAAAGTTTGACAGAAATATATGGACGATTATCATTAACCCTTTTTAGAAACAATGGTAAAACTTTCGAATCACGGGTATAAGTCTTATAAAAATTAGATACGTGTTCTAACCATTTGTTCCAACCTGACCTGTTAACGTGCGACCTTGCGGATTGCCTTCTATCAGGATACCGACCGCATGCGACACCTGATGGCCTAACTAGTTTTTTGAGCACTTAGAACAAGAACCAAGCTTAACTTTAGGTTCACCACAACGGAAGCAGAAAACTGTTCTCTTCTCGGTACACGAACGAAAGGTGTAATTGACTCCCTTACAGTTGAAACACACAACCTTAGGTTTAGGGCTATTTTTCCTATCTCCCTTGCACACAACCACAGGAGGTCTCCCAGGATCTTTACCAAAACTACGAACATCTTTACCACTAGAACAACTTGACTCACGGTGAAGTGGATCTTCCTTAGAACCACCAGCACTCTCTCTCTTATCTCGACGTGACCAGCCACTCGTATGAGGGTCATCGAAAGCAAACAACTGAGAGGGTTTTCTAGAAGTAGAGGGAAGAACATCCTCCAACTTCTTACACAAAGATAGTTCGGAGACAGTAACAGTATCGTGTAACGCCAACTGCGCCACATATTCAGGCAACAAGTTCCTCCGGATGTAATTGACTCTGGTAACTTCAGCAGGGGTCACGGACAACCGAGAGAACAAATTCTCCATCTGAGCCACATAAATAATAACTGCTTCTGCGCGTCTCTGTTTCCTCTGCCGGATTTGTTCCCAGACATCATCGTCTGCATGAGGAGACAAAAAATCTCTCTTCAACCTTGAAACAAGACCTGACCAATCTGACACAACACCCGGAACCACACTTCACCCGGACACAACTTCGGAACCACACAAAGGCGTCGCCAACGAAAAATTCGGCAGCTGAATTAAAAAGTTCTATCTCTGAAAAATTACGAGACTGGGATAAATCGGAAACTCGCTCCAAGAAACTAAAAACATTTTTCGAATCTCCATTAAACGTAACACCCCAAGTCGAGACCGACGGTTTGCCAGCAGAACAGTTAACGACTGGACTGACATGAATTACAGGAGGCAGGATCTGGTTTACGTTGCCTACGGTACTTGTAGCGTCAGGATCCTCTAACAACTTGTCGTCTAGATCTGACTCTAACTTAATACAACCCGCGTAAGATTCGTTCTTAAACACGGCTACGTTTTCCTTGTCATCCTCAGGTACTATAATTCTCTGAATCCTAGCGGACAGATGGGCAAGCCTAGACATCGCACGCAAACATACACTATCAGTGACGGTTCCTTCAAAATCTTCTATTAAATTTACTATTGAGGCGGTACTTTTCAGGATTCCCGACTGTTCGATTGAAAAATCAACATTATAGGTTTCTAACCTAACCAAACAATCTGGATTTGGAATTCGTAATCCAGTTCATAGTCTAATAAATGATTAACTTGGAATCTTTCGTCAGCCATTATGATTCAATAAAATTTAAGAAACCAGATCAAAAAACAACATGTAAGAGTAAGATCACGTTCACCAAAAAATTTTTACATTTCCAAATCTTTTTGAATACACCCGGTATTAAATTCAGAAAAGCTAAACTAACTCTCCCGGTATACCATATACAATACCGTAATAGAAAATAGATTAACTCTATATTAACTCATAAATTGCAAATATACAAGGTCATTGTACATTATTCAAAAATAAAAATAAAAAATAAAACTGTAAAATAAAATAGAAAGAACGCTATCAAAGGCGAATTTTGTTTTCTCAAAAAAATGTTGACGAACTGATAAGAAAATTCCTTCCTTCTCGCAAATATATTTATTTCGGATATTTAGTTATTTTAATTTGACCTTGACATTTAAAATTTCCAAAGTACTGTATCATTATCCGGTACACCTAAGGAATGTTCTTCGCTATCTCGATGGTTTTTTTTTGAAAAAAAAGATTTGGAAATGCGTTTCCGTCTTAACTAGCAATTTTGTTGACTTCTAATGTTTCTATTCATTAACAAATTTACAATTCTTCTGTACTTGTGTTTTCTTTCCTGAGATTGTGCTTAAAACTCTAGCATCAAACTGTCCTTGAAATCAAACCCCACGTTGTTGGGCGTCAAATTTATGTGATCTATTATTTTCTCTTTTGAAACAAAATAAAAAATATATAGATCACAGCGACGGCAGCTGTTCGCCGGGAGCACCGGGAAGAAGGTCCAGGACAGAATGAAGCCACGACAAAAGTTGAGCGCCACCCGGTTACTTCATATATCGGAAAAGACCCTGGAACCGGGAAGGGGTCTATCTTAAATAAAACGGTTTACTAGAATTTTATACATATATATTATAAAAGCACACTCAAAAAAGAACGACACAAAGCACATAAAAAAAATGGAATAACTAAAACTATCAAACAAAAGGCACGGGAAGGTTAAGGGAAGGTTGTTCTCCAAACCTTACCGTGAAAGAAATCAAAAATCAAATAAACAGCTGCAAATTGCACCAGCTGGTCGCTATGTCCCTATACTTACAAATTAGAGGTTATTTCCTCTATTCTGATAATAGTAAAAAGATAAATATATAACGCTAAGGTAACCAAGAATGGTCAGACGGCAAATAGATACAAAATATAAGGTGATAACGTGACCATTATCAGTATAAGAAATTATGGTAAAAATGTATTTGTGAAAAATAAAAGGTAATTGCAATCCTTAACGGTACATGAAAATATAATAAAAAAAGTTTTTATCTGGCCTTATTTCCTGATGTTGTCTATCCTTGCCTATCCGGTACTGGGTGTCCAAAAATACTGAGTACGACTGCGGGCAGTCCGGTATCCCTATGCGGGGGTCCCGAAATAATCTCGATCTGACCAACCGGTTACTGTGCCATGTGGCCCCAAAAAGGTGTAAGGTTTCCACGATGGTCGGGCTCTGTAATAGGTGGTCGTTCAATGGCCTGATGTCTGTTGATCGGATTCTCTGCTGCCGGGTCGTAAAACCCTCTATAAGAATATCAGAAAAATCAACCCAAGTGTGACTTGGCCAACAAACCTACGTACCTCGGTCGGAAGGGTAAGGCGCGAAAACGTCCGCTCACCTGGAGATTGGAGTTAGACTGTCTTGCCTTATCCAAACGATACCGGAGCTCTTTCAGTTCAGAATTTGTCCGAAATAAACCTACCAGTGGTGATCAACAATTTACGAATGCTACCTGTAGCGATCAAGAATTTGTGAACGCTACAGTCCAAAATTTGAACACAAAGTTGGTAAAGATAAACAGGGTCACACATTTCAAATACCTGGACGAGATCCTCGAACACAGAGGAGGAGAGAAGATACCATAGAAAACTCGATTACAGAAGATGAAAAGGGCATACGGCAAGATACGCAATATTTTTTTTCTTTATTTGGGTTTTTCGCCACGATTTAACACAAAAGGAAAAAAATATATGAACACGCCACAATCATTCAGACATTACTAAGATACACAATATCTACAATAAGAAATGCATATCCATACACACACAAAGATGAGACACTACAAAACTCTAATCGAATCAGAGGCACTATACGCAAGCGAAATACTTACACTCCACACAAAATGCGGCATAGAAAACATACTAAAAGAAGAGCGCAAAATTATGACAAAAATTATCGGCCCAAAATTAACAGAGGAAGGATACAGACTACATTTTGGGATGACCACAGTGAGAATGTCCAATGTAGCGGGGACCTAAGAAAAAGAAAGTTAACATTTTATGGACCTATCAGTAGACTCCCACCGACCAAGACTCACTAACATAATTCTTACATACATAGAAGGGGTTAAGTCAACAATACCATGGATCACACAAGTCAGAACTGATCCGGTGAAGGCAAATAGATCCAACAGAGATTGAGGGCAGAACAACGCACAGAATCAAGATGAATAGGTGAAACGTCGCGTCAGAAAGCGAAGTTTCAAGGAGATTCAAGACAAGGTGGACAGAGGAGAGCAAGATAATCTATGGAGTTAATAGTTAAATATTTTGTATAGAAAATAACTAGCGCGTTTTACTGCTGCTTATTATTTTAAAGACTTTATTTCATTCTAATGATTCGCAGTTCAGTGCTGAAATTTTTTACGATTTTTTTCGAATGCGATCAAACGGTCAGCATATGCAATTGCTAAAGTTTTGAAAAATCATATGTGCTACAAAAACTACCAGAAAAGAGTCAAAAGAAAAACGAGCAAAGAAATGAATAATCATAGTATACGAGATTTTGAAGAATCCTTTTGCTACCTCGGTCGTTAGAAAAATAAGTTTATTTAAGTATCAGCACCAGAACCAAACGACTAACGAAAGGAAGCAAAATTGCAGGAATGTTTTCAATGATTTTAAGAGCTAAGAATATAACACGAGCAACAAAAGTAAGAGTGTATCAAATAATACTAAGGCTCATGGTTACCAATACCTGTAAGACGTGGACAATGACAAAGAAGGAAGAAAGCAAGCTGGAAGTATGGGATCGTAAAATATTAAGAAGAATTTTTGGAAGAATTAAAGTACAGAACAAATTTAAAAAAAAAGATAAAATAGAGAAATAGAAGAACTGAACCAAAAACCAAATATTGTTCAGGTGGTGAGAGCGCGGAGATTTAGATTGCTGGGCACATAGCGAGGATGCCCGGCAAGAGGGGGTTAAAGAAATATTAATGAAGGGGAAAGAGAAGAAGAGGGTAATCGAGGAAGAAATGATTGGATGAACTGATGGATGATTTGAGGAAAGTAGAAGTCGGGTATTGGAAGAATAATGCTTTGAACCGAACAAGATGCAAATGAAGAATGAAAGAGCTCAAAGGCAAGGGCCACTAGAGCCTGTAGAGCTAATATACAACTAGAACGTGTAAAAGTTGAACCCTTCACTTCAAGCGAACAACACTTGAAAATGCCAAATGATATTTTGGCGAAATGCTGTCACCCTTCCCAGGAAGAACGGTTCGATAACCCAGAATGATTTAAGAACATTCTGGTCGCATCCTTGTTAAGTCTCTCGTGGATCTTGGAATTTATTTCCCCTCTTGGGTTTCTCAAATATTAAATAATACTCCGCCCTGATCACGTTTTCCTTACTTGCCAGATCTGATACTTCTTTTATTATTTTTATCCATAAAAATGATTCCACTAGCTGCCTATCTACGCCACTGTTTATATTATTTTGTCAACCAAATTATGACTTATAGTGCTTTGTTCTACAAGTTTCAAGCTCTAACCATATTTCAAACCGTTTTAAAATTATTAAGACATTTTAAAATTTTGAATGGGTACCTATGTAATTTGGTCCTAATGACCAAAATTTAATCAAGAATATTTTTGCCATTTTTAATGCTTATTATCGAAATATGTTTTCTGGCATACGATTAGGGATCACTCTGGGTACGTTCTGAAGACTGCAGTAAAATTTGGATCGAAAATATGATCTCTAGGAAGCCATATAACTTCCAGGAGCTACAAGCCTTTTGGTTTGAAAATGGCTGTCGGATAACGTAGAGATGGTTTTTCATAATAGTCATGATCTGAATTCATCAAACTATTATATATAGATCGTTGTTGAAATAATTACCAAGAATTTGAAGTAATCGTGAAATTTCTACAGACTGTAATTAAGCAGCATATTGCAAATTTAGTGGATTTTAAATTAATGCCGCCAAAGTAAAAACACATGCGTCTACAAAAAAAAACAGCGGAAGATAACAAATTAGCATAAAATTAATATCCAAATTAACATCTAAATTAGCATCCAAATTAACATCCAAATTAACATCCAAATTAACATCCGAATTAACATCCAAATTAATATCCAAATTAACATCCAAATTAACATCCAAATTATCATTAAAAATTAACATCCAAATTAACATTAAAATTAACATCCAAATTAACATCCAAATTAACAATAACATCTTCGACACAGTGAATAATTTCAAATACCTGTGCACTACGTTAACCTAGGGTATACTAACAGCTAATGGATGTGTATATAATCTTAAAAATGTAATGTCATCTAAAACACTATCAAGAAAATTTAAAGTTCAAATGTGCAAGTCAATCACAAGACCACTGCTGATGGGTGTGACTCATGGAACCATACAAAACAAGAGGAATCTAAATAGATTTCAGCGTAAAATATTACATATAATATATGGACTTGTATTTGACCGTGAAATCCAAGATTAGCGCATAAGATGGAAGCATGAAATGAGACCAACAGGACATAATAGGATATATAAAATGCCAACGGAATAAATGAATCTGACATATATGGAGAATGCCAAATGAACGTCCTGTGAAAAAATCCTTTATGCAAACCCCATATGGCAAACATTCAAGAGGAAGGCCAAGGCTGAGATGGATGGATGGAGCAAGATGGATGTTGTCACGGATCTTAAAGACATTGATATACGAAACTGTAAGGAAATTGCAGCGAATGGAGAAGGATGAAAGTCAGTTGTAAAGAAGTCCAAATCTCTCTATGGACCATAGAACAGTATGTGTGTGTGCAATGCAAATTTAGATAGTGAATCAGGATAAATTATATTAAATAAATATCCTATAAATATATCTAGAGCAGGAGTCGCCAACCCGTCGATCGAGAGCTACCGGTAGCTCGCGTGGACAATGTCGGTAGCTTGGTATTCCAATATATATAATACCTCAATTGATATATATTGTACGTCGAAAATGTGTTTCCGTTATTGCATTAAACAAGTTTAGGAAGCTCTCTCTATTTGAATATTATTAAAGTAGCTCAACACATTCAAAAGTTTGTCGACCCCTACTCTAGAGAATCATCTAAAGATGAGAAAAAGGATTTATATACGGATTTTTGTAACGCATCCTGTATTATCTGCATTCAAAAACGATATAAGCCTTTTATAGACAATCTGATAATAATTATTCTTTTTTTTTGGTTTTAATTGTTTCTTATTTGGATTAATGTAATGTAGTTAATTCTGACAACTTAATTAACTGAAGCGACAAAACGTTTACTTTAAATCCCGAACCGTCCAAGTTCAACCAGAAAACAGTTGGAATAGCAGAGACCTTAATGTCTGTTTATGGTAGTGGCAAAATTGAAATATGATTAGCGCCTTTTAGGGTTTTTATTGTTAGCATATCGATGTGGGCGTGTTTATAAGTACCCGGAGGTTCGAAACAGTTGCAATTCGCTTTTAGTAAGCTGTTGCGAGTTGTTTCCTCGCCGTTGAAAAGCGTTTAGTCTTCGATCTGGTTTAATAAATGTATCAAACGGGATTTCTGGGTGATATATTCTGGGATTTGTTTGCTATCAACTTGCCAAAGGAGGCAATTAGTTTTAAATATGGTACTTTATGTGTTGCTTTGGTTCTACTATAAATCAAATTGATTAAATACTTCTTTGACATTTTGTAAAACACATAAATCTTAGCGATATTAAATTAACTGGTCCATTTATCATGAACATAATGTAAAAGAAATATATTGATTTCCACTATATACCTGGTAATTAATAAGAAACAACATTATATAGCTTCATGAGTTATTAACATTAAACTCTCTTTAATGTAATGTTATTTACATTACACATATATTGAGGGTAATAATATGACATTCAAATAAATTAAAAAATGTGTTCACAAAAACATAAACATTTAATGATTACAATAATTTCTTCATTTTACAATAATCTTTTAATCCCTTCTCATCGTTTGGAAAATTGAAGAACGGATTTTTAAAAGAAATTTATCGGTTTTGGCAAAATGTTTGGATGATTTTTCGGATTTCGTTGTCTGTTTTAAGTGCCCATCATCCAGTTAATGTTGAAATTCATAAATAATACGAATAGCTCCGGTAGATATGGGTAAGTATAAGCCCCCTTTGGTTTCAAGGCATTGCTTAAATGAATAAGTTGATGTTGATACGACTTTATTATAATAGTCTAATCAGAATTCAGTAACGGATAGTTACGTATCTTCTATAATATACCATATTCTTAATATCCCTTAAAAGATTCAGCGATACTGTTTTGTGTGGGTCTTGGATATGGCAGACGATATCGCTGATTAACATTTCCCGAATATTTTCTTTATTTTTACATTATCGAAAAATGTACACGTTTTCATCATCCGGAATGAATTTATCAGAAAATCTTTTTATTTAAGGCGAATCAACAAATCGAAGAAGTAGTACAGAACGTTAGGGTCGCCTTATTAGACTTCGTGCCTTGAGGAATTTGAACTGTTCACGATCCAGTAAGGTGTTTTGGGTTTTTTTCGTAACCAAGCGCATTTGAAGTTAGATTTAACAATGAATAACCATTTAGTGGTAGACGTAGAGAAGAAAGAGACATCCTTCAATATTAGATTGGTATATCTTTGGTACTTATGTGAAGTAAAGTGACTGACAAGAATCGCATTTCTTGCATTTCCATCTATTACCATATCTTTGAAAGCTCTATAAACCAGATTTTCAGCAAAATCCAGCCCCATATAGTAATAGCAATGTTAAAAATCTTAGAGGTTTCCGAATATTCAAATTTGTTATCTACCAGGAACAAAGATTTACTGAGAATGTGGGAGATATTATGGGCAGATGATATCTGAATTTACCCATTCCCTCTCAAGTACTGGACGTCCTAAGAAATGGGTTATAAGTAAGCTGAAATGAGATGTCTCAATACCATGGACAGTTCATAAGTTGCCGCTGTTTTTATAATTCGTTTGTTTTTCCTTCACATAAATTTCGTTTGGCCAATATGCATTCGAAATCTGCAGTTTTACTAGAAATTTTTCTGAAATTTTTTAAAAACTATTTTATTAACTTTCAGGCTTTTCAAATTTCAGGCGACAAAAAGCTTCATCTTCGATACTTGCCATAGTTCACCTTTCATCGTGATCCAAAGCAGTTCAAAATCCAAAGCAGTTCAAGACATTTGCGCCGTAAATGGAGAGGACGTTTTAGCCGATCGGACTGCTCGAGGTTAAGTTTGAACTTCGACCTGAACAACACGGGCCCCTCTGGTCAACTTCCCGACTTTGAACGGGTCAAGAAATAGCTGGGAAGGTGCACTGCGGTTTTGCAACAATCGTTCGATCACTTCAATTTATAGGATTTACTCAAAAACTCGGAGCTTGGGCGCCACATAAATTAACCAACGCCAACAAGAAAAATTGCCGCAAAAATCTCACCTGACACCTGGCAATACGCGGCTAGAAGCAACGATTACTATACAGAATCATCACGGGAGATGAGAAATGGTGTCGCTACGTCAATATGAACCAAAGAAAGGAGTGAGTGGCTGCTGGACTTTTTGATTTTTCCTCCCTTGATACAGTCTCGTGTACTGGTAAATGCTGGAGAAGAAGAGGACGGTCAACAAGGAATTCTACTTCGTCCTGCTACACCGTGTAAAACAGTTTATTTAAGTAAGATTCCACAAGTATATGACGGCTTTCACTTACATTTTTCTTTTGGTTGAACCAGAAAAGCACTATATGCCTTATTTTTTTCGATATTCTATATGTTTAACGCACGAAAAATATATGACGTCAACTCGAATTCGTTTAAACATCAATGGCGTTTTGAAAGGTAAGTTTTGAAAGTAAGAAAAAAGGTCGTAGAAATTAAATGACATAAGAGATTAGACTGTGAACCGACGTTTGCTTCCTGTGCCATCTATTACAAAAATTAAGAATTATTAACCGTCACGTCTGGGAATTTCATTTTAATTAACACTTTAAACCTTTTAAACGAATTCCGTAAATACATATCTACACAGAACTGAGGTGTCCACATCACATTGTGAACATATTACAGGACGTGTATATACAGGGTGTAAGGGAAAAAACTGTTGTTAATTTAACCAGCGATTCTTTATATCATTTGAAAGAACAAAGTTGCTTATACCAAGGTTCAAAAACCTAAGAGTTTCCGCGAAGAAAAATATTACAAAGTTGTTACTATGTACAACTACTTGTACCTATGATAAAAATGATCATTTTAAGCAAATGTGTGTAAAAGCAGATTTGGTGAATAATAAATCATTATTATTTAATGAATAAACTAAAAATAAACTAATGAACATTAAAGTCGAAAAGATTTACCACTTAACACCAAATTACTTTTTTAAACTTCTCGACGCGCGTTTCGCTAATCGTGTTAGCATCATCAGGATGATTTAATCCGACAATTTTGTTAAAACAATTTTTTGAAAATTTAGAATTAGCCATATATCAGCCAAAAAATGGAAGTGGCGACGTAGTATCGACTAATTAAGATGATCCCCATATGTTGTTTAACAAAAATTATTTTAGTTTGTGCATTTAAATTCCATTTAAATCAAAATAGTATTATATAGGTGAATATAGCGATATGCGTCTTATTAACGGAGAAGCAGCAACCAGATTATAAATGTACCATGATTTTTTCAACGTATTCAGAAAATAGGCTAGAACCGTGCCAGACTTCCATAGAGCCAAATGATGGATATGTTGTATATTTAAGATAATAAAACAATTTATCATATGATTCTTAATGTAACGTGAATCGTATAAAACGTGTTATGGTCTTGTGGCGTGAAAAATTATCGCTAGTAATTTCAAGCTAGTAGTTCTTTGTTTAGCTAATTTTTTCAACAAGTTTTCCTTTTTTTGTAAATAATAAACCAAATTTATGAAGAAATCTATAGAATAAATTACTTAAAAAAGATTACATTATATTTTCAAATAATACATAAAGAGAACAATGAAACAAAAAACTGAATTTTCCTAACAATTTTAAAGAAAATAAAATAGCATTTTCCGTGGAAATGAATACATGTAACTTTTTGTTCAAAATAGTGTAAAGAATCGTTTGTTATATTTACGAAAAATATTTCTCTTATGTCCTGTATATGTACAATCTGTTAGTGGAACAGTATTACTGCATTTGAAGGTAATTTTTATTTTACATTCTTAAATAAATTCAATTATTTTTGCATCTAAATTTAATATAAAATTGTCCTGCTGACAGAACCGAATTTGTTCTACTTGGTTTTCAATGGCGACTTTCTGTATTAAACTGATGTATTGCTGAATTATTTATAATTAATATAGACTTATCATCAATTTATATTTTATAAAATCTTTATTTAAACATTTTAACAAAAGGTTTGTCTAAATGGTTGTGGCGTGTTCATATATTTCTTTCTTTTTTTGGCGGTTTTTCGCCACGATCTAAAATTCAAAAATATCTGTTCTTATGTAAATAAAAGAATCACTGGGTAAAAAAAACAAAATGGAGACTAATATCTCAGTGATTCTTTTTCTGTAATAAATTTGCCTAAGGAACAAAAATTTTAAAAATACAAAATTTTCTAAAATAAATAAAGGCTTTTGAACAAACGTTTCGGGAATTCTCTTCGCGTTTTCAAAATGAATCTAAAAATAAATTATATTATATTCTGTATAATACTCTAAAATATAGTAAGTAAATATACTTTGTATATGTCAATGATACTCACATTGACAATGATATTTTTTTTACTGGCAGTGACATACTACCAAAAAAGTTATGGGTGATGTTTGTTGTGTGATTATTGTGTATTGAAATAATTAAACGTTTTTAATTGTATTCTTTATAATTAGAAACCATATTGAATTTAAATCTACCGAAGGCATACCAATAAAACTATTTTTATTTAAATTCATTATAGCGGTTTCTTTTAATCTTCTGTGTTTAGTTACCGATTCTAAAGAATCCAATTAAATTTTTTTTGTAGTATGTCACTGCTAAATTATTTTTAGATTCGTCTTGAAAACGGGAAGATAAGACTAACGGGAAGATAAGTTTGTATTTATTTTAGAAAATGTATTTTTTAAATTTTTTGTTCGTTAGGCAAATTTATTACATAAAAAGAATCACTGTGAAATTAATCTCCGTTTTGTTTTTACCCAGTGATTCTTTTATTTATATCAGAACAGATATTCTTGATATTTTTTGAGTTTTAGATCGTGGCGGAAAACCCAAAAAAGGAAAAAAATAAATGAAAGGTTGGTCGTTGAAAATCCCTTATATTAAGCATTCTAATATAAAACAAATAAAATGTTAAATACCATACATTTATGAGCCAATTTATCGTTTATTGGTACAAAGGAGCAGTAAAAGTACCATTTATAATAAATTTTGACAGATAAAAGCCAGAACATTTATATTGAAAATATATATTCTAGTCTTGATCTGATTAGACTCCTTAAGTGTGGATTCATAAATCCGTAAAAAATTATTATACTATTTTTTAAGATAATACATGTAACAAATGTTATTTCGAAATTTCACTTAAATTTAGAATTATATATTGTCAGGACTCTCTGTTTTCGTCAACAAGTCACTTTCATACAACTGACTAACCAGTTTAGTTGTTCAGAACAATTAAATTCAATTATACAAAGTTAATGTCCACCGCCTTAAAGAAAAACAAGGATGAATAAGTTATAATACATTCCCAAGATCTGATACAAAGTTATTATAGAAAACTTCAATACTAAGTTAAGCAAACAAGAAGAATAACAATATAAAAAATACAAACCAATTATAGGAAACAAGAGCAAACTTGAAATTAATGAAAACGGAAGAAAAGCTACCTAATTATCAATAGATAACTATCCTATATATATATCATATGAATCCATTTTAAATTCCTAAGTCTAAAAACTTATTTCACGAATCTTTATTTTGGCAAAGTCTAGATGGTGCTATAACAACTTCACCAGAAAAAAGGTAAATAAAATTCTTTGATAGTAACAAATTTAAATATAAATTCTAATTTCTGTTTCAATGTAGTTAGCTTCTTATTGTGTGTAAACATTTATTTAATGAACATTACCAATTATCTTCTCAAAAGCATGCAGATGCCCATTTTCTTTATGGTTATTGTAACAGGAATGCACATCGGACATAATATCGACATCGATACCCAAATAGATAAATATCTCATAAAGCCATAATACCTCATAAAACATAATTGTACCCCATATCTTGTGTATAGAGTGTCGTAGCGATCAATTGAACTCAATATGTGCCTAATTTGTTTCTGTGCGACTTCTGTAGATTCCCAGAACTGAAAGTGGTGACGAAAAATAAGGGTTTCGACATGATATCGGATATCCAGCAAATTTTAACCGCGGTTTTGGAAGATATTGAGAAATATGAGAACTAAGAGTGCACCAAAAAAATGTTTACCGCTCACAGTATTGAACTGAATATTGAAGTTCAATAAAAAGTAATGCGAACTATAAATTAATAACGTTTATTTTTATGTTTGTGGATCTGATAATGGTGTTAGACTCTTCGAACTATACAGTGGAAGCTCTTGGACATTATTAGATGCCCGCCTGGGCTATGCACATGACTGCACTTCTGCACAATAGCATGAACGCAAGAGTTCTGATACAAATGGGCAATACTAAGGCTTTTGAAATTAAGACCGGTATTAAACAGGGTTGTGTGAATTCCTGACGCTTTTCTCTGTGTTTGTCGCCACTGTCCTAAATCATGTTAGAGGCAGATTCCTGCATTGAGTTGAAGTATCATATAAAATTGATGGAGGCCTATTAAATCTAGCACGAATTGAAGCCAAATCAAAAACAAAGGAGGTCGTAGAGCTGCAGTATGCCGATGACTGTGCGCTTATGGCATATAGTGCGACGGCGTTACAAACAGTGATAGGCTTATTTAGCTTACGGTGCGTTCAAGCTTGATATTAATGAACAAAAAATATACAACAAAACTGCTTTTAATAAGGAGATGGAGATAATTGATATTGTTACGAATAGTCAACCGCTGGAAGAAGTAACATTATTCCCGTATTTGAGAAGTTATTTCCTACTCTGACGACATGCAAGATGAAAATATCTTTAGAATAAAGTGTGTTGGTGCCAATTTTGAACGTCTAATGAGAAGAGTATTTAATAACTGACATTTAAAGGAACATACAAAAATCAGTATTTACAACACCATTATAATTCCTAGTCTTCTGTATGGAGCTAAATCTTGGGTGTTGTATTGGAAGCAAATAAAACAACTCGAAAGATTCCATTGAGGTTACCTTCGAAAAATCTAATGGTGAGACTGTTAGATTAATGTAGAAGTACTTCAAAGAGCCAACAGAATCTCAGATCATGAAAGCTCAGCTGAAATGATTAAGTCATTGCCAAAGGATACAGGACACTAGGATGCCGAAGCAGATCCTCTATGGGAAAGTAAAGAACAAGAAACTAAATCTGGAATGTCCAAAAAGAAGATACAAAGGCGTCATAAAATAGATATCTAAAGAAGTCAACAATGACGGCAAACGATAGACCCAAATGTCGTGATGAGACATACAGGGCTATGCAGCTCCATGAGGAAAATTATCGCTAAAAAGCCGCAGCCGAAAGTCAGTCGCGAAAAGCCAAATAGGCTGGACCGCGTGTACCAACTCTATATCCTCCTGACCTTAAATGCTCACCTTGCGGAAGACCACGTAGTTCTAAGCTGGGTTATTTGAGCCACAATAAAGCTCATAATTCTTCTACAATAGCTCAGTAAAATTATTAACCATAGCTGAGGTTATTGATTTTGGATAGTCGGATCGAATCAGCAACTGTCATCATACTTTTTATATGAATGGTCTTAAAATGAAAGCTTAGCTAAGTTAATGCTTGCATCCCTCTCATTTTTCTGATCAATCATATTCGCCATGTCTTATGTTTATAAGAATGTAATCAATATGCCTTATAATTATTCTAGAGTAGTTTACTAGTTATAGTTTTTAGCAGGCACTTTGCCAAGCAAAAACAAATTTATAAATTATATTTGTCAATTCAAAATTATCAAATAATTACGTAATTTTAATAGTTTTAAAATATACTTATTGAACTAAATAAATATAATATCAGAACAATAGTATGCCACACGTGTTTCAACTATTTTTACCTGATATAGATTCACGTAAACTTTGAAAAAGCACCACTACAAATTCTCTTGCCGAACCTCACATATCATAGCAAAACACTTGAACTTTAAAAGGGTTATTCACTGACGAGCCATGGATGTTTATCTACTGTCATTCGTCATTCACATAAAAATATTTATTTTGGTTTGATTTACATAATGAATGTTGGATGAGTTGTGGATTTGTTTCTTTTGTATGTAGAGTAAAGCGTTTTTAGTCGCGTTAATTGTGTTTGTTCAATAGATATTAGAAACAAATTATATTGAAGTCATGGAACATGGCGCTGAGTATGCAGAATGGGTAGATTATTTTTATGACTTTATTTGTATTTGTCGTAATTAATTAATGCAATTTACTGATATTTTTATATACACCGGTAGCCCTCGGTTTACGCCGTAGTTCCGTTCCTACAAAAGCCGGCGCAAATCAAATTGGCGCCTAAAATGAATCCATATTTACAGTGAGGTATAGGGTTAGGTTCTACATAAGTGAAAAATAAGCAAATATTTTTTTTTATATATACAATATAATACAAAATACATATCTTATAAATTTAATTTTTAAAATATATTTTATGATAAAATAAAGTGAAATGTTTTTATTAAAAAATCTTAAGAAAAACAAATGAAATTTAAGTTTCGGACCTCTTACATTTTTCGAAAAAAGTATCCATGTTTAATTGTTTAGATTTTTCTTTTCTTTTATTAAGAATTTCGGAATATGTCGAATGGATTCGAATTGACTGTTTTCATTACTCTTGGAGTTTTTTTCCTTCTCTAACTGTTTACGATCTAATTCTTTATATAATTCTTCTAAGTCTTCATTCGGGAGTGGCTGATCATGGGTTTCTTAAAGTTCTGTCACATCTTCAGCTGTAACATCTTCCAATCCCACATAACACGCAGTTCTGGTAATGTGTTCAATTAAATTCTCGTGATGTGCTACTTCTTCGAAATTGTGCATGCATGTTGGCAGATGTTTACGTCAAACTCCATTTAAACATTTTGCTGAAACTTCATCCGCCAATAATTGTTAACTGTTTTATCTGAAGTGTCTAAAACTCTCATCATTTCCATGAATGTATTAGGAGATAATAAGTTTTGAAGGTTACAATAATCCCCTGATCCGTTGGTTGCAAAAAACATGTATTGGGAAGTATGTAAATAACTTTGATATCCATTGATGTTTTTAATTCATCAAGATTTTGAGGATGCCCTGGAGTAATATCCAAGAAAAGAAGTGCTTGAGTGGTAATTTATTTTCTTCACAAAAGACAAGCACAGTAGGGCAAAAATAACTTGTGTACTAATCTGTGAAAATATCTTGTGTGATCCAAGATTTCTTGTTCCATTTCCAATAAACTGGCAACGTGTCTTTATTTAGACCATTTAAATCACGTAGTGTTTGTGAATGATACACTAACATCGGTTTAAGTTTAAACGTTCCTGAAACACTGGTTCCCAACAAAAGAGTTAATACATCCTTTGCACCTTTAAAACCTGGAGCGGTACGTTCTTCACGAGAAATAAAAGTTGGTGCTGGCAACTTTTTCCAAAAAAGCCCAGTCTCATCAACGTTGAAGATTAGCGCTGGAGAAAAGTTGCCCTCTACATAACTTTGAAATTCCTTAGGAAAACTGCCACTGCCACAACATCTGCGCTTGCTGTTTCACCGCATAATTTTACACTACGACAGTTACTTCAGAATTTAAATCTCATAAACCAACCCTAGCTTTCCAAAAGTTTCTTTCAGTTTCTTTGCCTCCATCTGTCTCCTTAATATTATCAAAATTGATTTTGCTTTTTCATTTATAGTAGCTTGATTCAAGGTTTTTTATTTATTTGCAGCATCCACTCATAAAGATAACAAGTTTTCCATTTTTTCAAAAATTTTACCTCTACTGTAACTCACATGTTTAACATTTACTGCCGTAGACTGTTGAGCAGCGTATTTAATTTTATCTGCATTTTTCTTAATGATAACAGTCGATGGAGGTAAGTTGAGTTTGAATCTCATTCAGGGACTTTACATGTCAACCACTGAAAACACATTATCAAAATCAAGGATCTAACTTCTGAATAATTGCCGATTGAGTATTAGATACATTATAGATATTAATGGAATATCATTTGGAACAATTCAATCAATTTTGAAGAACTTTAGTCCTGTATTGATCAGACAACAGACTCAGATGTTTTCGAAGAAAACATCTCATCGCTCTCTACCCTTACGACCCAATAGCCAAGCATATATTGTGCTAAACATGAACAGCCTAAGTCAAAAACACTAATGTCAAAGCCGGTCAAAAATCGAAGCCATGTTAACTGCTTTGATTACCTTGGTATTGCCCACAAAAAGTTTCTTCAAACGAGTCATATAGTTAATAAATCATTGTATAGGCATAGTGTGTTATTTGCGTCGGTTCTGTCGAAAAAAAAATATACACAAACAGCTACAGTGCACGAGTATCGTGCTAAACATGAACCACAGCTGATAAATCCACGCCAAAACTTTGCAAAAATCAGTCATGTTAACAGTTTTCATCGATTAGCGTGGTATTGTCCACAATAAGTTTCTTCCAACTGGTAAAACAGTTTATCAAGCATTTTATTCAAGTTTTACGTTATTTGCGAGTGTCCATTCGGAAATCACGTCCAGATGACAAAACCATTCATGGATTTTGCATCACGGTAACAAAAGCGGTTTAGAAACATCATATTTACCAGATATGACTCCGTGTGACTTTTTCTCCTCCCTTGATTGAAGAAACCATTCAAAAAAACCATTTTGTGTACATAGAACTGAGTCAAGACAGTTCGCTGAAGGTTTTGAAGGAAATACCAGAAGTCTAGTCTAAAAACTGTCTCGAAAACTGGAAAAAATATTGAAAAAAGTGTATTGCAGTGAGGGGAGGTTATTTAGAAATAAACAATATAAATTTGGATGAATCAATAAACAAAGAGTCACTTTACTTTTTGTTCATAGTAGTCAAATGTAAAAAAAAATGCTGGAACAACTAATTTTTTGCTATATATAAATATATATTTTTTAAAATTTTATACTTTATCTGTATATAATATGCATATACTATGCAAGACCCAACAATAAAATATATTTGTGCACACTATTATGATATTATGTAATGCTGCAAAGTCTAAGAAATTCCACTTATAGTTGATACAAAAATAAAAGAATATGTCTACCTAATGAATTTTATACCTCTCCAAGGTACGAACGAAATTAGTGGATTTATGGTGTTCCGGAGGCGTTATATTGTACATATACTTGAAATTTGGTTAAAGCTACTAGCGATCGGGCCAATCATAAACATCCTAAATACTACAGGAATTAATCATATGTAAATGAATATTTCTAATCTAACATAGATTTTGTTGACAAGCCTTAGAAGGGCACCTAATGGAAAATCTTGGCAACCCGATAGATGTTAACAGCAAGGTCCAATTATATTCCTATTATACAAAAACTAAAAATAAAAAAGTTTCTTCGTCTAATATTTTTTTCGATTCTATATTACTTTAAATTGCAAGACAGGATGTTTTCTTCTTAATATCCGAGCTGAGAAAAATTTTTATATGAAAATATGATTTATTTCGTACATAACAAAATTAGACGGCTTCATATTGATATAAATGTTTTATATTATTTAAACTAAAATTATTTACTATACGTATCTAAGGTAATATTTCATTCGAGGTTTAATATTTCACAAATAAATATATAAATAAATAAATTGGCCTTGATAAATATATATTGCTTTGCAAAAAATTAATCAGAATGAAACAATTAATAAAGTTCAATTTTACATATTTCAATATTTTTATTTTTAAGGGTAAACAAATATCAACTAGTGACATAAAAATTCTAAAATTGTTACAAAGCCGCATATAAAAATGTATCCCACTTTTTTTTATATCGCTCAAATTGACTATATTTTATGTATATAACTAACGTAATACTTTACAGTTACTTTGATGGTTTGGAAATTAAAATATTTTATTTATGTGTAAATCGGTAACTAATGAAAAAATACAAAAAGTATAAATTTTTGTGTAATATTATCTTTCAGTCATCTAAGGAAACTGAATATATTTCTTTTTGTTGTAAATACCGTTTCGATATTACTGGATCAGAATACGTGGCAAATTTTACCAGTAATTCCCTTGATGTTTGGCAGAAAAACTTTGAGGCTTTGAGGTTATTCTCTAGTGGATTGATGGATATGACTAGTTGCCTGAACTTTGTCAATATGCCTTTTTATTTGACGCCTGTCATAGCGGTTTTGAATTAGTGCCGTTTATAAGGAATTAAGTTCTGTTTGTCTATGTTCCTTATCCGACAATCTTAAAGATCTTTTTACTTTACTAAGTTTTGACTACCGAATTTAATTGGTATGGATGATGATGTGAATTCGTATTTAGATAAAGGTTTGTGTGGGTAGATTTACGATAAACTGAATCGGAGAAGTTTTGGTTTGGCTTTTTGATAGAACGTCAAGAAAAGGGAGGGCAGAATTGTTTTCAGTCTCCATTGTAAATAGAACCTGGGGATGTATACTGTTCAAATACGAAAGGAACAGATTTAGAAATTGTATTCCATGTGGCCAAATGACGAAGGTGTCATCTATCAACATGTAGATTTCAACTGACTGCTTTAATAGCTTGAGTTTCATAATGTTCCATAAAAATATTGGCCATGACCGAAGAAAATTTTTTTTCGACGTGCAATGTTGAATTAGACTAAGAATATCTGTTGATATGTAGTATTTGTGTTTCAGAATGTCTAGGGTTTCTGGAAGGGGGATGTTTGTAAATAACGAGACAATATTGAAACAAACAGAAATGTTACTTTGGGATAGACTGTGCCTTTGCAAAAGATAGACTGTGCCTTTTGAAAAGAAAGAGGATGAAGAGGAATATCAGTTTTATGGATTTTTGGAACACCGTATATTTTTGGGATACGAGAAGATTTTTGGCGAGGTATTAAAGCACTCTCTAATAGATCAGACATTTCAATTTCATAGTCAACAGTATTAAGTATTCCTTGGCATTCCTTTGTAGGCTGGGAGAATTGTTTCGTCTGAATTCCTGCGTAATTCAAGCAAGGCAAGTTTTTCATCAGACGGAAGATTAGATCTCGGGGGTTTGGAACCGTGAAAGATTATGCCGGATTATGTTTCGGCGGGTTTCTTTGGCTTCAAGTGAAGGTAGGTGGAATAAAGTATCTTCTGTTTGGGAAATTATTTTTTCTACTGGGGTGGTGTTAGGGTCACTGCGAAATTAAAACTATTTGATAAGGCTCTGTGGGCTGAATCGCTAATATGAGTATTCGAAAAATTGTGTACAAAATAGTTCGATGCAGGTGTTGGATCAGATCTCTCCTCAACTTTAGCAGAATATATTCAAATAGGTCACAAAATATATTTCGATAAGGCCAAAGTAATCGCACCTATAAAATGCCTACAAACCCCGCATAATTCGTGAAACGATCGAGATCGAAAAACGCTCAGAGTATCTAAACAAGAGACATGACGGTCTTAGATTTCCAAATACATGGAAACCACTTATTTCCAAATTGTTAACGAGAGGTCGGCGAAAATATGGGTTGTTTGATTGTGGAGAGGGACTCCCTACAATCCAGTGCAATTGTGCGTTCCAGAGGAGATTGTGAAACCCAACGGTCGGGGGTACATAACTCCTGACTACTGTTGTCTCGTTGGACGCAGTCCAAAGAAGTAAAAAACTCGATATATATATATATATATATATATATATATATATATATATATATATATATATATATATATATATATATATATATATATATATATATATATATATATATATATGTATATATATAGTGTATATTATAAGTGTATGTTTATTGGGGTGTAAGCGGAGAAGGCAAAAGGTCTAGATCAGCCTTACCTGCTCGAGTGGTGGTATAAACCATGCTGGATAATAGATGAGTGACGACGGTATCTATCCAATATTACGGAAATGTAATATTGAGACTGAGGAGGTAACGGGAAGGCATCTCAGTGTTATTTGCCTTGAAAGACTGCAGTTCAGAAAAACTTAAATTAAACAACCAGGCAGCAAATATTGCTCCATGGACAGTTCGTCTTATATGGCTTTTTTATTTCGAATATTTCCAAATAATTTAATAGCCTGCTTTTATTACAACTATGTAATAATTTGACATTATTTGTATTCAAAAAATGGTTATGTTCTACAGAATATTCGCCCGTCTTTCTTTGATTATGTAAAATTGATTATTTATGTCCTTTTAGCCTATCATTGAGAGATCTGCCCGTTTGGCCTATGTATAATAATACATTAATAATAATATAATAATAACTAATAATACATTTTATTTTGTATACTCCAGTTTGTCACAAAAGTTTGTTCTTTCTTTGTTATTATTTAGCATCGATGCAAGATTATTCTTAACAGAGATAATATTAATGCTTTCTTTCTTTAAGTGATTTGTGATTCTGGAAATTTATGAATATAGTTTATAGCATTTTTACAACCTTTTTCGGATGTTTCTGCATACAAATGTTTGATTTTGTTTTTCTTAACCTTGTTTTTTTTTATAATTTTATCTATAATGCTGAGCGTATTGGCCGCAAAACAAGCTCGTAGACTGTAAACGCCGAGGAATCGATAAATTTGGGTCTTCAGGCACACTTTCAATAACGATAGCGATATTCTACATTGAGCAACAGTTACGATGATGCACATGTTTTATCACATTCGTAACAGAAGGATGATTATAGTGGCCATTCTGCTCGTAAGGCGCGGTACGTGGCTATGGCAGAATCACTATTTTTGTCAAAACTTTTAACAGTTCTAACATGTTGTTCGGTGGTTCCATATTGTAAAATTGCAAACCTTAAACTAAACAAATCACACTTTGGATCACATTTAAGTTTGATAGTTGTCAAAATATGCAGAGCAGGCTGGATTCGTTCCTGGGAGAGATACACGTGAATAAATATTCAACATTCGTATACCATCCGTCGTCAACCATTCCGTATACCCCTGTTTCCTTGATTATAGCAGGGCGTTTGAGGAAGTTGATGAGGTTAATAGGAGCCTAAAATGAGAGAAATAAGGGCAAGCTTTTCAGGAAATAAAAGTGTAAGATCTCCTGATTAGCTTAATTTGCTGTCGATAAAGACTGAACAATTCTGAAAATTGAGGATCGAGTATGCGTCAAAAAAAGACACCAGACAAGGATGCATCCTACCGCCAATTCTATTCAATATTTATGGTGAAGATATCATGCGTAGAGCTCTCGAGAATTGGACAGGTGGCGTCAGTGTGGGCGGCATTAAAATAAATAACCTAAGATATGCTGATGACTATACACTTCATGCGCGATCGACCGAAGAGCTGAAACTGAAATTATCAGCATAAAGTAGAAGCCGAAAAATATACAGCCGATAAATATACGAAGTAGATATACACACACACAAGAAAAGTTTAAGAATTTTGCTATGCAACAAAAATCAAAATTTGTATATCATTTAAATTATACATTAAGGTTATGTATAGGTTCTATACTAAAAGTCGAATAGTTTTTGCTATAAAAATATTGAAGTTGCTATAAAAACTTAATAAAAACGATAAATACAAAAAAAAAAAATAGAATTCGTTTATTCCGTTAAATGTTTGTGTTTTATTTATTCTGCCGTTCTTTTCTTTATACACATATATATTGTGGTCTGCATTGTAAATATTTTGTTTTATAATCGAACGACAACATTTAGCTTTACAAGATATGAATCCGGCAGTAGGCCTTCTTGAAGCTGGCATGCGGCAAGTCGAAGTAGCTGAGCGGTTAGGTGTTTCACAAAGTGTCATCAGTCAGCTATGGAGGACGCTGTACAACTACAGCTGAAGATACAGTTTTAGTTTTAACTGCAACAAAACAAACTACAATAACAACACCCGAGTTGGTTACGGAGTTACATCGGACGCATAATTTAATTGTTAGCTTAGATACAATAAGAAATCGTCTCTATGAAGCCAATCTTCATTTTCGACGACCGCTCAGATGCCCATTTCTCTTAAGATTAGACCGGTGTCGAGAATGTCAAAATTGGGATGGAATTGCTGCAATAACTGTTAATTCAAATCGATAAAAAAATGTACTAAGCGCTTGAAATCAAAACATAATTTTAAGATACTGTAATAATCATATTTGACACTTATATGAGTACAAACCATTAAATTACTTTTTAATCAACAAAAATGACATCTCACAACGCTTGGCAACCTATTATTGTAATTACAACGTCGATGTTATGCGCTTGGGCGCCCACAAAACTCAAACCCATCAACGTTCATGGTTCCTGTCCACCCACAAATCAACCCTTCACGACGCTTGGACCATAAAAAAATCGTTTCGGTCACATCCGGAACAGCCAAATGCCTTTAAAATCAACAATTAAAATTTATATCTGCTTTATTGTTTCCTTTATGTTTTAACTACATTGAGAAAGAATTGGAATTATCGTTAATAGCTTTAAGGTTCGTAAACTTAATTGTTATAAATATATGAAGCAAACCGTTAGTTCTATAAATATTTTGATTTCATACTGAATAAATCGATTAACAGAGTACCAACTAAGTACATACATTCAGTAAATGAATCACTGAATACAGGGTGGTCGAGTTATTTATATATCTTTCCATCTTCGATTAGTATAACACTACTGTTCATCAAAAATAAATGTTTATTAAAAGATGAAAAAGACGATGAGAATATATTTTTTAAACTATCGTTGAAATATATACTGGTCAAATAATAATTGGGTGTCTAGCTATTTCATAAAAAATTCTGAAGAATATTTATAACACTACGGTGATATCTTACAAATGAAGAAATTCTTTTTATGGCATAACTAGCGAATTAAACTGATATTAAGACTGTAAAATATAAGAGAATATAAGTTCATTCAACAAAAAAAGTTAACAAAAATCAATTGAAATCGCCAAAAAAAGAGTTTATACTAAGCACTTTAAAACAAAATATGTTATTAAGAAATGGAAATGGAAAGAAAGCTTTGTGTACATCAAGTTCCGCAGGTGTTTCAGCATTCATACCAGTAATTTTGTACATTGACGAATTAGTCAATTTTGGCTGTTTGCTGGCAATAGCAACACATTCATTTAGCTCGACAATGTATATTATTTAATGGTGTATTAAAATAGACCAATAAATCTAAACATTGCTCCTTGAAAGCATTAAACCATTTGAAAGAACTGAATGAAATGAAATATGCCTTTTCAGTGACGTGATATAATTTATTCTTGCAAAATGCAACATAGAGAACAGAGTATATTGAAGTAGGACATTAACAATAAATAAAAAAGTTCATTGCATCTTTTGGTATGTTAAATCAATTGTACCCTGCGGTTATGTTGAAAACGTTAAAACAATAAACCAAACCAGTAACTGCTAATGCTGATGGTTAGATGCTCTATCAATATCCATATATTCCATCCATATATCCATATAACTTTTGCTTACTTTTATAGTAAATAGCATTGAAAAATCAAAAGGTATTTTCTAATATTCTAAATTTATCTAAATTCTAATACTTTAAAAGTATTTTAAGAAAATCAATTTTGCGGAAAAATATAATTTTCCGAAGCAAATTTTCGTATCATAATTTTTTGATTTAAATGTGGTCGGTATACTTCAACAGAATGTTTTAAAAGTCTTTATTCAACCTTTGATGAAGCACCATGCAATAAAAATCTTTAATGCTGGTTTGCAGAATTTGAATGTGGACGTATACATTTCTGGGGCGAAATTCGTGTTAATCGGCATGTGTTATATAGTGGCATTCATGGATATTGACGTAAAATAAATGCAAACGATAAACCATAACTATTTATTCATTATGGATTGACACAAAACAAGAATCTTTCTACAGTCCTGATTTATCACCCTGTGAGTTAACTGTACTCTCGATGATCGAAAATAAATTTCATGGTCGTAGAAGCAAATGCAAAATTTGTATATCAATGTATATTGTTTATATGTCAATGTATATTGATATAAATACACAGAACATTTAAAAAATTGTAAAACCATTTGTACTATTTGTTGTACCATTTGTTATGATTTGCTTACATTTTTTAAGTGAACTGTTTACTTCTCCAATATTTCAATATTTTTCTATATTGTATTTTTTACTTCCATATGGACCCTGGGAAATCAAGCTCCCAGTAGTATAGTTGCTAGAATAACTGAAATTGATTTTTAAGCTAAATACCTTTCTAAAAATTAATGTTAAAGAATCAGTAAAAATATATGTAAAAATGATTGTATCGGAAGGTCCTAAAAAAAATAAGTGTATCCAAATGATTGTATCCTTGGAGATGTCCTACAGGGTTAGTACCATGTAGGATGATTGACTTAATCACATTCTGATCATATTTAATGAAAATGTATCGAATAATATGCATGAAACATCCAGAATTGGCATAAGACAGCTAAATTTCATTATAACAATACCATACCCTATAAGTTATTAACCGGAATAATCTAGAGAATATTTAAAACTCGTTGGATTGAATGTTTTACATCATCGTCGATATTCACTGGATTTGGCAAATTTCAAATATACCTTACTTCGCTCGCTATAAAATTATCTATACGGGAAAATTTTTAGTGTGGAAGTCTTTTATTAAACATGATTGGCTTGGTTTTTCGTAAATAAGAAGTCAAAAGTCATACTGTTAATATAGTGGAAACTAAATGTATTTATTGTATTAGTAAATGTATTATTTACTAGTAACTGAAGAAGAAAAAACAGCGATCTGTTGAAATGCCCAGAGCTGGCTATCACATGTTGCATAATAAACTCACAGATTTGTTACCTAAAAAAAATGCAATACTTCAAAAACTTTTCCCATGCCAATATTTAAAATACTATAAGTCAGTAAGTCTGTTTCACTAAGTTATATTTTTTTTGTAGAATGTAGCTCCAAAAATAATATCATGAATATTACATAATTCTGAGTTAATTAATTCCCCTCTGTGAGCAATTAAATTGTCATCACTTGATTACCGTTCATTATATTTTTTTAATAGAGTTCGGAAAATAGAATTTAGAATTATAAAGAAAAAACTCAAAAAATGCATAACATCTCGAAATAACTTTCCATTCTCTTAGAAGATATTTTTAGAATTCACTTGTAGTTACACATGCTTAAGCTAATAACTGCTAAAGGCAGCATGAAGTCAGATGAAGTCAGATGAAATCAAAAGAAGAATATTTGGCGTACTTTAGGAAATTTAAGTTAAAATTTAAATCAGAAGTCCTCAGTCATAGAAAGCCAAAGTTTAGAGTCAGTGCATTCTATCCTTAATGGTTTAACTCTTAGGTATTAACAAAAAACTATGCCAAAATCTTAGCAAGAGGATAATGAGGCGAAGAAATACAAATACTGAGAATTAAACTGAGCGATAGTAATAGGAACGTCGGGATAAGAGCTCAAACAAAAATTTTTGATGTCTTACAAAGACCTTCTCAGCTCAAGTGACAATAAGTAAATCAGACAGCACGCCAAGAAGACGGGAGGTGGACGAGATTCACATTAGAGTAGAGATCGTGATACATGAAAATTAATGTGGGAAGCATAAATACTCGCTTGCAAGATGATAGCTACCGATAGAACGAATTGGTACATCATAGATAAAGTCTACACCCAACAGTGGAATAGTACAGGCTTATCGTGCTCGTGCAAGGAGCTAGCATATTTCAGTTGTCTAAAAACTCATTCAAAGGTACATCGAATGTCAGCAAACTTATTGTAATTTATATTTTATGTCTATTTTAATTATTATATTTCGTAATAAGTGAAGAAGTGAGCTTTTGATTAATTTAACCCGCTCCAGTTACTACATTGGAACACTAGCATAAAGATCAAAGAGTATAGGAGAGCGTAGGTTGAAGAGCAATTAAACTTAAACGAAATATACGGTGACTGTCGGACCAATATATTAAAGATGAATAAGCAGTCATAGAATAGAAGCATTCAGTTGGAAGAAACGGCTATGTAAGTTGGCAGGATGCTGAAACATGCTTATGATGATTATTTAGTTCTGAACTCATTAATTTACTGAACACTAAAATATTTTTTACACTGGACATTTATTACAATGAAATATACAATGTGAACGGAAAATTACTTTCATAAATTTAAACAATTCTTCCACTATTTTTAAGAAAAAAAATCCTTACAACAAAAGTCAAAGACCTGGGGTTACTGAGAAAAAAAATTGCAAAGTTATTAAATTACTAATCAGAAAGCAATGAAACGAAACATTTAAGGAATAAATTATAAATAAACTAACGAACATTGTTAAAACATTTATTTTTAACTAAGTATATACGTTCATACATCATGCAATATCAATACGGCAACGTCATCGTAAACCAACTGCAAATAATTTTATATCAATATTGTCACCAAAATTATTTTAGGTGTCAGTGCATGCATTTAAGTTCCATTTAAAACAAAAAATATATTCTGTACGCTAATATCACGATATAGATAAGGAGAAGCTCTCTAAAATTCCAAGGAGGTTAGGTACATTTACAGGCAACGATATCCAGAAAGGCCGCTCCCAACTCGACAAACATTTGTCCACGTTTCCCAAAGATTTTTGGTTCCGTGTAGTGTGGTTCTAAAATTCCACAAGTGGCCATATGTGGCCGACAGCGAGAAATCGGCCCTGAAGTCCAAGAAGAAATGTTATATCTTGTCGAAGAGGATTCTATCAAAATATCTATCTATAAAATTCTATCGACAAGTTGGAATTTTCCATCGGATTGTACATAGAATACTAATAGAGCAATTATTCTACCCTTATACTGTACAAAGGGTACAAGCCCTCTTACCTGTTGTTAGCGCATATGCGAAAACATTGTGACTAGTTTTTTGGTCAAAACCAAAGGAATAATTTTTTTTTCAATATTTTATCAACCGACGACCCTTCTTTAACCAGGAATGGAACGATGAACGAACAATTTATCATGTGTTTCTTAATTTGAAAAATTAGTGACAATAATTTAAAGAAAATTTATGTTATGTATGTATGTTATGTAATGTAAATTAAAAAAGAGGAATATTTTTTTTGTAACGAAACAAACAAAATTTATTTCGAAACATATAGAACAAAACGAAAATGGGCGTTTCCATATTAAAAATATTAAGGATATTATTGTTAAAAATGTTAAACCTGTTTCTCGTTATATGTGTTGTATTTTGGATACATGTTTTAAGGAAACTTTTTGTTGAAAAAGATGTACAGAATTGAGGAAAATACTGTCTCTTACACCCTGTATATGAATAATCTCATACTATACCATATATGATATACTATAGGGAGAGTAGGGTAGTAGGGATATAGTAGAGATAATAGGTAGTTATTGACGCCATCTTATGATAACCTAAAATATATCCAAAGCTACAGTAGAACAGTGATAAAAAGCTATAAATATACTTAGTATACCAATTGTGCCAACATTACATGTAGGATGCTGCAATAAAATGTTAAGAGAATGATATAACGACCATTAAATGTTTTTTAATGACGAGAACAGGCGTTAACTCTCCCCCGAAAATTACAATAAATGTATATATGTACATATATTACCCTAGCATAACTACTACAAATTGAATCATCCACGCACGGAAATGTGCATTAGGCCTAATTAAAAAAACGCAAAAAATGAGACAAACCGGCACGACAAAACAGCCTGCTGTAGCGTTAAGAAGCTTGATTTATATCCGGCATTCGTCACGCCAGACAGTCCTGGTCCGTGTGCGTGTGGCATGGTCGATTTGCGTCGTTTTCCCGCTTCGGGGGCGCTAATGTGCCTTTTCCGCCGTTGGCCGATGGCCGAACTGTAGCTTAATCGATTCCGCTGATCTTCTGCCGGCTAATCGGGAACGACTTTAGAAATCAAAACGACATGAATAATTGGGTCATTTATTGATTAAATACTCTACATTAACACCGTTGGTAGGTATACTAAGTATAAACGAATGTTTCCAATTGTGGCGATTTAGCTTGAAATATAGAAAATTTAAAATTTTTATATTATGATTCAACAGCGAGGGTCATTGAATAACTCTTAACAACGTTTCAAGGAAAATCGTTTATTTCAATAAGGAATTTTATTTTAAAATTATGAAAATGTTTACTAACAGTTTCATAATTACTTTTATTTTAAAGATAATTAATGAAATATTATTCTCTTGTTTTTCTTTTTTTTCTTTTTTTTTAAATTTTGGTCGCGTTCTCAAATTATTCTGGTTTTATCTCACTAATGATGCCCTTTTTTGTAATAAACTTCGTTTTATGTTTAGACTCTTAATCCCTGTAACATTAAAAAAGTCCATTGATGTCAAATCACACTATCTTGGTGGCTGGCCGCTCTGCATGGTCAAGTTTATGCGTCTGAATGACTTTTTTTATGGTCGGTGGCTCCGACGTTACCTATGGACTTTTTCCTGTTTCCTCAATTAAAAAAATAATATTTCATAAATACAGTTTTGAGTCTACAAAAACAATTCAAGAGAGTTAGTTAGCCTCTTTGAAGGAAATGCTAGAGATTGATTATAAAATGAGGGTGTGTTGAGTATAAACTGGAAAGATATACCTAAATTTAACCAACGATTCTTTACAATTTTTGAACACAAAGTTTCCTCAAAACATGTATCCATAATACAGCCATTTCTGCCAAAAACAGATTAGAACTTTATTTAGTTTTATTAACAGTTGACAACGTCTCATCGCCTTGTTTATTTTGATCGAAATATGTAATAAGACTCGTCACCAGTAATGACCAGAAAATGAAAATGAATTTTCTAGAAAATGAGGCTCATTTTCAATGTTCCTCAAAAAGTTAAGACATCTTTTCTGAACAAATTTTCTTCATGCTCAATATATTGGCCGTCCAAATCTGACGAACGGTTGTATCAAATTTAACTTTTTCCCGGTCATTCTGCCCATTACCCGATGATCAGAATGTACCAGATCTCAGATTCTGTGGACATATGCCTCACTTGTTGAAGGCCTTCGAACGAATCAAGTCTTGGCCTCCTCAGAATTCCATGGCCTGACAATCTTGACCCCTGATAAAACATTCCTTCTATAGGCCCGTTGAAATTTTGCAAAAGTTTCGGTTTCACTGTGCTGTTAAACAAAACTTGAGAGCGCACTGTTGCTCGAAAATGTTGTCTCATTTTCATGTCTCATTAGAAAATCCAGCCCTCGAAAATAATTGTTACTAAGGGACTCTAGGCAGTTAAAACTCGTACTTCGTGCGCATCAGATGTTGACCAAACCCCTTCCCCCAAGGGGGATGTCAATAGTATTGCCAGATCGGACGCTATGCCATCAGTCTCATTTCAAAAAATACACCTCGTATATTTTTTAAACGTTAATTCACCATCCTCAATGGTCAGGTGGGGTAGCTATTTAATATACATAGTAATCGAGAAGTCTCTGTTTTGAATGCTGATTCTGGTATGGATGTTTGTGCATAATCTAATTAATATAAAATGAGGTACTATCACTGGAGGGAAACTGATAATCAGAGAGTGTATAGGTCTAAAGCAGATGTTCCCAACCTTTTCTGGACCATCGCCCCCTGTCCCATAGTAGTTCATTATACGAAATATTAAAATATTGTTGCACATTATCTATACCTATTTTTTTTGCCTATGTATCTATTAAGAATCACAAAGTATAAATTAACTAAAAATATTATCAAACGTAGTAAAGAATAATTTATTCAAAATTTAAAAATAAACACAAAATCAATAAGAAATGAAAAAATTAATGAGATGGTTGTGGCTGGTGGAGTTTTAACAGTTTGTTAATTTCGGATTCCAATTTCGTTAACATCAGTCGCAAATCGCCACTCTCGGTGATCTCGGCGATCTCGGTGCAGTCTGTTCCTTTTCTTAGACAGTAAATTAGCTACAACACTGAATCAACGCTCAGCCAAATACGACGAACGAAATGCAATTAAAAATTTCTGTACTATTGCCCACAATTCAGGGGAGAGAGCTGGTATTAATTTTTAAAGCCAGAACTCTTGGTATCCATTTCTGAATTTTACTTTTATTTCTTCGTTAATTGTGAGTTCTACGATCTCCTACTTTAAATTTGACAATTCTGCTGTATCTGCATTTGCGAAAGGATCCAAAGCCCAAGTCGGTTAAAATATCCTGGAATCGCTCGGTAAAATCAGCATGAAGAACACCCAAGTGTTGGCAGTAAGTAAGTACTACCTGTTTTGCAGATACTGCTGATAATACGGGAATGTGGCTGTATCCATCTCTACCTAGATTTCGTTTGAACAAAAGTTTTCCCACAAAAGCAGCTATGACTTTTTTGTTTTAATTAAAGTCAACTCATCAGCTTGGAATTATATCACCTTATCGCGCAGTTTTTCGTCTCTGTTTTCAAGGTCAAGTTCTGAATCAAATAGATTGAAAACAACGATTTAGATACATATCTTTTGGGAGCTAACGAACTTGCGATTGTTATCGTCATCATTTTCACTACAAAGTTGGCCAAATTATCTGTCGTTCAATGAAATGGTTCTAATCGTATTGCTCTAATAACTCTGCTCTGCTCTAATAATATAATAGAGAGACGTATGCAGGCGCTCATTCAGTTTTTTTTCAACCAAATACTGACGATGAACACAATGTAGTGCGAGCAGATTTGGTACTGCTTGTTTTAAATGCGCTATGAAACCCTTATGATGTTCAATCATTGCAAAAGCACCATCAGTAGTAGCTTACAAAATATTACGAATAGGAATTTCTTTCTCTTGAAAAAAAAGTGGTTTATTCATGGAATTAAATATCGATTCTCCTTTTGGGTCGGTCTCCAAATTATTAGCGAATACACTTTGCGAATACACTTGACAATTAATAGCGAATGAATCGAACGTAAGGGTCCTGCTTCGTTATTTGGTAAAGTTGATTCATCGAGTTGAATGGAAAATTGTAAGTATTTAAGTAATCATACAATGATATTTCAACGTCTTTATTAACCATTTCATCTAATCTTCTTTGCACTTTTTTCCTGAGAAGTTTTCCTGATAATATCCGATGGTGTCTAATGATGAAGAACAGTTCTTATTACCTCTTTTACTGACTGGAAAATTACTTCCTCACCAATTGTGTGTGGTTTTCCCGCTTTTGTGATTAAAAATGAAATAATATATGAAGCTCGTAGTCCATCATCTACTGCCTATACTAGTTGGCGGTTATAAATATTTCTTTTCCAGTTCTTGAAAATAGGATAAATATTTGTTCTTTTTATCAGAATGCTTTTAATTGAAATGCTCTTGTAGTCTAGAAGGCTTCATTTGAAAAAAACTTTTTGGCAAATTAAACACATAAATAACAACAAACGTAGGTTAAACACATAGGCAAACATGGTTCGTAGTATAAACACAAATTTTAAATACTCAATAGTGTACTGCCGGCATTTCTTCTTAGATTCAGACGTTTTGAAATACAAAATTTGCTACGGTTTCAATAAATTAACTTTTCAACAGATTTATAGATAGTTCTGCAGACTTGGCTTCATCCGATTTTTATCTCTTCCGATCCCTGTAATATCATTTGGTTGGTAGTCACTTCACATCTCTTGAGGAAATCGAAAAAAGAAAGAAAATCTATCTTTATCACATCAAAACCACAAAGTTTCTTTCGATCAAGAATTCGGCAGTCGTGTTAAAGATAGCTGAAAGTGAGAGAGATTACTTCGAAGCTTAAATTTGTATTAATTTTACAAAAATAAATGTCAGCGATAGTCAAAAAAGGCTGATAATTAAATTGAGGCCGAAATAGTTTGAACAGCTTTAGCTCTAGTTGCTTTCTTTTGGTAAAGGTATGTTTATTCTAGGTTAATCTAGAATTGAGATGCATTCCCAGCTATATGGATTCATCTAGGTGCAATATATATGGATATGGGCCAAGCACTCCCATCCCGGAAAACAATTGCTGCTATAAAACCTATGCGAGATGTTGAGATAGAGTATGGGACTAAATTTTGTTTCTAACTGAAAGTGTAATTCAGCATTGTCTCCTTTAAACGAGTTAGCTTGGAAAGCTACACATCGCTGAAGACAGCCTGCCCGCTCTTCTTCATTGCTGGAATCTATTGGTTGGCCTTTTCGCGAGTATGGATTATTGACTAAGCACACAAAAGTTAAAAAGACATTCCTAGACCTATCCATGCCTTTTATTGATTTGATTTCGTGCACGCATCAACATGCATGCCTTTGCTTGTTAGCTGTGCCGCTGCACTTGCTCTGTAAACAAATAATTACAAGGTGTCATATTTTTGCCGAAACATGCTTGATTGCGTGAATCGCGTTTTTTCTTATCAACTTGCAAGACTTGTTACCGACAATACTAAATCGAATTAAGTATATGTATACCTAATGCTAATTAAAATTTGTAATGCCTATTTACACTATAATAATAAGATACAAATTTTAGTTAGCTAGATAAAATAATTATTCATAAAAACGGTAGGCATTTTATTATATTAATTTTCTTAACATTTCCTAAATTAATTTCCTGTATCCGCTACCGCCCCCATGGAAGGTTCCAACGCCCAGAGAAGAGGAGCCCGGGCCTCCCTGCCCCGTTTGGAATCTATGGTCTACAGGCATCAAATTACCATCCTATGGCTTAAAGGCATCATAGAATACAGTGAATTTTGGTAAAAAAGAAAATTAAGTCGTCTAGTGAGCTCTTTTATCAGTGAGTGTATTATATGAGCTCACTTTATCTATTATAACCGACGAAGCAACCGTATTGGTTAAACGTATGTTATATTTACATAAATCTATAAAATATGTAACACTGCTTAATCAATTAGTCAATATTTATTGCTGAATAGCATAAGGAATAATTGAATGAGATTTTATTCAATTTTATCAGCTTAAGACTCTGCACCAACTCGAATATGAATCATGCTATATTTACCCGGACTGTATCTCCTTCGATATCTTCATTTTTTCTCAATGCAACTTTATGAACGACCACCTGGTACACGCATTTTTGGTTCGGTCTTTCTCGGTAGCGCGACAGCAGGCATAAACATGTCGGATAAAAACGTTCAGCTATATTATGAGCCAATAAAACAGATCGCAGGAAGGAAAGCTGATACAGCAGATACCGTTTTTATTGTTGGAGCGGCGTGAATGAAGCTGCTAGCTGATTTGTTGAGAGTGGATTATTCGGGATGTCTGGACGTAGGTCTTTATCCGTACAATTCGAAGCCTGTTACGATAATGTGTTTATTTTTAGTTTGCTCTCCAAAAGGGAATAACTGCAGTAATCTGAGGAATTGATGGGTTGTTGGATAAAAATATGGTTCTAATAAAATGTTCTATTTATATACTGGGTGATTCCAATTCTCACAGTTATTAATACAAACTATATATATATATATATATATATATATATATATATATATATATATATATATATATATATATATATATATTATTTTTTTTTTTTCACTTATTAGTTTGAAACTTATTTTTAGTGAACAGTAATATGTGCAGTAAGAAGATTACATTTTATTATTAAAGTTCTTCCATTAAAATAATCGGTATATCTTTTATATAGGGTGATTGTTTTAGTGCGTACAAAATTTAAATTCAAATAAAACAATAACCAAATTAGATGCGTTGATACTATATATTTCATGTGAAATAGCGTTCAATGGCATAATTCTTGAAATCAGTTTCGGACAAATGTCGGCCGCTGCTACTTCTGACAAAACACATTATCTTATAATGTCCGCAATTGTCTGAGAGTTTATGTTATATATAATTGTCCACATTAACGAATTGATATCTTTGGATCTTCATCAACATTGCCAGCAAAAGCGGAAAAATTTATTTGGAATGCACAGTTTTTTTTTATTTTACTATCGAGCAGCTTTCGGAATTTGTGATAATACAACAAATACATAGTTTAATTGGGCGTTTATGTGCACAATAAAAGAGTCTATAAGTTTGGTGCACAGAACACTGATTTTGATAATAATTTTCAACAATTGGCAGGTGTTGCTCTGACGTTACGTGTTCCATGATGATTTGCCAATATTCGATGTGTTTCGATGATTGCCATAATGATATTAGCCATGATGATTTGACAGCGACTTCTATTGGAAATTCGGCCGGAGTCGACCGACAAACAAATGACAAAAAATCAATCTTTATTATATTCTTTCGGAAAAAATAGAAAACTCAGCTTATGTTTTTGTATCAAACTGAAAATGTACCTGTTGTATTGCATATCTTGAATACAAGAACTGAAACATATTTGACTTATATCCCTTTTCCATTCTAAAGGGTAATAAGAAAAGGAATGGAAAGGATTTACGGTTAGAGGCGTATCAGCATCTAAGGCTATTTAGCGACTGGACCTACAGCTTAACGTGGGTTCCGAAGCACGGTTATCAGCCTCCGACAAACTCAGTCCAGCGCCTTCCTTAGGCTATCAACCCTTAGTTATGTGCCTACCAATAAGTCTATCAGAAAGCCTACCGATTGGCGAGTGACCAATGTAGAACACTTCTCAGAAGGCATCCGGCCTTACCCAGCCTTTAACTGGCGTGATTGAGGTGTAATTCGTTGTCGGATTTTACACTCTTGCTTAGAAACAATCACAGACATTTAAGTGAGGATATGTGTGGGCGTGTGTGTGAGTATATATAAGTGTGTGTCTAGGGTAAGAAGTAAGACGGACAGAAGAATTAAAGAAAAACACCCATCCGAGCGCTGGAATCGAACCAGCTACCTTTTGATTGCCAGGCAGGCGACTAACCCACCAGACCACCACGGCCGGCTTTCCCAATAAGAGCGATAGGATTTGAATTTGAAATAAAACACAGAAAATTCGGTCCAAAAAGGTTTTCATTATTTTTATTAGATGGTATATTTTATGCCATTTATGATTTAAACAAAATATCGTTCAAGTGACCACCTCGACTCTTGCAGTGGTTGATCCGATTGGCACAATTTTCGATGACTCGGTGGAGTATATCGGGTGGTATAGCGACTATGGTTGCTCCAATGTTGGCTTCAAGTTCATCAAGAGTCTTGGGTTTATTAATGTAAATCTGTGATTTAACATACCCCCAAAGAAAATTGTCTAAAGGTGTTAAATCACAAGATCTTGGTGGCCAGTTGCAAGGGACATCCCGTGAAATTACCGATTCTCCGAATTGATTGATAAATAAGTCCATCGTAATGCGTTCTATGTGGCAAGTTGTCTTGTTGAAAATATAGTTCGTCCGTATCAATTTCATCAATTGTCGGAAAGACAAAATCGGATAACATGGCAGGATAGCGTTTGCCATTCACAGTGACGGTCCATCCTTCGGAAACACTTTATATGCGATTAATATAGTATATTAATTCTTATAATGCAATCTTCGGAAAACTTCGTGTAACACTAAACTGGAGGAGATTAACCACTAAACAGTAAATGACTATATTTAACTTCTCAATGCTTGTTTCGTTAGCCATGTTGGACAGCGAAACGTGTGTTGAAAATTTAATTAAGCTGATTTAGTGTTTAGTAGAAAAATCTCTTCGAGTTTACTAAACATATGGCTAAATAACAGGTGTGTCTGCTGATAATTCTAAATTTGTTTAAGGAATGGCGCTGGAAACAAAGGTCGGTTCACATTATAATCTAATAATAATTTTGTTGCTACGATAGTACCTTTCAAAATGCCATTAATGTTTAGACGAGTTAGCGTCATTTTTTTTTTCGTGCGGTAAACATGTCGAAAGAAAAGAGCAAGTGAAAGCTGTCGTATACTTGTGAAAACTTACGGTGACAATGTCCTAACGCAAGACGCTTGTGGGCGTTGGTTTAGATGATTCAAAAGCGGTTATTTCGACTTGAAAAACAAAGAACTCTAAGGTCTACCGAAGAAATTTGAAGATGTCGATTTGCAAGGATTGTTGGAAGAAAACGATATGCATACTCAACAACAAATGTCAAAGAAGATAATTATGGATCGCGAATTATTTGTGATCATCTGTATGTCATTGGAAAGATCCAGAAGGCAGAAAAATGGTTTCCACTATCAGCTGATCGATATACATGAGATAGGTAGAAAAACGAAAAACAATGTGCGTTTTTCACACATCGAAGTTTTTCTTTATCGGTATGAAAGAAATACATTTTTGTATCGGATCGTGACTGAAAATGAAAAGTGGGTATATTTTGAGAACGCAAAACGCAGAAAATCAAGGGTTGACCCATGACAACTATAAGGTGGGATCAGAAGGGTTAATTCCGTTCGCTACCGTCAAAAAATGATCAATTGAGTGATCGATGAAAAATTATTTTGCAGCACAACGATGTCCCATCACACACAGCGAAAACAGTCAGAGACCATTTCTGCATTTAGCTGGGAACTCTTGCCCTACCCGCCGTGCTCAACAAACTTGGCCCCTTCCGACTACCACTTGTTTTCATCGATGTCTCACGCAGCTTCCATGAAACATTTCAACAATTACGGAAATGTCGAAAATGGCTTGAGGACTGGACCACCTCAAAAGATATACGGTTTTTCTCGGAGGGCATCCACAAATCGCCAGAGAGATAGGAAAAATGTGCAGCTAACGATGGCGATTGAATAAACCATTTTGTACGGTTCTCCTAAATTAAACGTGTTCTTTTTTTTTAAGAAAAAATATAAATTATTAACCGACACACTTGGTAAACTGTTAACAAAATTATTTTTTTCATGATGCTGTGAAGTATTTTTCGTATAATACTAAGACGAGCAAAATTATTGTGGTTCCGTTAAAAATGCTGAAATAACATCAGTTGATATATCAGATCGTTTTAGACATATATTCGAATATTGAAAAGGGACCAGATATTTGTATGGAAGAAGCAGGTTTAAGTTTTCGTGAAACAGTAAGACAATTGGGATTTATAACATGGATAATGTAGTCTGAAAATTAGAATTATTAAATGATGTGATGTAACGGTGTCCTTAACAGCTTGCTGTACAAAATCGACATACAAATACAACAAACAAAATCGACATACAAAATCGACATAAAATATAATTAAAAAGAAATTACATGCATTAGGGATGCCTGTTTATCATCTTTATTTGGTTCTTTCTCTTAAGGCCATCCATGACACGTAGCATAGAATGGTGTAAAGCTAGAATTGAATAAGAACTGAAATAGAACTTTATTTGCTTTAGTAATGAATCCAGAATTTGTTCAGGTAGTTATGGACGTAGAAAGGTTACACGTTTTCATTTGGCCATCTAATTTGTTTCTTACCTGTCAGATTTACGGATTGTTATAATAGTACTACATACTTATATGATATAGTATTATATACTTATTTAATTTTAAGTTCACGTATTAATTTATTTTTGATAAATTGGTTAAATAATGGAAAATCTCGATTTTATAATTATTACATAATAGTATCAAAAACAGTTGATATAACACATTCTTTACATTTTTCACTACGGCGAACACATGTAATTCGTATATTTATTATTGATATTGGTAAATTTCTGAATTTCAATTAATATTTACGTAAACAATAACGGAAAAAACATATACTATAATTAAAACGTTTATAGGGAAAGGTTTGAATTATATTAACACAAGTTTTTTTACGATCATTTGATATACTAATTGGCATAGAAATTATTATACACTAAAAGGGCTGTTTGTTTTTAATATATTTTTTTCAAACATATGTACTGCGACAATTGATTAAAAAAAGCATTGAAAAATATGTAGTGGTTGCTTAAAAAAAACTTTTAAAATACACTTTTTTAAACAACACTATGTTGAATTTATCATCTAAGTGAATGAATTTGAAGATCAAATTTGTAGTTTACAAGAGAAAGATTGTCATTTGAGAAATCGTTAATCGTACTAACAGAAATTCGTGTAAACTAGTGTAAGTTACATAATTGCCATTTAAAATCGACGTCTAAACTTATGGTTACTTATGGTCATCTTATTATCGTCATATAAGATCATTTAGATTGCAACATTGTCAATCCTATTTTGTGCTACCTCTGATTACTACGATTAGAGTGGTGTAAAAAACAATAACCTGGAGTGTGGAATGGCATTATCAATGAAGAATCCCTCTTCTAGTTAGCTGGACATGGTAACCAAAGAATATTCAGATGGCAAGATGGATAATAAGGTCAAGTTTGTTGTTAAGCGACATGTATCACGAATAGTAGGCGTTAAGGTCGCTTAAAGTCGCTTACCTCTAATCTTTATTAATTAGAGGAAACATGACAGCGTAATCTTATCTTCAAGAGATGGTAACCAATAAATTAACCCGCTAGCAGATGAAACTTTTTAAAAAGATGGTGTATTGCCAGTGCATCTGTGAACTTTCTTGACGAAAACTATATTAGTTTGGCCTATGGTCAGCGAAATCTCTCGACCTTTCGACTATACAGCATCATTGAGACATGATGTGTAAAAGGTAAAGAAATATACCTCAAGTCTCACAGATATTAGAAGCTCTAAGACATGAAATACAAGTAGTTTGGATACTATGTCTTAATAGGAGTTAGACCGCCTAATACAACCGATGCCAAAACAATCAGGCAATTAACCATCGTTGAAAGATGTTAACAACGGACACTAGCAAAAACTATATTTAACTGAGGAAGCCGATACTTGATGGATATTCATTTTAAATAAAATATCTAAGATATCTAAATTTCCCATCTATTAGAAAATAGTACGACAATTGTTTCGGCACACAGTGGCTTCTTTCGATATGCAACTACTGTTAAAATTTTAGTAAGAAATTCTTTTATACACCTTGAAAGTAAATCAACTTAAAATTTTTTAGCTTTATAGGACAAATTTGGGAACTTTTAATTGCTCTATAGGATAGTGATAATTAGCAGTTTCCTTAAGATTTTTTCTCCAAATATTTGAGTAAAAATTTGTTCCGCTTTTGGCATTAGATGGCACTACATTACAAGACCAAAGTGTTATGTATTTCACACGTATAATGTTTTGATGTTTTTTTGATTTTGAACAATTTTGATTTTTTTTCGGACATTTTTTTGACATTTTTTTTGACCTTTCGGACGATCGATCGATGGTGATGGTAACGAAATATTGGCATTAATTGAAAGTGATTGGCATAAAACATCTCGAGAGATCAGAGAAATTCTTGGAAACAACCAGTCAGCAGAGTCAAAGAGACTACGTCGACATGGAATGGTTAGCAAGGCCTATGTATGGGTGCCCTATGAATTATTGACGAAAAATTTAATAAACCGAATTTTCCTGGTGTTTTTCTATTTAATTGGGGCGCAACGAAATCGATCCATTTTTAAAGTAGATGGTTTAAGGTGATGAAAAATGTTTATGCTAAGCATTTGATAGGACTGGAAGGGAATCGTTTATTATGAGCTGTTACCTGAAAATCATACAATTAATTCGGAGAAATACTATTCAGAACTGAGTGGATTAAAGCGAGTAATCGACCAGAAGCGAACTCAATTAGCCAGTAGAAGAGCCACTGCGTTCCATCGAGACGATGGAACGAGCCACCCAACCAAACTATTACAACTTCACCAGGATGTTTTGATACATCCACCTTATTCCAATCTTACGCTCTCCGGCTACCATTTATTTGGATTACCTCAAAACAGCTTAGATGGTTAAAACTTGAAAAATCACCTGGATCAGTTTTTTAATCAAAATCATCAGAATTTCTATGAGCGCGGGATTGTACAATTACCGGAGAGCTTGGGAAAAGTCATGGAATAGAACGGTACATACTATATTGACTAAATGACGTTTTTAGTAAATATAATTTCTCTTAAATTTATCTCAAAAAAATCTGACAAATTTTTGTCAATTCAATATATTATAAGAATATAGGTCTCCAGTATTTAATTTCATATGGCTTACCATCCACCACCATATGGCTTACGTACTATCCAAGCAAACAATGTAATACAATACTAATGCAATTTGTATTAATATTAATTGCATCACTTGTTGAATTTCAATTAATTGATCTCTAATTAGCAATGTAATCTGTAATATTTTGTGAGAGTGGGATAAATATCTAAAAAATGTATGATAATTAAAGTTTTTGTTGGAAAGGTTGCCGTTGTTCGAAAATTTGTCATATATAAATAAATTTAACATCAATAGAATGTATGTCTATCATATACAGGGTGTCCCATAACTTATCCGCCATAGAGCAACTGGTGATAGTAGAGTTAAATGTGTTGGCAAATGTTAGTCATTAAAAAGACACAGGGGGTTGAAAGTCAAACTAAATTTTCGAAATATTGAGATCATTTATAAACGGTTAAAGATAACAGGTTCAAAATCGGAGTAGTTGGGTTTTCAAAGGCGATATTGGTATCACCAAATCCGAATTTGGTACTAGTTTGAGCCTAGTTCCTAGAGGGCGCTTGCTACCTATTTTGTGAGGAATTAACTCGCTCATATTTTTTTACCCTATAAAGCTGGGAATATTTTGACTTCAACATAGAGAATAGTCATAATTTCCACGTAAAAGAGATACCCTTGGTCAGTATCGATATCGCACACCTTGTGCGAAATATTCGTGTGCGAATATTCCATTGCACATCTTGTCGATAGCTGAAAAATATGCAGTTTACAAAGTGTGCCTTGAATGTTGTGTACAAATTATTACATCTCGATGACAACTGTCATTATTTTCTATCTTTCCTGTTAAATGTATGTAAAAGCAAGTTTCTCCAATTGAGTTGCTATTAAATAATTTGAAAAAAAATCCCAGACTTAATCAGTTTTTTAACCGTGGTTTAAGAGATATGTTCTGCGTTTATGCAAGTAAATTACAATAGTTGCTCTACAGTTAGAAGGCATGAAGAGTTTTACCCAACCAGAATCATCCCAGATCGACAAATTTTTTATAGAATTTTCAGTCAGTTAGTAGAAACAGGTTCGTTTTATTACAACAATCCTGGTGGACGATCGAAACGTATAAGAAGAGACATAGAACAAGAAGAGGACATTTTAGTTAGTATCGTGGAAAATCCTGAACTAAGTACTAGGCGTTTGAAGGTTTTACAGGAATTAGCGGACTTACCGTTTCAAGAATTCTCCATAAAGAAAAAATGTTTTCCTACCATTTTTCGCCTGTTCAAAATTTATTGCCACAAAATTTGCTGGCTAGATCAGAATTTTGTCAAAATCTACTACATAAAAAAACTGTTGTTGTTGAAGACCCCATGTTCCTGACAAATATATTGTTTACTTGTTGTTGAAGACCCCATGTTCCTGACAAATATATTGTTTACTGACGAGGCAACTTTTAACAGATGCGAAAGTTTTCACCGGCGAAATAATCATTATTACGCCCTGTAAATTCCACGCCTACCAGGAGAGCGACATTTCCGGCACGAATTTTCCAATAACATTTGGTGCGGCATTATCGAAAATTTTTTAATCGGCCCATTTGATTTTACGCAAAGACTGAATGGAGGTCAAATACAGTTTTTAGGAAATGATTTATTAGATCTTTTGGACGGTATACCTCTAAACTTAAGACAAGACATGTGGTTCATGCAAAAGGGGGCGCCACCGCATTTTACTGTTGCAATATGATTTGGATCAACGTTTTTCACATAGGTGGATTGGGCGCGGTGGTGAGTTTCTTTGGCCACCTCGTAGCCCAGATATTAATCCGTTAGACAATCATTTGTGGGGTTATATGAAGTCTTTCATTTACCATGATGAAATCAATACAGGAGACACAAAACATTCAATAAGCCGACAATGTTATTAGAAATGAAGAAAATATCTTCTCAAATGTGAAGCGTCACTTAACAAAGAACCTGCGAAAATGTATTGAGGTATACGGCGGACACTTTCAACACCTATTAAAGTAAATTTTAAAAAATTGTTATTTTAAATAAAGTCCGTTGAATTTTTGACATCTTAATGTTTATTTTCTCGTATTCAAGGCACACTAGGTGAATTGCAGGTTTGTCAACCATCGACAAGATGTGTAATGGAATATTCGAACACGAATATCTCGCTAACGGCGAGATATCGATGTTGACCAAGGATAATTTTTTTACGTGGCAATTATGACTTTATTTTGAAGTCAAAATATTCCCAGCTTTATAGTACTAAATTCGAATTTGTTGCCTTTGAAAACCCAACAACCCCGATTCAACCGTTTTTACATTATCTCAATTTTTCGAAAATTTAGTTTCACTTTCAGCACCCTGTATCTTTTTAATAATTATCATTTGCCAACACATTTATTGACTAAATCCTCTTATTTTTATCTCTACTATCATCAGTTGCTCTATGGCGGATAAGTTATGGGACATCTTGTATAACCTTTACATTGTAATACATATGTTAAAATTTTAAAAAAATACAGGGCCACGCATGGTTAGATTGATTAAATCGATCAATTAGCATATCGCGAATCTTCTTGAAAAAATGGTGTCCGAAGAAAGTTGGTTAAATTATATGGAGGGTCTTGAGGGTAACTACATAATAATGATTGGAATGATGATGCAAAATTTTATTAAATCTTAAACTGCATGCTTACCAAAAACGAAAAATAAAGAATATATCAATAGCAAAATAATAATTATACGATATTAAAATGATATAGAATAAAATATCTTTCAGTTAAAATTTAAAAAAATTGTTTTATATTGAACTACAATTGCTTATATCATATACTGTTTGTTCCTGTATCCTGTATCATATACTGTTCTGTTTTCCACTATATTCTTCATCATTAAAATCGCCGATAATCGTATCATGAATACATGTATCAACCATTCCTGCAGTTATAATATCTCATCCATTTTCCTCTATCTATTTTCAAACTCTTCATCTGTTTGGGTGAAGGTAGGCTCATAGATTTGGATTATTTAAATTCTACAGGTATTTGATGTTTCTAGCATTATATAATTTACCCTTTTAGAGATTCCCTTGAATCTAATGATACTTGAACAAAGTAATTTCTTATCAAGAAAGCCTACTCCTTTTTGGCTCTCAATGTCATATACTCTGTACACTAATACATTTCCAGATTGCAGAATCCTATAGTTTTCTTCCTTTCTTTTTACTTCTGATGGCTGGCTGACTTCAATCTCGAGTCTGAATAATTACGAATTGATTAGTCGGGATCTGCAATTGCATATAGTTACTATGATTGTTTCTAATTTTGCCTTATTTTTGATTAGGGGTATTTTTGCATGCCGCAGATTCCTTGAGGCAATCCTTGTCAGAGCAATGAAAAATTTGAATGAACCATGAACCAATGATTCGCCAAAATGTCATGCTTATCATTGAATGTCATGTCATGAATACTTTCTCTGCAAAGAAGGCTCAACGTAAATTGACATAGATAACCTGGATGTGTGAACCAAAAACGAAATGGATTATATTCTCGACATAAGTAAAACAAAAATAGACCAATTAGTTCACAAATTTTAAAATAAAATAATGCGGACTGTCAAGCATATCTGACTCAAATATTGCAACTACAGCATACAAATATATACAATAATATAAATGTATTATCTTAACCTGTTATCTCAGCCTTAAGCAAAGCAATAAAAAACATCACAAAAACAACAAGAAGAAAGAAGTACTATGTATAAGGAAGGAAAATATATTCCAAATGAATATCGAGAAATGAGAAGAGAAGCTAGACACATGATTATAAATGATTTAGAACAACACTACGAAAATGAAATCGCCAAACTAATTGAAAATACAGAAATATGAAATAACTGAAAAAAACACTAGGACACGAAGTAAGAAATAAGAATGATATACTAAAAACTACAGAAGAATTCTTCAAGGTATTATACAGTTCACGAACCATGAAAGCTGTGGGAATAAGGGATGGCCGTAAAATAGTAAATGTCCACATCGGATTCGATAACGCCACTTTCCTATGACTTTGTGCAATAAAACAGAGCTAATCACCAGTATGTAGTACTTAATAGTAAATTTACATGCATCGATTGCACCTGTGGTATTCGATATTAAATATGGTTAGTGAAACGCGCTTTTATATAATGAATATTGTTTGAATATTAGGTGTACCGGAAAGTTCTGTCCGTTCCGGTTACAAGTTTCAACAAGTATGCACATATTCATTTCATGCATATTTGGCTCTCTCTTTTTATCACTCAATGTATACATACTGATCTAGCAAATACTAACTAAACGAAGATGATTGAAGATAAAACGAAGATGATTTATGTCAGTATTAAGTGAGACTCGATCATGTACCCATGGCTACTGATAAAGCCAATGTATTTTGTACGAATTGCAACAAGGAAGAAATGTTACAGAAGCGTGTAGAAATGTATTGAAAGTGTTTGGTGAAGTTTCTAATAGAACATGCAGAAGATGGTTCGAAAAATTTCAAATAGGTTATTTCGACCTTTCTGATAAGCTGAATATTGTCAAAATCATGTTAGAGCAAAATCCTTTTTTGACAATATTACAGATTGCGGAAAGGCTTAATTCAGCTCAACAAACCATTTAGGACTAGATTTGGAAACTAGAATTGGTGTGGAAATATTCGAGATGGGTACCACATGAGCTAAATCAGAAGAATTTGAACGATCGAGTCATCATATGCACATCTATGCTTACCCGGAACAAAATCGAACCCTTCTGGAACCGGATGATAACGGGGGATGAAAAGTGGGTTACCTATGAAAACATCGTAAGGAAAAGGGCATATTGTGAATCCGGAAAACCTTCCCCTCCACCTTTAAACCGAAGTTGGGCCTGAGTAAGAGAATGTTGTGTATATGGTGGGACATTCAAGGACTAATATATTTTGAGCTGTTGAAACCGAATGAAAAGCTAAATTCACAGAGGTACTGTCAGAAATTGGATAATTTAAAAACAGCATTTCAAGAAAAGAGGCCGGCAATGTTCAACAGGAAGGATATCATACTGCTTCATGATAATACCAGGCCACATACTGGACTCGTCAGAAACTTGCAGAGCTAGACGGGGAAATTCTATCGCATTTACCATACTCCCCAGACCCAACAGCATCCGATTATCTCTTGTTTCTGTCCTAACAATATTTGCTGGGCAAAAAATTTGAAAACGAAGAAGATATCAGACAAGTACTGGTTTAATTTTTTGTCTCTAGGGATAAGGCATTTTTTTTTTTAACTGGGATATACAAATTTCCATCACACTGGGAAGAAGTCATAAATAGTGATGGAAAGGAAATGGAAAAATTTAAATTGAAATGGAAACATTTATTCAATAAAGATTATTCAAGGTATGAAAAATGTATTATTTTGTTTTATTCTAAAAACGGACCAAACTTTCCGATAGACCTAATGTAATACTTAAAACTAAATCAGTCTTAAAGCATTCAATCAACGTTTTTCTATTGGTCAGAAAACGAACGCTACATTCGAAATCCACAACATGCAAATCAGACTCCGTCTAGCTTTACCGTATTCATAAAAGCCGATATTCGCATTCGATGCGCCGTCGGTCCACATAAAAGCGAACGTGGGCAGGGCAGTGATACCAACATATAAACATATTATTACACTAATTGTCGGACGTCGTAACTTAACACCTATGGCGTCGGGCCGCGGTCGAACGAGATTGCGCGTTGTGTATTGTCCGATCTGGACAGAAATATGGCTGGGGCCCTGGATCGTGACAAATATGGCGGACGCGAAGAAAAAGTTCGGCCCGGGAGCCGCTGCCTACGCCCCAGTTCTGCGCTTGTTGCCGATCGATTTACTGGGCCGTTGTCAATAACTTAAAACAGTTAGGAAATGTTGCGACAAAAATGGCTGCTCTTTAATTTTCTTTCGATTCATATTAATTAAATGTCCTGAGAAACAGTTGCACTTACATTTTCATTTACTTGTTTAGAGTTCAGAGAATAAATCTACTCAAGTGTAAATCTATTATTATTAAATTAAAAAATAAATCTATGCTTACGGTGAAAGAAATTTGCCCCAATAACATATCTTGATCCAAATTTTTCTCGATTTCTCATCTAAACATATTTGATTCAGATACTAGAGAATGATTTTAAGAACCTACAATGGGACCAATATCGACAAACAATATATGTGGAAAATAGTTAAATACAAGATAAACCGACGATGTACGTTTATTCGCAAACACCAAAGCAGAATTACAGAGTGTTCCAAAAAATGTATATACATTTTTTTTCTGATAACTTACTCATTCTGCATTATTTTTCAGATTGATCTAATTTAAAAAAATGGATGGTACCAGACTTATCTTTGAACAATGGAAATTTTTCCTGAAGTGTTACTGAAAATACGAAAATGCGGTAAAAGCCCAAAGTCAGTTCAGGCGAGAATTTCAAAATTTTAACTGCACTTATTGGGCACCTGAGAATTCACACGTTACTAAAGAACATCATGTTAATTTACCAAGTCACAGTGTGGTGTGGCGTATCTGCAAAATGATTAATTGGGCTGTTCTTTTTTGACGGCTGTGTTTGTACTGTAACTGGTGCTGTTTACCTTAATTTGCTACAGGAAGCAGTGATCTCACGTATTCGGGAAGCACGGGAAGGTGAGAACATTTTTTTTCAACAAGATGGTGCACCTCCACATTATCATCATGACGTAAGAGCTTATGTTGATGAGACTCTACCGAACAGATGGATTGTACGAAGAGGTAGGGTTGAATACCCCGCACGTTCACCTGCCCTTACGCCGCACGGCTTATTTTTATAGGGATACATTAAAGACAAGGTTTGTAAGACAAAACGGTCAACAGTCAATGAATTAAGAGTAGCGATTGAAAGAGAATGCGGAAAAATACAAGTGTAAATGATTCTCGATGTTTGCGATTCCATTGCTCTCGTTATCAGCAATGCCTGAACCACGACAGTGGGCAGTTTGAAAACTGGCGTTAGTCAAAATAAAGGCTATTCCGTTAGCTTTATTTTAAAACCCTAAAGTAAAATGTATGGAAATAAATACTGATTTTAGAATCAGTCAAAGTATGTATACAGTTTTTTGGGACACCCTGTAGATAATTGTAGATAAAATGCTGATGAAGCAGGACGAACAAGCAGTAAGAATGCAGTACAGTAAGAATAGAATATAAAAAAATCGAAAAAACCTCCATATATATATATATATATATATATATATATATATATATATATATATATATATATATATATATATATCCATATATATATAATATATACCTCCATATATATATATATATATATATATATATATATATATATATATATATATATATATATATATATATATATATATATATATATATATATATATATTTGCACAGGTTTCGCATAGTCTGACTGCTTCGACCGTTTACCGCAGGATGGCGTGGCTGCATGTGATTGCAGCCTCCATTCGACATGGCCAATTTAAATGGTCATGTCGCTGTCATAAATGCTTTAGTCGTCCCTACATCCGCTCTTCTGGTGTCCAGCTTGAGCCTAACTGATGACGGCTTAAGGCCAGAAACCGGTCTTGGGAGACGCTTGCTGGCGCTTGGATTGCGAGTGAAGGAATAGCGCTATATATATATATATATATATATATATATATATATATATATATATATATATATGCTACAGTTTTCGAGATAAACAATAATAAAATAAATATATAACACAAAATTGTAAGAAGAGGAAAAACGATATTTAAGATGAAAAAATATTTATCGATTTAGTTAATTCAACAGTATTTAAAAACTATCTAAAACATGATTACTAGATTTATGTTATATTGTAGCTGAAATCAAAGCTTTTTAAATAATAATGGTTATTCTGTATTGAAACAGTTAATAATAAAAAAAACAACTATGGCGAAGGCGTCACTCTTTAGAGAGAGATTATACATAGACTTCTGCCCCTTTTCTCCAATTTGATCTTTTTTTTTTTTATTTGTGGCATACTTCTAATTACATCAAATATTTTTTCTGTTGTTGGTTACGTATCTTCTCTGGTACACAAAACTCTATGGGATTTAAATTTACAGACTTGTCCGCCCAGTGGGTGGGACCGTGATTTCCTATTCACTGGTTCTGAAACATACTGTTTACACCTTGTCTTACTAGTATCATATTGTAGGCTGAACGACCATCCTCTAGATACCACATTTGTAATGAAATGTTTAATAGCACATTTTCAAAAAGTTGTGGTAAGTCTTCTTCAAGAAACTTTTTGTATGCTCGGGCAATACATAATTGTTTTCAACACCGGCCTACACATTTATTATAAATCACATTTACAAAACACATATACAAAACATGTACAAAACACATATACAAAACAATGTGCATTCTCTTCTGACCATATGTGTACATTGTACAGTTGTAACTGCTGTTCATATAACATTCATGTAACATTCGCATAATAGATTGATGCTATATTTGACCCAGAATTGCACATAATCTCAGATTTATATATTAAAACGTATATATTATATTCATATATTATTTATATACGCATTCTATATCGTTGTTTCAATTGTGTTTCTGAAGCGCCCATATACTTTCTGTACGACCGAGGCCGCATTACGGTTTTTTTAAAGAGAGGTTAATCGTAAAGAGAGGAAAAACCGCGAAACTGCCCGCGATTTTCACAGTTTGAAGATGGATTTCAAGAGAGTAGCATGTATTGTTGCTCTAATACGAAGAAATAGAAAAAGAAGACGTCAGGACAAAATGCTAACTAAGTTCTATTGGATCCAAATTGTGGCGCGGTTTTTAGCCGCGAGCCATATTTCACGGTTTTAAAATGAGTCGTGGGAAAAACCGCAAGTGCGGCAGCTTGTATTCGTTTTAGGGACTCACAAAATCACGCTCTAAAAAGCCAGGGCGGTTTAACTGTAGTGCGGCCTCGGCCTAACATGGATTATTAGAAGACCAGAACTTTTTAAACCAAACCATATCCACCTTTTTTGACAGTGATTTTTTGGACCAAATATGGGGCTGGTGTACCATCCTGATGAATGATAAGTGACCTCTTATATATCACAGTTTTTATTTAATGTTTTACTATAACGTATATATGTGTACTATACACCTATTTTGTCACCCCAAATTTACGCCACATCGGAGACCTAAACATTTGTCGGAAATTTCGTTTTTACCAAAATGGGGACCTATTCGGCGTCTCGGGCAAGCCAGCAGTTATATTTACTTTTGAATTTTGCATTAATGGTAAACAGTTTTTTCGTTAGACAAGAATGTCATACGTCCTATGGCTTCGTTTTTCATCAAACTTGTAAAGAAACATGGAGAACATCGCCTTATCCTGATGGCATTGAAAAGCATTTGTTATGCCGTATATGACTTGTCGCGTAGATTTTTTACTGCAATCCAATATATTTGTTGACCCACTTATAAAAATTTTTGTTGTAAAAATTTTCTAGCGTTCTCTGAAATGAGCTCATGAGCTTTTTAGAGAATTATCTGGCCTTGTCGTCTCTCGTCTATCGTCACCCTCTAGGTTGGAAGCCTTCGCTGAATTTCTCTGAAGTCATATGTTTTCCAATCATGTTATAAACGATCAATTTCGGATACCCAGGAACCGAATAATTTCGATCGCCGCACATCTAGTCGGAAATTTTTTAATTATCGCCAATATTCAAATATATTCTGCATTAAATCTTAGCAATTGGACCATTTTGACATTATGGTATTTTATCATCAAAAAACGACTTATCGTTCATGTAGAATACGACGGGAAAATCTCTCTGTAAAAAAAATCGTACTAACAGAGATTTTCATGAAAATAAAAAGGTCAGACTGGGAAAATAACAAATTTTCACCATGACACCTACAAAATATATATTATTCTTGAATTGGCCAGCCTGTTTAGTTTTAGGTGCTGTTAAAACCATGTAGAACTAGACGTCTTTGAGATCTTGTTAATGAATTTTTCTTTAAATATATTGGAATATTAGGTTCAAACTTATACTTACATTGTTGTAATTTATTTAACTTATTGTATCAAATTGTCCAAATGTAAATAGTCTTGAACTGGAAAAAAGTTGGTAATCAAAAGTTTCTAGTTTTATTGGATCAGTTCTGATTTTCTGTTCTAAAACTAGTGGACTAGGTTCAAATAAATTTAAGGCAAACAATCACGATAAATAAAAAAAAACTTAATATACCATACCATACATTTGTATATAACATTAAATGAGTGAATGATTAAAGACTTTGTATTAAATTAGTTAAATAAAAGACAACGACCTCGATGAATATATGTACTGTTTGAACAAACTAATAATTCTTAAACAAATTGGACATGGAATAATTGTTACTGTTCATGGTATCTCTATTTGTTTTGAAGAATACCAGCTAAGAAATATACTTCTGTCCATTACTAGTCCACAGGAGGTCACTAAAAGCACGACCCACCAGACTGCTCACTTTATGACAAGGCCCGATTTAACGTTGAATAATGATTATATATTTTGGTTAATGAGCACGGTTTAACGTTATATGTATTATACATGTTCCCCACTAACACGTTTCGGTATTCGAACATATTCGGTTGAGTTATGGCGATAGTCGAAAATAAATGGAGGAAAGGCAATTGGTAGGAAGACTTCCCATTGGTTGTTTATGGTCTGCTGCTACCGACAAATTTATTATTATTCGTAATCACAACATGGAACGGGTGATTGCAACAAGTCATCGACTCAAAACGATCCTACATTATCATTAAATTTGTTTAATAAAATGATACGAAAGTTAGTAATTTTAGTTCTCTGTCTAATAAAAATGGCAAATTTTCTTCTAATAGTAATAATTAACATAGAAATTCCATTTTGGTTTAAATGTAAAAATACTTATCGGAAATATACACGCTTTTTAGTAATAGCTAAATCGGCTATATGAAAGATTAATATTTTCCAGAGAGGTGCTAACCATGACAATAATTCTTTATGCATTTTTAATGTGTGTTAAATATTCTGATCAAAAGTTGCATATTTGAGTCGTGGAGAATATCGAAAATATTCAATAACAAGGAAATTTCTTCCGTCATCACGCAAAATTTGCCCATTCCTTCATTCATTTGAAATTTCCTTCGTTTTGAATATTTTTAATATTCTCAACGAGCCTGATACCTAGATGAAACCTGGGCGGTTTCATTCAATGATACTGTTGCGGACCACAGGTTGGCGTGAGCTGCATTTGATTACAGCCTAGATCCGACATAGCTTATATATATATATATATATATATATATATATATATATATATATATATATATATATATATATATATATGGTCGTATCCTTGGTCATTCCTCCAAAAAAAGTTCGGGCCGAGACGTCGAAGAGTGAACATCTCTTCTAGCGCGCTCCGCGACACGTGGTCGGGCTATAGTAGTAAACGGGCGGGCAGTAGTGATGGCGAACCCAAAGGGTTTTGCCATCACCGAAGAGGCCTATAAGGCATTAAAACGCGCGCTCGATGATAAAGATAAGCGCATTACTGATCTCGAGAATCAGTACCGGTATGCGCTCGAGATGAACCAGATGGCGGGCGACGAAAACGACGACCTCGGGAAAAAGATGGTCGACCTCGTCGGCGACCTAAAGGCGCTGAATAAGGAAAACCAGAGACTGCAGACATGTCTTGAGAAGAAGAATACCTCCGGCGCTTTTATCAAAGCACCAGAGGGTAAAAGAAAAGAAAGAGCGAAGAAAAGGTGCCGGAAAAGAACCTAGATTCGGACGACGACGCGGTCGCGAGTGCCTCGATAGACACGCTGTACGAAGGGGGCCATTCTTCGGCCCCCGAATCCGGAGACTACCAGAAGGTAGTCTCAAAGAAGAAATTGAAGAAAAAGAAACGGAGCTCGTTGCAGGTGAAAGAGGGTTCTCCTTCTCTTAAAAAACCACAAACTTGGTTGGTTCCACAAACTTTGGTTGATCAGGAAGCCGAGCTTCCCAAAAAGGACTGGTAAAGTCCCACCAATCGTGCTGAGAGACAAGGAAACGTTCCTGCAGGTAATGAAAACCTGCAAGGGGCGTGGTATCTTGTTCACAAGGTGGATCACGAAGCCGGAAGGGGTTCATCTTCACCCCCAGACTTCTGACGACTACCGAGCAGTTTCTGCGCTGCTCGAGGAAAGGAACATTAAGTTCCATTCGTTATGCTTCCCTGATGAACGCAATCTTCGCGTACCGATTAGGGGAGTCTTGGAGACGATTCCAGTCTCTGAGATAACGAACGAACTAAAAGCCATGGGCTTCTATCCGGTCCATGTGGAAAGGTGGAAAAAATCAGGGAAAGATGGCTCTCCGATGGCCATCGTCCAAATCGTTGTCCCCAGGGAAGATAAGGGGATATACGACATAAAGTCCTTCTTCGGACAGGACATAAAAATCCAAACTCAGCGATCGAATGGCCGAGTAGTGCAGTGTTTCAACTGCCAGAAATTCGGCCATACGGCGAGAAAGTGTCATGCCGATCCGGCCTATGTTAAATGCACGGGTGAGCACTGAACAAAGGAGTGCAAGAAGGATTGAAATGACCCACCAACTTGCTGCAACTGTGGAGGTACGCATACAGCGAACTTTCTAGGTTGCAGCAAGAGACCAGATGGAGGTATCTCCGAGAAAGCCGCAAGGCTTTCGAAGAGAAAACCTCGTGGGGCCGCTGTTAACAAGTCCCGTAAACCCGCCGTACCCCCACCGACCTTCGTGTGGGGGTCTCAAAGGAACTCAGTTCCATCTAGCAACCCCGCTCCACAAGGTGACATTATCTCCAACCTTGTGGAGCAACTAGTAGCTCAATTGTTGGGTCAACTTCAGACCCAACTGAGCTCGGCGCTCCGCACTTTCCTCGGAGCCATTATTCCCCAACAATAGTCCCCCAATTTCCGTGGCAGTAAGCCTATGGGGCCCGAATTTCTCGGGTTTCCGGCTTACATAAGTTCCATAATAGTAAACCGCTATCGAAAAATCCCGCTATCCCGCACCAAATGGCGGACCGACGACGCCCGCTGGTCGTCGGCCCGGCATTGGGCGTGACTAGTTTCCCACTTCCGATGGAGACAGTTTTTCATTATCAAGTTAACCTTCACAAAGTTTCTCTGGACTTTGTAGTAAACCCTAATTTTAAGTAATGTCAGACTATGCCCCGCAAAAGAAAGGGGGAATTCTGACACTTCCTGGGATAGCTAGAATCCCATAAAAAATAAAATTCGGACCCGTTTCGGGCGTAAGTTATCGTATATAGGCAGGAGCCTGAAGGTTAACCTAAAAACCAGAGTGAAAAAGCGGTGCGGGGGGTCATTCCTCCAACTATTCTCGAGTGTTTAGTTTGAGCTCGTCTGATGACAACTTCAGATCACAAACCTTGGAGACGTTTGCAGGCGTTTCATGGCGACTGAACTAATGAGTATGTTCAATCGGTTGTTTTTGAATATTTAAAGATATTTTGATATTAACAAAATATCTTTAAAAAAAAATAAATTTTAATAAAACAAATAATATATACAATTATTAATTTAGAATGTCAAATGTTTATATTTCACCACAATTTATAAACAGCGAGTAGGGTTATTTATATTAGAAGCCAATTTCTAATGTTTTTTTTATTAATAGTTTTTCCCAAACTTTGAGTGTTTATTTCAATATCAAAATAAATTATCTTAATAACACAGGTCGACATGATTTTTGTAACATTGATGAGAATGCTTTTCTTGGGGTTTTGATTTAGATAGTTATTAAAACACCATAAATGAGAAGGAAGTAATGAAGGAGAGATAGAGGGAAGCGGGAAATAATTTCTTGATATTAGTTGCTTCACTGGTAGGCACTAAAGTCATCAATTATTCTATAAATCAAAATTCAATTGTATATTCATATTTTATTTCTATGCATACGTATGTAGTATGCTAATATTAGTCTAACAAATATATTATACTTAATTACTTTATATAATCTATTGGTATCTATCTATCTATTAAGATATCCTTATATTGTTTTAAAACAATTTTCGATTTAATGTAAAAACACTATTTACCTTTAAACCAATTGTCAAAAGCGATCAAAATCTGGCAAGCCTCCATTTGCCACATCTTCAATCCCACAGTCGTTTTGACCCCTGATCATTCTAAAATAACCATTCTCACCCCAATTCTCATTAAATGAATTTGCTATCAGCCAATAGTCAATGCCATTTTCTACTCCCCACCCTATTATTTTTACAGCATGTCTGCTTCTCTCTTTTCCTGTTACATGTTGATATATGCCTAGATATAACTTTCGGTTAAGAAAAAACTAAAAAAAATATATTTACCTAACTATACCTGACTTATAATAGACAAAGTCTTCATAAATTGTGTAGGTGGTTTGGACGGGACCATTTTTTAGTATCTCTAATTGTATCTGCTTTGCAGTCCCGTTTATACTTCCATTGCGAAATGATAGATGACCATATATTTTTGATTCGTTGTAATCAAAGGCTGGATTATCACATTTCTTAATGCATTGTGGGGTATCAACATAATTAGTGCAGTTAATTAAATGATCATCACATGGGGGGAGAAAATATGATTTGCAACCCTAAAATCGCTTGATTTTTATTTAAGTGAAATAAATAATTTTTCAGTAAGAGAGTGAGAACTTTGAAATATAATAGCGACAATAATGTTTAAAATGTAAATGTCATTCCTAGACTGCTGGCTTCATACAATCAATTCACCATTGAAAGATACACGATACACGAATTCGGCTTTAGAGCAGTTGGAGGACGATCCCCACTCTGGAGAAAAAATAATCTTTTCCAACGAAGTGCACTTCTGGCTTAATGAGTTTATGAACAAATATAACTGCATGATTTAGGACGATGAAAATCCTCAAGTGATTCAGAACTTACATTTTGATCCTTTAGATGTGAAGACATTGTTTGAAGTGAAGTGAAGACATTGTGTGAAGAAATTGTGTTACTGCTAATGATGAACGCTTTAGAAATATGTTAATATAATATATTTGGCCTGAACTGATACATTTGAATATGAACAATGTTTTCTTTTAACAAGACGGTGATATTTGTAACACATCTCGCCTGGCAATTAATTTATTGAAAAAAAAACTTCATGGTGCATTATGTCGTGACATGGGAATGTTAATTGGCTCCAAGTTCAGGCGATCTCACGCCCTTAAATTATTTGTGTTTGTAGGGTTACGTTAAGTTTCTGGTTTACACAAAAAAATTCCGAACAATTCTTGTCTTTAAATGGAACATTCAGACCCCATTGACAATATACCACCCGATATATGTGAAATAGTAATCAAAAATTAGGTTTTCAGAATGTATTCCGCCAGATAAAAACGATGAGAACATTTCATTCAACGGCAATGTTTTCAGGACATAATGCCATTATTTGTTGTTAACTATCTATCAGTTATATATAGTTAACTATCTTTCAAGATAAACTATCTCTATCAAGATAAAACTATCACTTATACTCACCATTATGCTTTATTTTAAAGTTTTAACACTCTTATTGAAAAACTTTTTATATTTCCTTTGGGTTACCTCATCTGTAGCATTATATAATCCTCCAGTTACATAACCGTTTTTCCAGTATTCCCATACCAAAACAGATGTACCTCCATGACATCCACCAGCACCAGAGCATGTTAAAACATCTTGCGATGATACTAACACTTTCCTAGTGGCATTGGAATGAATACAAATGCGATCTGAAATAGCTTCTGCTGTAGAGAATGCCTACAATATTATTATTACGTATCGCACAAAAATGCTTTAAAATATAGATAAATATACCCAACACGATCCACAAATTGACTGATCTCTAATAAAACCAATTATATCAGCACATTCTGGCCAAGCTTCACGAGCATCAAAAAATTCCGGTACAACTTCGTCTTCGTCGTGAACTGTGGCAGAAAAATCGATTAAAATATCAGGTTCATTATCACCATAGATATGTGGTTTAAAAAGATGCCACTCCTTGTCATTAACGTATTTCTCTGCTTTCCATGTTGATTGTTTTCTATTAATTAACTCTATGAACTCATCTGAGAATGGATTTAAACTGTTATCAGCGTAAACTAAAGAAATCGTCAACACTAAGAGCAAATTGTGCGATTTCATCATGCACTACCGATTTGTTGTCTGAAATGAAACTGGCATACTACACGTATTATCTTTGATTTAGACCATATATCGATTTCTATTTATAATGAAGGTAAACATTTTATTTAAACATAAAATGTTTTGTTTTTGGAGTACTAATGTTCTTTAAGGATTTTGAAAATTAAATTATTTATTTGATTAATTATTTATAAATATCTTGTTTTATCAATATTACTCATATAATATCGATAAGTACTTAAAAAGGTCTGGCTTTTGATTATATAGGGTGGGACAAGTATCACGTCACCATTTTCATTATTTATAACTTTTAGGAATAAGACGGATTTTTTTATATCAAATGTTTATTTCGTCTTAAAATTTTGTGTTAATTTTTGCAAATTATGTCAATCAAATATGTGCCATTAGCAGCAATGCAACTTTGTGCCCAATTTATTACATTCAATTTCAGCACTGCTGTTGTTGAGTAACTGCATGGTTTGAAGCTTATTTATGTAAACTTTCTTCCTTCAAAAATCACCATAAAAATAATCCCGAGCCGCCAAATCAGGAGATGTATTTTAAGAAAGCTAATTATTTCTCTTTATAAGGGTGGTGAAAACTACAGACCCATTTAACCCTAACTAACCCTAACGCTATCAAAAATGTTTGAGAGTTGCATTAAGGTGCGATTGGTTTTCTTCCTTGACAAACTTAAAGTATGGTCTAAGAGGCAGTATGGTTTCCAAAAGGGTATATCCATATCTCATGCGCTCTTTGATGTCTCAAAATGTATTTGTGAGAACCTTGACCAGAGTAAATATGTAATTATATTGTTTCTTGACATTGAGCATTTGATTCCATAAGTCATGAATTATTGTGTACTAAACTCGAAAACTATGGAATAAGAGTACTAGTCTAAGTTTAATTTCATCATACATCAAGAACAGGTCTCAAAAGTTAAAATCGATAATATTTATAGTGAGTCAGTAAATGTAAATTGCGGATTACTTCAAGGTACTATAGTAGGTCCATTACTTTTTGTTTTATATATTAATAACATATTTTCATTAAATATCTGTGTTTTGATTTACCGGAAAATGCTTTGATAATCTAATTAACACTGTATCCAAAGATTTGTATCTAATAAAAGAATGGCTTGAGAATAATTTTCTTGTAATTAATCTAACTAAATGTTCTTTGATATTATTCTCTAATTGACATAGAAGGTTTTTTGAATCGAATAAGAGTATCATTCTTCACGCTACTATTCCATGTAACAAGTGTACTGACTTGCGTCAAGAAGTTTAATTTTCTGATCATTGTAAATATCTGGATGCTTACTTCGATAAAAATACGAATTTTAAGCTTCACGTTGATAAGATGACAGCCTGTATTAGAAAATTGTTTTATACATTTAAGTTACTTAGAGATATTTTAGATCAACACTGGTTAAGGGTGGTATATTTTTCCCTTTGTCAATCATTCTTAATGTATGGAATAATCGGTGTCAGTAATAACGTTTTAAATAAATTAAACATAGTCCAGAATATTGTCCTGAGAGTTATTTTGGGAAAGAATCCCAGATTCCATACTGTTGATTTATGCAAAGAATTTAATGTCCTTACACTAAAACAACTGCTTATGTATTATTTATGTATACATCTGTATAAAATAAATATACTTACTTATTATCTTCATAAACATAACACTAGAATTTCTAATTGTACTAATATAATCCTATTTAAAATCAAATCTGTTTTGTATTCCAGACACTTATATATTATGTCCTTGAAATTTGCTATTAAGTCTAGATTTAATTTTACTAATATCACTAACATCATTCATTTTAAAAAATTCACCAGGAATGCTATTACTGGAATACCATATAGTTAGTAGGCTAACATATATTTAGATAAGTATATGGTTTTTGGTTTTATATCGATGTTTACAATTGTACTATTAATGTGTTAATTTGTATATTTTAATATGATCGCATTGTCATATAGTGTAATCACTCTGAATTGTAAATGGTTGTGTTTATAACTGACTTTGTTATTGTACTCCAACTCTCAATATAAGTCTACTTTATGAGAGTTGACTTCATAAAAATAAAATTGTGCTATAAGGAGAATTGTTAGTTGCAAATTGAAGTATATATATATATATATATATATATATATATATATATATATATATATATATATATATATATATATATATATATATTATAAATTGTATTTATTGTAAATTGTTGCATAGAATACCATCAAGTTGTTATGGGGGAAATAAATGTATATTATTATTATGTTTGTTCTGAATTCATTTCAAGCATCTCAGCCTAGGCTGATAGATATTGGTCGATATTATAATGCCAAAATGAGAAAGCAGTTTAGCTCATCTCACTTAGCATAAGATTTTACGAACAATGTGGCATATCTGCAAGAGTACTGCACGTTGTCCTATTATGGCAATCGATTTTGAGATATCAAGGTTCTTCAAGTTTTTTTGAAAAGGTCTTACTTATTAGGCCTTCGGCGGATATAACGAAAAGCACTCTCTATATCTTATCTCTCTATATCTCTACCTTACGTAATTTCCACTGGTTTTTCAAATCGTATGCCAGGTTTTCATACTTAGTGGTTTTCTTCAACTCGGTTTTCCTGATATTGTGAGAGAGCGGCACTGCGATGTCAATTATAAACGCTCTTTTCTCCTTCTTACTAATAAGAACAATGTATGGTCTATTATAATCGACCGTTCGATCTGTTGTGATTGATCGATCCCAGCATAGACTTGAATCGGATGATTCCAGTACGGCAGAAGGTGAGTACTTATAATATGGAGGAGGTGCGTTATCTAATAGCGAGTACTTTAATGCAATTTGTTGATGCTTAATTTTCGCCAGCTGATTATGTCTTTCTAAATAAGCATTAGGAGCAAGAACTGCACACCCACCGATAAGGTGTTCAATCGTTTCTCCCACTGTACCGCACTTCCGGCATCAGTCGACAACATCCATGTGTAATATATGTCTTTCGTAGTTTCGTGTTCTTACTACCTTATCTTAAATAGATGTCGCAAAATCTTCTGTTTCTGAGTACAACAGATTTCAGAGACAATGATTCATCAATGGTATCATCCTCGAGTGACTTTGGGTACCGCCTATGCAGTGTCTGTTGTTTCCATTCTCGGACACAATCTGTAAGTGTTCTCCTACCATCAACGCGGTTCACTTTATCTAGGTTCAGCGAGTTGAAACCCCGATCTTCCTTAGCAACCAACTTCATTAGCGGGCTGCTTGAATTAATGAAGCGTTCTCTCACCTTACTCTCCTGGTTCAGATAAAAATTCTTAATGTTCACGAGGCCCCTGTCTCCCAACTTTCTCGGAATATATAGTCGCTTTATAGATGAATTTGGATGCAGACATCGGAATTTTGTCAATGTTCGACGTTGTTAATCTATCCAGTCCATCCAGGTCTATTTCTGATCATTCAACAATACCAAGTTTGGCTCGGAGCCTGGGGTTAAATTTCATTATAACCCAGTATTCCGTTGGCATTAAGATAAAAATTTTCGAACTATGTGGCAGGTTTGCAACAATAAGCCCGTTGTCCCACTTTTATGGCATTTCTGTTTAGTCCGCAGTTTGTTAAACTTTTGGAGAACCTGTGGCTCTCCACTCCAAAACAAAAGGTTCGATGTTGACTTTTTCAAGTTGCCAGTTCTTCAATTCATAAGAAAAATTCTCATACTTAGAAACTTGTTCCACCTCCGTTTTATGTATATTGTGAGACAGTGGTATGGCAATATCAATAATTGTTCCCCGCTTTTCTTTTTTATTTATTAAGACTATGCCTGGTCTATTGTAGTCGACAGCCCTGTCAGTTATTATCGGTCTATCCCAGTAGAGCAGCACATCGTCAGACTCCAGAACAGCTTGAGGAGTGTATTTATAATACGACGGACTGGATGTTGGTAAAAGACCATGATTAAGTGCCAGTTTTTGGTGGATTATTTTAACAAGCTGATTATGTCTTCCTAAATATGCGTTTTCTGCTAAAGTAAGACATCCACCAATTATGTGCTCAACAGTCTCCCCTATTTTGCCACACTTTCAACATACATCTTCAGTGTTTTCTTTAAGGATATATTTCTTGTAATTATTGGTTTTAATGACTATCCTGGATAGCAATAACAAAACCCTAAGTTTCCGGAAATAGTTGATTCTCGTCTAACCAGAGCAGAGAAGCTTTCTTATCAATAGTATTGCCATTTAATAATTCTACATATCTACCATGGATTGATTTATGTTCCCAGAGATTTATGTTGTTTTGTATTGTCCCTGTTTCGATAGTGTGGTTAGCATGGTTCAGTTTTAGTGGTGTATAATTGTGATTAAACTGAGTTGCGAGTCTCATAAGTTGATCTTTCGAACTTAGAAAAAGCTTCTTTTCCAGACTAAGACGCAATTCTTTGATATTAATAAGCCCTATATCTCCATATTTTCGAGGAATGTATAATCTCAACATCGAAGAATTGGTATGCAAACAACGGAATTTTGTTAAAAGTCGTCTAGTTATGTGGTCTAGCTCTTCCAGTTCTGTGTTTGACCAGTTGATCACTCCAAACGAATATGTTAACACCGGTACTGCCCATGTGATGATTGCCTTACATATATTCCCCCCTGAGAGTTTGGTATTAAGAAGTTTCATTATTCTTTTCTTATATTTATCTTGGAACTCATGTTTGAGTGTCGTATAGTTTAGCATTTGATTTTGAGCTATTATTATTATGTTCCTTTCTATCTTTTTTCCCAGCTAAGCTGGATTTTAAATGAAGTGCGGGCCGTAGCCAAAACACTTCATTCCTCCAAAAAATTTTCGGGCAATGCGAGTGGTATTAAGGATTACCGCTCTCTGCATTATTTTAAACAGATTTTCTTCTAGTCCCAGAAAATTGATGTTGAATGATTTGATGTTGATGTTTTGAATGTTGTGTGTGTTTGAAACAGCTATGTCGATTAGGAATGCTGTTTTCTTCTTTTTGTCCACCAATATAATATCTGGCCTATTACAGTGAACGGTTTTGTTGGTTATTATTGTTCGGTCGTAATATAACCTGAAACCGGCTGAATCTAGTACCGCCTCCGGGGTGAATTTATAATAAGGGACTCGCACTGTTATAAGGTTATTACGACTTGCAAGCTCCTGGTGGACTATACTGGCCACCTGATTATGACGGTAAAGATAGTCCGTCTGGGAGAGTCTACCACATGCTCCTACAATATGTTGGATAGTCTCAGGCTTTTCGTGGCATTTCCTACAAGTGTCATTTGATACACGTGCATCCTTAATGATATATTGTTGGTAGTTCTTAGTGTGCATGACCTGATCCTGAATTGCACACATAAAGCCTTCAGTCTCCGGAAAAAGACCCCATGTCAACCAGGCGTTCGACGTACCATGTAGAGACATATTTTTTCACTCTTGTATAATTGTTCCAGTTGTCTGAAGGCTCTCATTTTGTCGTTCCATTTGTTTAAGATTCAAAGGCGTATACTTATCATCAGCTAAACACCCGATGGCATATAGCGGGCATTCGATCATTCTTTGATGAAAATATGTTCTTAAACTGGATATTTGTTTTTCGTGTTGGTTACATATATTTATAATTCCTCTCCCTCCGTCAATTCTTGGTAAAGTAAGTCGTTTTTTACTACTGTGCGGGTGGTGTTTCCTATATTTCGTTAGTGTAGTTCTAATTATTCGTTGTAACCTTTCGATATCTGTGTTTGACCAAGATATAATTTCAAACGAATATGTCAAGGCTGGTATAGCAAAAGTGTTTATAGCTTTTACTATAGTTCTACTGTCTAGGTCAGACCTGCATATGCTCTCAAGTCTGGACGTGAATTCTTTAGTTAGTGTTTCCTTAATGAGTTTATGCTCAACTCTCTTAGACTATTTTATTCCCACATATTTGTATACTTTGCCGTCCTGCATTGGCTCTATATATTCTTGTTCTGCAGTGACAAACCCTGTCATCTCTAACTTAGATCCCCTCTTAATGTTAATGGTTCTGCATTTATCTAATCCAAAGTGCATGTTAATATCAGCTGTAAGTTTCTCTACAACCTGATTGAGTTGAGTTGCAATTTCGGTGGCGATGATGTATAAAATTTTAAATCATCCATGTACAGCAGGTGTAATATATTTTGATTTTGGAGTTTGTATCCAATTTGCGTCCCTTTAATCAGATTAGAGAGTGGATTCAGTGCCAGGCAAAACCACAGAGGGCTCAGCGAGTCCCCCTGAAATATGCCGCTTGTCATCCTGATTTTCTCCCACTCTGATTTTGCGATAAATGAATAGTGGTGCGCCACTCTTTTATCAGTTCTTGAAGTGTGTTTATTAAAGCTGGATGAACTTTGTATATTGTTAATATCTTAATTAGCCAAGAGTGTGGAATCGAGTCGAAGGCTTTCTGATAATCAATATAACAGCATGATAAATTTCGATTTTTCTTACGAGCGTATTTCATTATAACTGAATCTATAATAAGTTGTTCTTTACACCCCTGCTTTCCCTTTCTACAACCCTTTTGCTCTTCAGTTAGTAAATCATGTTTGTCTATATGTCTTGGGAGTAGTACTGTGAAACATGATGTTTAGTAGTTTATATATCGTTTGAAGGCAGGTAATTGGCCGGTATTTCGCTGGGTTATTAGAGGCGGTTCCTTTGGTGAGTAAATATGTTTTGCCTTGAGTAAAAAATCGAGGAATTTCTTTTGGTTCTCTTATAAACTCATTGAAATATCTTACTATGAAAAGGTGAAGATATGTGAGCTTTTTATACCAGTAATTATGGATACTATCAGTTCCTGCACCCTTCCAATTATGCAGGTTGCTTGTTATATACTGTAGTATAGTTATAGTAATTTCAGGATAGGGCATTTGTTCAGTTGCATTCGTATTTGCTTCTTCCTCACGCAGCCAGTGATTGCACGCAGCTCACGCAGCTCACGCAGTTCACGCAGCCATGATTGTTATATTGGCCGTGATTTGACGAAATCTTGGACCAAAATGCCTGTATATCTTGGTTGGATGGAGTTCCAGAACTCCCCACAAGATTATTGTTATTAATTCTATCTATTTGGTTTCTATAAAATTTCCGCTCGTCTTTTCTAAAAAGACAGTTTCGTGGCTTACGCCTTATTAATTATTATCATTATTATTTGAGTCAAGTGTTATAATATACATACAATTTTAAATATAGTAGAAATTTAAGATATTATTGTTTGTTTATTTATTTAAAATTAATTTCCATCAAGTATCGACTACCTTAGTTAAATTTATAATGTTCTTTTTTAAGAATCCATACTTATTTAGAAGTAATAAACTCCAAACAGCAAATATTACGAAAAATGAAAATTACAGTTACTCATTTTACAAAAAGGGAATGGAAAGTTTGTCAGATAGATGGGCAAAGATTGTCAATAACAATGGAGATTATTTTGTAGATTTTCACTTTATAAACTTTTAGATAAAATATAGTATTGTGTAATATCAAAAAACGTCTTATTATAATATAGTTCGTATTTAAAAACAGCACTGTGTATCGAAACAATTGTTATATATTCAGGTTTAAATATAGTAAAAATTTCAGATATTAATCTTTGTTTATTTATTTAAAATTAATTTTTATTAAGTATTGCCTACCTCAGTTAAATTTATAATGTTCTTTTATAAGAATCCATACTAATTTAAGAGAAATAAATTCCAGAGAGAAAATATTACGAAAAATGAAAATTATAATTGAGTTTTTGCATAAAAAATTATAAAATTATTATGTTAACTATAAATGAATTAAAATTTATAAAATTTAAAATAAAATCACGTATCTATAAAAGCGCTACGATTGGCTGCTATGTTTGTGATGTCATTATGTTAAAGTGTTTCCACGTAAGTACTGTCAACGGCTTTTACCTTTGTATATACGGTCAAAATTATTGCGCAATAAAATATTGTTGATTACTAATGTAATTCAGTAATGTGTGACAAAGGGTTCATGAAGGCCAATTCAGATAATATATCTAGTGTGGATATTTTCATGGTCACAGTGGCAGTGGAAGTTTGAGGTGCTAAAACATCAACTTGAGTTTTTTAAAAAATAATAATGAATAAGAAACAAAATATTTCTGTTAAATATAATTAAATTATTTGTAGGGTGTTTCGCGAAAATTACGATGACAAGGTTATAAGTTGTTTTTAATTTTACCTCAAAAATTGTATTTGCACGGTGAAAAGACGTGTATGTCCTTCAGCAGGTAATAAATACTTAAACATAAAGAATTCATATAATGTTATAAACAATAATAATCTTTTGTATATATTTGATGACAGGTGGTTGTAAAAATTTGATGTTGGTTTAGGATTAATACGTCATGCTACTTGGAACCATTGATTTCGACATTTATTTTGTGGCACATTTAAAATAATTTCTTTCTGGCCGGTTTTTGAAGTATTTTTTCGTACAAAATGAAGTATTATTTGGCTAATACAAGGGTCTCCAAACTTTCTAGCCTTACGGTCATATTGATTACTCCAGTAAGTTCCAAGGACCAAAACCGTTCTAATTTTCCTGCCTTTATCTATAATTTCTAAACTAGTCGCCGAGTACGCGCCCTAAACGAGCATATTCTTTCTAAATTCGCTAGTCACCTGCAGGATTGATGACACCGGCGGGCCGGATTTGGCCCGCGGGCCGTAGTTTGGACACCCCTGGGCTAATATATAAAGTGGGTGTTTACAGAAGGTATCTATCGACTTTCCTTGCAATGCTGTTTAGTATCCGTCATACTGTTGAGCATTCGAGAGCACTTCGTGTATGCTTTTATATATACATTTGTTCTAAGTGCTTAGTTCGTAATTACCGTAACAATTCTTCAGGCGTCATTTCAATATCGGCCGTTATGGTCAGATCTCGAGCCACAATACGGTTCTCAGATCACGTGCACATGTTCACATGTTCTCATGGTCACATACACTTCGAATGAAGAGTTCATTAATGAAAACAAAACCATCTTATGTTACTCTATAGGCGTGCACACCATAGAATGTGGATAGGGTGAAGGAGAATATTCTGCAAAATAGTACGCTTTTGAACTGCGGATGAATAAGAGCACTGTAAAGCGTATTTTTCATTACGATTTGCGCTTTCACCTGCATAAATTGATGATTTTTCCAGAGCTGAATTAAGGGGACTGTCAACAAAGGAAAATGTCAATTTTTAAATGGGGCAGTCAATAAATAAAACAATAAAAAAAAATCAAAACATCTGGCCCACGGAGCATTCAAAGGGATGTATGGTTTCAACATGATGGGGCCACTGCTCCTATGGGCAGAGCTTCCATAACTTTTGTTTGAGGTTCATTGCTTAATCGAGCAATTTATCGTTTTGGCGATGTCACGTGGCTTCCTGGGTCACCGGACCTTTTCATGTGGAAGTTTTATGTTTGACGGTACTTTAAATTACGCCTGTATGAAGGTAAGCCCTACAACTGGAAGACTTCCAGATTGCTGAACGTTATAGAATTAAAAAAAAACGTTTTGAAGAGTGGAGGTAAACTTTTGAGAATGGCTCCAAAGGTGTATTTGTAGAAATAGCCATCACTTAAATGACATTATTTCCTTTACTTATGCATTGAAAATTGCATTAGTGCCATTAGATTAGTTTTATGTTAAAAAATATTTATTTTAAAAAAATTAAAGGAATTATATTTCGTTTAAAAACATCCGTTTTCCATTATCCATCTATCTTTCCTTTATTAGCGATGAGCTAAATCTTTCAAGTTTACTACCAATAAAGTAAAAACTCAATTAAAGTTTTTATTATTTAAATACTATTATTAGGCGGCAGCGGAAAAATTTAAAGTGACATTGTATATTCAAATGTTTACTCTAAACCGTATCGGATTGGTATAAATTCTACAATATTTAAATCATTTTAAATTATTCTTTTTTTTTGAGTAACGCATTGACATTTCAAGATATATCTTTCATAGTTTCCTTTTGTGTTTTTTATGCATAATGAATTATGATCAGTGTGAAATCTTGGGTTAAATTGTTTACTATTCTAAAATGGAATATCATCGAGTACCGATCTTCGCCTCTTACCCTTGACTCTTCATCGATTGGTATCGGTTTTAAATGTTTTTGCGCGATTGATGACCTAAATACCGGACGATTTTGTAACCGTGGCCGGTTGTAAACAATAGATCATGTCTGAAATGCCGTGCAGAGATAAATCATAAACGCATTCAAGTGGAAATGCTGTTATCGACGCGTTGTACCCACACGCGACGCAATGTCTTATTTCTGGCCGAGGTCTAAAAATAACGCTTGTTTGTAATTGTACTGGCCAATTGTGCCAACCCAAAAGTAGAATATGTGATTTATTAAATTGACCAATTCTTTCCTACAAGAAACTACTTTTTCTCTGTTAAATAATTAATTTAATAAAAATTAAATATACCAAAGAACAAAAAAATGCAATATTATGAAAAATATGTTATCTTTATTATTATTATTTCTTTCTTTTCATCCTTTTTCCCAGCCAAGCTGGATTTTAAATAAAGCGCGTGCCGTAGCCAAAACAACCTCATTTTTCCAAAAATTTTCGGGCGTTGCGAGTGGTATTAAGGATTACCGCCCTCTGTATTATTTTAAATAGATTTTCTTCTAGTCCCCGAAATTTGATGTTATTTTTCAGATTCTTTGGTATAATGCCAGTTGTTGAAATTATCAATGGCAAAATATGAACCTTGTTCAACTTCCATATCCTTTTTATTTCTAACTTGAAATCTGTATATTTTTGCACTTTTACTTCAGCCGCCTTTTGAATGTTGTGTGTGTTTGGAACAGCTATATCCATTAGAAATACTGTTTTCTTCTTTTTGTCCACCAATATAATATCTGGCCTATTACAGTGAACGGATTATTCGGTTATTATTGTTCGGTCGTTATATAACCTGAAATCGGCTGAATCTAGTACCGCCTCCGGGGTGAATTTATAATAAGGATCTTGCTCTAATATAAGGTTATTACGACTTGCAAGCTCCTGGTGGACTATACTGGCCACCTGGTTATGATGGTGAAGATAGTCCGTATGGGAGAGTCTACCACATGCTCCTAGTGCTGGTGCTCCACATGCTCCAGCTGCTGGTGGACTATAGGAGAATCTACCACATACTCCTACAATATGTTGGATAGTCTCAGGCTTTTCGTGGCATTTTCTATACGTGTCATTTAATACTGGTGCATCCTTAATGATATGTTTTTGGTAGTTCTTAGTGTGCACCACCTGATCCTGAATTGCACACATAAAGCTTTCAGTCTCTAGAAAAAGACCTCCCCATGTCAACCAGGCGTTCGCCGCACTCTTGTCGACTTCATGACGGTCAAGATCATGGGGGTGTCTACCATGTAGAGACATATCTGTCCACTCTTGTATAATTGTTCCAGTTGTCTCAATGCTCTCATTTTGTCGTTCCATTTGTTTAAGATTCAGAGGCGTATACTAATCATCAGCTAAACACACGCTGGCATATAGCGGGCCTTCGACCATTCTTCGATGGAAATATGTTCTTAAACTGGTTTGTCTTTATTATTATTATTATGATTATTATTATACAATGACAAAAAATCAAAAAAATCCACTTATATTTAGAGAAATATAATGAGCAGGTCCATCACGGTTATTTAAATACTCTGTAGCTCTGCGAAACATTGACTGAAGTACACAGTCTAAATCTACTTCTTTAAAGTATCCTAGGAATGTTGTACATATGCTTCAAGTTAGTTTAAAGTTCCTGGTAGTTAGGGCAATCGCTCAAACATTCGACCAGTGTTAAATATTCCATCGGCAATAATTCCTAGAGGGAGAGCTGAATGAAAGTTAAATGTTGCCTTTCCTCTCGAATAGGATTTTTTGACTCTTCTACGTCCGTCATAACCACCTTGCTAAAATCTATTCTCGTTACTAAAACAAAAAGTTCCATTCAGTTTCAGCAGAATTTTACATGTCTGCATCATTCCGATCCTTAAACCGTATAACATTAATTTAAAATTGTCATAAGCAGTAATATCTAATCTTCTCACTATTTCACGAAACGTTCCATTTCCACCACAGCATTTTCAGTTATGAAAAGTAGACTGGGACAAAAAATCGACTTTTTTTTTTTGAGAGGGATACCGAAAATATTATTTGTGATGACAAAAAAAATATTGTGAAAGTTAGAGTCGTTAATACTTATATTAAGAAGAGTATCATCGCGACTTTCGGTTTTTTAATAGCAATAGCATCTTTCGTCCAAAAGTTCTAAACCATCAATTTGAAAAATTTGGGCGATACATATTCTTGAAGTGAATTAAATTATCTACAAAAAAGGCCTCATTATAAATTTACGTCAAACAAGCCGTTTCCATGTAATTGTGCCTTGAACATTGATCTGTTTTTACAATTTTACTTTTCAAATTTGAAATTTTCTCACTAATAAACGAATTAATATTTGAAAAAATACAAAACATATTCTTAAAGGAAATTGAATGCGTTACAAAAAAAGGTGTTTTAACATTTTTCGTTAAATTCACTCCTACCTCCTGAAAAGTTATTCAAGGTTAAAGTTGAATTTAAAAGTCATTTATCGCTATTTTTGCGTTAGACCCCATTTTTTTTTTACTTGAGTAAAACATTTAATATTGAAATACTTTTTTTTTTAAGTACAATCACTACTCTACTCTAACTCTAAGAATAAAAATATGCGGCTTTTTATTTATAAAGCATTTATCTTTGATATTAAATACTTTTATATGTATATAAAAATCGAATTATGAATTAAAAATTATTAGGATTAATGGAGTAGACAGAAAAATCATTGCGTATTTATTTATAATTTATATTTTACAAAGGAAAAGATCATTTCTAATTACTAACAAATAATAGCGAAGTACCAATTTCAAAAAAACACTCAATCAAATCAAAAATCAAAATCAAATTAATTTTATTACAATTAGGGATTTTTTCGATATTCACTAATGACTAATAATAAGTACTGGAGTCGTGGAGTACTGGAGTCGTCTTTGATGAGATACTTATTGCAATCTTTAATCAATGCTACACCAAGTTCCGTTACATCATTGACGACGGCCAATTTTTCGAAAAATTGTTTACATTCTTGAAAACTGTTAATGTTGGACCAATTGTGTATATCTTCATCGATAAATCGTATGGCAAATCAAATTCAACCGTGACAATACTAAGTTTTGAAAAGTCAAAACAATAAGAGGAGGACAATAATGGGGAGGCAAGCTTGAAAATGCGAGTTCATATATAAAAGTATATATCAAAGATAAATGCTTTGTAAATAAAAAGCTGCATATTTTTTACTCTTAGAGTTAGTTATATATGTATATATACTAATGTATATATATATATATATATATATATATATATATATATATATATATATATATATATATATACTAATGTATATATATATATATATATATATATATATATATATATATATATATATATATATATATATATATATATATATATATATACGTATAATACGTAATATGTATACATAATAACTCAATATGTATATATTGTACAGTAAAATGAATTTTCGTACATAAACAACTCTTTAAGCAAATTGATATTTAAGTAAATTATAAATTTTGAAAACGTTTATTGATTGTACTTAAAAAAAGTATTTTTAATATTCAGCCTTAAATTTTTTAATCAAGTAAAAAAATGAGGTCTAACGCAAAAAAGTGATAAATTACTTTTAACTTTAACCTTGAATAATTTTGGGAGGAGTGAATTTTTAACGAAAAATGATAAGATATCTTTTTTGTAGCGCATTCAATTTCCTTAATTAATAAGAATATATATAATATAATTTATTAAGAATAATATAATTAAGAACATATATTGTATTTTTTTAAATATTGATTCGTTCATTAGTTAAAAAATTTCAAATTTGAAAAGTAAAATCGTAAAAATAGATCAATGTTCAAGGCACGATTACATGGAAATGGCTTGTTTGACGTAAATTTATAATGAAACCTTTTTTGTAGAGAATTCAATTCCTTTCAAGAATATGTGTTGCTCAAATTATTCAAATTGATGGTTTAGGAGTTTTGGATGAAAGATGCGATTGCTATTAAAAAACCGAAAGTCGCGATGATACACTTCTTAATATAAGTATTGAGGGCTCTAACTTTCACAAAATTTTTTTTGTCATCATAAATAATCTTTTCGTTATCCTTTTCAAAAAAAAAAACGATTTTTTTGGCCCAGTTTAATGAAAGATCTCACTTGATAAAGACATTTAAAAAACTGTTTAGTTCATCATATTTTTAGCAATCTTATACGGTAACAAGTAAACAGTATATTAGTTTGTATGTTCAAAATATGCTATACAGTGAGCATATTTTTCAGTTTGATTTAAATGTTGCATATTAGTTGAATTCTTCTATTGGAACCTTGAGTTTGCTGACCACAGATTTTTCGCTAACCACGCATCATCAGGAGATAATTTAATCTAATTCTAAAACTAAACTATGTTCTTTTTATATGACAACCGTACCTAATGAAGCGGGCAAAAATCATGAACCGTGAAGTTTGCTGAGCGTTACATGAATAATTGAAAAAGTTGACTGAACGGAATAGGTCCTTTATCCCGGTTCATGGTTGTCTTACATTTTTCTATTTGAATACATTCATTCGCATAGAAAGCCCTATTGGCTTTCTCGTCCACTCTTGGTTGGACCAAGAGTGGACGAGAAAGTTGTGGTAAGTGTAAATCACAATCGATGTCCTAGGTCAAGTGCCACTGTTGACAACATTGGTGCATTTAGCGACCATATCGAAGGAGGTATTAGTTTGGAAGTGCTCAATCATCAGAAATCATCTTGGCTTCAATACAATCTGTGCCCGATGGGTTTCAAAGATCAAAAAAACATCCGTTTTCAAGTCAGTAAGAGACTTCTGAATCGATTTCGGCGGGAAGGAGAGTCTTTTTTGAAGCGTATTATGATATGCGATGAAATGTGGATACATTATTATATTCAGAATTAAAAATGGCGAGTAAGGAATGGCGAAGCAAAGACGAAACCTGCCCCGTAAATGCCAAAACCCGCTTCTCAGCCGGTAAGCTTCTCGCGACCGTTTTTTCGACTTGAAGGGAGTTTTGCTGATTGATTTTCTACATGATCGACGTACGGTTACTGCTGCCTATTACTGCCAGCTGTTGCAGGCAAGAAAAATCACTTCTATGAGCAAAAGACGCAGTGTCCCTATCAGAGACATCCTCCTTCTCCATGACAACGCAAGGCGACACACACGGCGGTTTTGACAAATGAAAAATTGGAGAATAGGCATTGGGAAACTCTTGAATAGCTTCCATACTGCCCAGATTTGTCACCCTGTGATTCTTTTTTGTTTGCGACATTGAAATTTGGAGGGGTACGATTCGACAACGATCAAGATATTGAAGATTTCGTGCAGAATTGGCCGATGACCCATACTCAAAGTTTCTACGAGTAAGGAATTCAAACCGCTGGGAAAAATGTGTAGAGCGTGGTGGAGACTATGTCGAAAAATGATCAATGGTTTTTTGTAATATTTTATAAATAATAAATATGTATAAAATAATTCCGGCTTATATTTGATTCACCCTCGTATTTTCCAACAGGAAACGTGCTAACTATTAGACATATTTCAGTCAGTTCCGTTACTGACGTGTTAATTATTTTTTCGAAAAATTTCCAAAAGCTTTTATTTAATATTTAGGAAATTGTCGATCAAAGGGCCCTAAGTACCTTTTTCAGCCTTTTATCTGTATACCTGCTGATCTTAAGACTAATTAGTTCACTGATTTTTGGAATCATCCGTTCGCAGCCTATATTAGATCTTACCTAGCTACGAACCATTGAGGATTAGCCTCATTCGTGGAATGAGTGGAATATATTTTCCTGGAATGTATTTTTATACGACGTTATCTAAAAACTCAAATACTTCAGTACAGTGTATCAATTCACTATGGAAGGATACACGATACACGAATTGAATTCTAGATTAGTTTGAAGGCAACCCCTGTTTTGGGGAAAATATTTTTTTCTTATGCGTACTTCTGGCTTAATGGATTTGTGAACATACATAACTGTAAGATTAGGGCGTTTAAAATTCTTCAAGTAATTAAGGAGTTACCTTTTCATCCTCAAAGAGTCACTGTTTGATGTGGTTTTTGACTAAAGGAGTGTTAGGACATTATTTCTTTTTAAGATGATGATGGAAACTATATTACTGTTAATGGTTAATGCTAGAAAGATGCTAACAGAATATCTTTGGCCTGAATCTCGTCAGATAATCGATTTATTGGAAGAAAATATTCCTGGGTACGTTATTTCGCGAAGTGCTAATGTCAACTGGCCATCAAGTTCACGCGATCTGACGCCCTTGGATAATTTTTTGTGGGATTATGTTAAATCTCTGGTTAACAGATGTAATTCCCGTACAATTTTAGACCTTAAATGAAACATTCAGGTAATCATTGAAAATATACCAAGCGATATGTGTGGAAGTGTAATCGAAAAGTAGGTTTCCAGAGTGCATCCCCCAGACAAAGCCAGAGGAAAGACTTGAACGACATTATTTTCAAAACAAAATTTTAGTATTTGTTCTTCAAGATAAAATAAAAATTATAGGATTATCACTTTTCGTTATGATTATGCTTCATTTTAAAGTTCTTAGACTCGTTTATAATACAGAATTTTAAGGGTATTTCCTTTTGCATATATTCCTCTCTCTGCTTCTTGCCTGAATTTTCCTGTGATTGCTTTTAATTGCTTCGGTTTGATAAACGCACTTGCATAACTTGAATACATGAACGTCTCATCCGTTCATAACTGGACTGTTTCTCAGGATCTGTTACTCTTTCCATTCCTTATTTTTAGATCTCTTGATATTCTCTTGACCCTTATTAACAAGCTTTTACTCAGTTAACTTATTTAGATTCTCAGTCATAAAGACTATGTAGCCAAACAAAATTTAGTACAATAATATACCACAGTAGTATACTACAAATATTCGTCATGGTGGGAAAGAGAAAGAAATCGGAAATAGCCAAGCCTGGAGAATAGGGTGGACGCGATATTAATTCGTAGCACGAACTGATCAATTTTGCAGTTGTAATGACGTATAAATGATGATACAGCTTTTCCTCTTCGCCAAATGAGAGCATTTCTTTATCAGATTGTCGTGGAATTTGAAAAATATGGTAGTGTAACACTCCCCTGTGCTCTTCTTTACCTTTTCTAAATAGCCGATGAAGATAATGACTTTCAAATCACCGGAAATAGCGGCCAAGAGCTTTTTGGTGGATGAAAGCGCTTTTGCGTTTTTCATGGCACATTCTCTGGGCAAAACCAACTGTTTTGGCTGTTTTTTCGTTTGTAATATGTTGATTCAAGTTCAGAAACTCCCCAGGATTGTGCATATGTATGCCTCAACACCATTATGAAGTGGTTACTCAATTTTTTTTTTCACAGTGAGCACATACGTCCGTGTAGGATTTTCAATACGCATTAGTCTGAGATGTTTATTAGCTCAGCAAGTGATGAAAACGAGGCGTCCTGAAGTGCATCAATCGTGCTGTTTTGACCACAGCGAAACTCAGTAAACCATGAAATGTAAAGAAGTCCCCATGATAATTTTTCAATTTTTCCTTCGTTTGTGAGATAGTTATTACATGGAAAAGTAGTGTTTCATCAACACATGGAATTTGTTATTTCCATGGTAGCAAAAATATCGAACTTATCGAATTAATTTGTTTCTTTAATCAAGAAATAATTTAATACTATAATATTATGGATAATATCGGATTTTTTCTAATTTTAAAAACATTATTATCTACTGGCAATAATTTAACTTAATATATAACCTATATTCAAGTTAAATATATTGATATTTAGTGTGCTTATTCTTAAAATTGAAAAACAAATCACAAAAGGTGAACCTTATCAGAATGGAAGAGCAGGAAGTGTGGATAAGTTCCATATTAGATATTGATGCTTTATGAGTTTTGAAAGTATAACAACTGATGCCTTAGACACAGAATATGTCACCGTTCGTTTAAAATAAAGAACAGCGATTTTAATCTTAAATTATCTGAACTATCTCAAATAAACTATATCTAAATTACCATGACATAAAACTTCATGGTCCACAAAACAAGGGTGTTTGAAAAAAAATGAAAAATGCACAAAGAAAATGTAACAATTTTCAGTTGAAAACAAACGTGTTTGTTTGGTTGGTTGAACACGATGGTTGAACGTGAAACCATCTGCAGTACACTTTTGTCTAGGTTAGGCAGAGATCCTTTAACAAATTTTTACTGAAAATGAAATGTGGATTCTATACAACTAACACTATTACAGTCACTTTTTTCCACTTTAAAACGAGGATTTCATCCTGGCAGCATGATGGCATTTTACATAAATTATTCACTATGAATTCTCATGAAACCATAACTGTTGAACATTATTGTGATCAGCTTGATATACTACTAAACATGGCTTTGATTCAAAAATATCCAAGACTGAATAAATTAAAATGCGTTATTCTGCAGCATGCGCAGCAAGACATCATAGTACCATAATCACCGAAAAAACAATATATATAGTTCAATTGAGAAGTAATCCCTTACCCACCTTATCTCCTGATACTGTTGCATCGTCGGATTTCCTCTAAATCTGCCGCTCAGATACTGCTGGATCAAAGATACCAGATTACCAGATCTATGGAACATTTTCTTCGTGGAAAAATTATTTTACTGCGACAGCTACCAAAACTGCACTTGAAAAATATTTTACTTTAAAATCATTCTCATTTTACAAAAAGGGAATAGAAAGTTTGTCGGAGAGACAGGCATAGATTGTTAATAACGATAAATATTATATTGTAGATTAAAACTGTAACTCTTGAATAAAGTAAATTTCTTGCAGTTGGAAGAAACTTATGGGACCCCTATTAAATTTTTGGTGGTTTTACTTAGTTGCTTATATTAAATTTAAGTACATACTCCACAATTGTACTTGTGTTATCATTGTATCATCATCATCATTCAGCCATTGTCGATCCACTGCAGGATGAAGGCCTCCCCAGCATGCTTCCAACTCCCGCGGTTCTGTGCTCTCCTGTTTTATTCGGATCCCGTCCTGTCTCCTCTGACATTAGGGTTATCATTATATTACAGGACATATTTCTAAAATATTATTGTATTTGGCAATTTTGTAACTAATTCTGTAAAATAACTATTAAGTTACGTCTGCTATACACACTACGTGAACTCATTAGTTAAATTGATAATCCTTGGATTGGTACATACATTCTAATATAAATATTCTAAAATATCATGTTGTAAAGGCTTAACAAGTACTGACATACTTTCCGAAAACTCCACGTTTGTGTTATTTATATAGGAAATGCATTTTTCAAGTATCCCTGGCATTATGTAATGTGCAGATAATCTAATAATTTATATTTTTACTTCAGGTATGGTTCATTAGAGAGGATTTAATAGTTCTTTTAGTAAGTATGATATCATTGTTTTATTTAATTTTCAACTTAATTTACAAATGGAGTTAAAATATATTTTTAGCAAAATAAAAACAATAATAAATGAACTACATATTGTTTCAATATTATTGTCTTACTCTCTTCTTATGCTTGTGTATATTTGAACTAATTTTAAAGTCAATAACAAGCACTAAACCAAAGTGAAACATTTTACTTATGGTCTAATTCGGAAAGATGCTACTATGTTTGATTGGAAATCAAAGGTCTTACTTAAGCTAAAAACGTTAGTTGAAAATTGCGTTTACGTCACATTATGCTTTTGAAAAAAATTACCAGAATTCACAAGCAGGAATGGCGTCGTGTTTCGCCATGAAGATGCACGACCACTGTTGACATATACTGTTGAAAATAGCCTGTTGACACTTTTGGGCAATAAATATGCAAATTTTTAGCAAAAATGGACCTGCCACTACGTTGTTAAAAAGCAAAAAGTAAATAATAGACTAAACAAATATTTACATAAACTATTTCAATTCCGCTTTCTGTTAAGATAATTCTTACGAACTTTCGGGACAATCCGGTAATTGTAAATTACAGTTATATCACGAGAGGTAGATTAAATTAAATATATTAACACAAAATAATTTTCATAATGAAATTATACTCGCTTAAGCATTCTTCCAAAATTATTCAATACGTTATTGCCTACAATGCATATTTGTTAAAAGAAAGTTCAACATTTCTATGATGGGCAGTAAAAAAACTGAAATGAAAGGAACCTTTATACTGTGAACAATAAATCAATAAAATTAACTCTTTTTCCTCGTATTCCATGTGACCTATGGGACTTCAGCCGAGGCAGATAATAACTGTAATTTCAACGCAAATTTACGTACAGCCAAGATGACAAAACACATAATGAATATGAAATTAATTTAAATATTATGCATGACAAAACGTTAATAAGACAAGACGTTTAATTTCGTCTTATTGTGAGGGCACCGAGATAAATAAAACGTCAACATTGTGGGAGGAATGGGCTCTCTTTCAATCTCCTTCATGGTAATTGCTTGTCAGAAATGGATGACGAAGAATACGGACTGTTCCATTCATATCAGGAACTGGTTCCGTTTAGCTAGGTAATTATTTGGCGGTTGTCCATTCAACTTATTTCGATGTTTGAATCTGAATGAGGCCAGATAAAAAGCAGATATTGTTTTGGAAAATCTTCAAGAATTATTAGAGGTACCCAAAGGGAATGTGTTTTTTTGATATTGTACAAAATTTGATTGTATTTAAAAGTTAATACAGTTTTTAGTCACAATATATTCTCCACTGTTATTGACAAAGTTTGGCCTTCTCTCTGATAACATTTTGATTCCCTTTTTGTAAAATGATGATCATTTTGACATAAAATATTCTTTGAGTGTAGTTTTGAAAGAACACGTAGAAAAATGTTCCATAGTTCGTAAATCTTGCAGTGCAGCATCATGAAAACACGGCGGGTGAGGGAGTACCTTCCAACTAAACTGTTTCTTGATTAATTCAAGCCCTATGAAGTCTTGCATTGTCATGCTGCAGAATAACACCATTTCAATTAGGCTCGGGCGTTTTTGAATCAAAGCCATATTATGTCTATCAAACTGGATATAATAATGTTCAGCACTTATGGTTTTATTAAGATTGAGAACCCTATAGTGAATAATTCCTCAGATTTTACTGACTATGTGGATTGCTGTACATAATTAATTTTTCATCTCACTGAGTGATGAACCATCAAAAAGGAATTCGATCGAATTTCGTGGAAATTCGATCCCTATTATTCAATATAACTACCGACCTGGAAAGCTTTAAAATAGAACTGTAATAAAACCATAATCTCAATATTGAATTAAAAACAATAGTTCAATTAGAAGAAGAAGGTGATAAATTCACAACTCTAATACAAGTATCAGCTACTATAACAACACAAAATAAATTACCCTGTAGAAATCAGAGAAATTGTTAAAAGAAAAAGAAAAGCTAGAAGAAAATGGTATCAGTCGAGAGATCCAGCTGACAAAAACATTTTAAATAACATAGTACAAAGACTTAGCAGGGAAATAAAAAAATCATAAGAGAATCGGTCGGTATATACCAAAAAAATTTAGCGTCGGGTGAGAAAACGGACTATTCGTTATGGAAAGCAGCAAGTAAGATCAAATGACCTATAAATGACAATAAACAAAAAGTGGAAATATTTGCAGAGCATCTGATGGATATATTTACTCTTAACAAAATCAACGAAGATACTAGATTGGAAGTAATAGACAATCTAAGAACTGAAAATATAACTTCAGTTACTTCATAAGAAGTCACTAAAGAAATAAAGACTTATTTAAATTCCAAAAAAGCAACTGGATTTGATTTAATCACAGTCGAAATATTAAAGCAGCTGCCCAGAAAAGGCATACTTCTGCTAACATACCTGTTTAATACAGCCTTCTGATTGAGACATATCCCCGTGAGCTGGAAAGTAGCCGAAATAATCATGATATCAAAGATAGGTAAACCACCCAACGATGTCAAATCCTATAGGCCTATTTTACTATTGCCAACTACCTCAAAGTTATTTGAACAGTTGCCAACATTTGCTGACGATACTGTTCTAACAGTGGACCAAAACATAGAAAACTACAAAAATGGAAAATCAAGCTTAATGAACAAAAATCTATACATGTCAACTTTACCAACAAGAAAATGACAAAGCAGTTCCTTCTATATATAAGTGATACAACCGTTCCATGTAAGTAAAATGCCAAATATTTCGGCATGACTCTTGATACCAAATTAAGGTGGAAAGAGCATGTAAAAAAGAAAAAAGCTGAGTTTGATCTCAAATATAGAAAATACTATTGGCATAATGGAAGAAATTCTAAGATGACAATAAATGAGAAGATACTGATTTATAATCAAATACTAAAACGAGTGTGGCTATATGGCAACCATCTGTGGGGATGTACCAGCGCTGGTATTATTAAAACAATACAAATATTCCAAAACAAGGTGATGCGAAATATAATGAATGCACCGTGGCATATTCGTAACTCCGATTGTCATCAAGATCTTGGAATTCCTTCGTAAATTCTAAACGAAAATAAAATTACATCAAACTTTCGTAAATATTTCAATTTTGTAACAAATAGTCCAAAATTGCACGAAAAATGCAAAGCGGTTGCTTCGTGATATCTCTGATAAAATTCAATGCTCAACTGCATACACCGATAAACGCAAATATTTATTAACAGTTTTTCCCACATTTAACATTCGCCAAGCAATCAGATAAAATTATTAATAACACACTTTTACCGGCAATAAAGATGACTATCTAATAAATCTAATAATGGAAAAATATTCGCGTGAGAGGAAAATTTAATGAAATATATGTTACGTTGATCTTTAGAATAATTGGCGGCAAGTTTTTATACGCATTTTTTTTTACGATTAATATTAATAACAACTTTATACTAAGGTAATTGATTTGAATATATACTGTATTCTTATTCAATACTTGACAGGTGTATACTTTCTGAAATTCCATTCTTGTATATTTACTATTAATTTGTCTCATAACCAAATTAAGTGATTTTTAGTTAAGAGTATTACTCAATTGGAGTGCGAGGAGATTTTTTTGTCGGTATAGCCCCAATAATAGAAGACTGGCATAGACAGCACTTGAAAAAATGAAGAAAATGAAGATTAACGAACAGATGTCAAAGCAATTAAATGTAGCTTATTTTGATTAGTACAGGCGTCCAGTATTGATGTATCATGCCCAAACATGGAATAAGTTGCTAATTGTAAATACTTTGTTTCAACACCTTATTTGTCCTCCGTACATATGGCAGTCCTTCGGCGGCCTTTTCAAATTTATTACATTTTGATAAGGTTTCGATGGGGATCGTCAATGTTGAATGCTAAAATCTTTCCGGGAGCTGAATGTGGAAGTGACTATCGACCACTATATTCTCGATTTCTTTTAAAATTAAAAGTACCGCCCAAAAAGTCCATCCACAAGAACTAGTACAAGTAGTACAGAACTAGTACAAGTTACTAAATCACCATCCTTATGAATTTCAAGAAAACATTCGCGAGGAACTGCAACTCATTCCATCGCCTAATAATCGGTGATAAGGTCGGATTTCATCAACTTGTTTGGTGAAAGTCTTGATAAAGGACACGAACTATTATTACTGAGTCCTGAGTACTGAGTATTATTACTAGATGAAACAAACATTACACAAAAATAAGTACTTCAGGAACATCAATATTGGATGATTGATGCTACTCTTGACTTAATCGAAAAAAAGACGCATATTAAAAAAACTGGATATTCGGTAAGAGCACAACACCTTAAATACTCCTCGCTAAATAGAAAAATCCAGAAAGCCTGGCCATCGAAAAAACTTATCGATAACTCCAGTCCCATGCTAATTCAAACAACACCAGACCTGTAGCGTTTAAAAATTATCAGCCGCTATAGCTAAGATTGTTTTGCGTGAGTCTTACTTAAGAGCGCACCGGGAAATTTGGAGACAAAGGACGAGAGAGTCTAACCTCACACCTCGATCTGAACAGACATCTTCACGCCGAATCCTTCCATTAGAGGTATGTACATTAGCTGGCCCTATTCAGGCTTATTATTTTGTATTTTTGTTGAGGGTTTTAGAGCCCGGTCATTTTAAAGCTAGGTCATTATAGAATCCGGTCATTTTAGGGCCCGGTCGTTATAGAACCCAGTCATCTTGGGCCCACTCATTGCAGAACCCGGTCAATATAGACTCCAGACATTTTAGAACCTCCGCGTTCTGGACACATAACTGTTCAGTAATCGACCATCGTGGCAACTCGCCAGTCCAGAGGCTGCATAATCGAAAAGCATCACAAAAGAATAAGGCCAGATATTATTTTATTATTTTATTAATAAGATTAATATCAGTGGCGGCTCGTAAGTTTTTAAAGTGGGAAGGCGTTGAAGAAAATAGTGCAGCTGAAGATTTTTTTGCTTTCCCCTTTCCCCTTTTTACTTTTCTGGCTATTGTAACCCTATACAAGAGGTGAACCATGAAAATGAGTTAAAGGAAAAAAACTGAACGGAAATAAAATATGGTGTTTTGCTCTGAAAAATTGTTTACTGTGATAAATCCTGGAGGGGCGGCGCCCCAATGCCCTCCCTCACGAGCCGCCACTGATTAATATATTATTAAATAATATTTTCTTAAATATTCAACACTGATTGCTCAATCACTATCTCACTATCACCATATACTAGCGTTAGACAATTTGAGGATACTTAGGTCTAATTTACTTTAACTTGGTTTAATTTGATTTAATTCGGTTTAATTTACAGTAATTTGATTTAATTTACTTTGAATTAATTCAATTTGATTTAGTTTAATTTAAGTTAAGTTGATTTAGGATAATCTAATTTGAATTCTTTTGTAAGTTAGACAAGAACTCTTATATGATAAGAATGTCTGTTATGATCAAACCTTTCTCTTTACATGCCCAGTTTAGTAGGGTAGTCGTGGACACCACCGCTCGACTATTTTTTTGTGTTATAACTGTTATATTCTGTTCAGTATATTATTCTCTGAAATTATGTTTGTGCTTATTAAATATCTAGTACTAGTTTTTTTCACAGAAATAAACTTTTTCCCAGTTTTACGGTTTATTTTTATCTTTAGTAATGGACCAAATGCCTCCAACGAACGGCTGTCGTTGTTGTAACGATACTCACATTGACATTAAAAATAACATTAAAAAAAAATGTTACAGCACTCTATAAAAGCTGTGAAGAAAATATACATTACTTACATGAATAATATAGAATATACAAGGCAAAAAATTGCGAAATGGCAAGAAATACAATGCGAAATTTACAGAAGATCTTGTGTGATAAGGAAATAACACAAAGAAGTAGATAGTTTTTAATAAAGTTGCAATGAAAGTTAACATGACAAATCTATTTTAAAACATATCTTGAGGTAGTTTCCTGTTCAGTCTTGTATGTATGTTTGTGCGTCCTAGTTGATAATGTTCACAGCAGGAGTTCTTGGTTCTAGTCTCTGATGAAAGATGATTATTCGTTTTTTAATATACTCTACACTGTTAGTAGACCGTTACATATCATTCGGCATTCACAGCTATTTGTAATATTTGGTTTTGAAGAACCTGCATTTTGTTTACATTACAGGCGATGCGTTGACCCAGATAACGCATGCATAAAGGATTAAAGACCGAATTAATTATTATAGAAATAAGGTACATTCTGTTTTTAATGAGGAAAAGAAGTAGATAGTAAAAAACATAGCTTTTCTGGTTTTACAATATTCCAATGAAACATGGAAACAAAAAAAGACTACAAGCGCATTGATTCCTTTGAACATTGGTGCTGGAGATATCATCTCATTTTATAGACAGCCAGACGAATAAACGCATCCGTTATTTAAGAGATTAATAAACACACAAGGGTATCCCAAATTATTCATGAACTAATACTAAGATTCTTCGGCTGTATTGAACGCAAGGATGACAATAACCTAGAAAGACTGGTAGTACAGAAACGCATGGAGGGTTTCAGATCTCCAAACAGATAGATGGACCAAATTAAACACCTTAGTGGTACATTTTTCCAACGTGAAGCCAAGAAGGAAGACAGAAATATAGAATACTGACGAGAAGTACTCCGAAAGTACGCTAACAGATGTTTCCATAGGTTACGACTCTTCTATAAAGGCGAATACGAAGAAGAGAAGAATTTGTAATAGCAAAAGAATTGTTTGGAATGAAAGTTGTAATTTAAATAAAACTGCAATCCATTATTGAATTTTCTTTGTAAATAACGTGTAGTTTATAATACAAACATATTTTTTTATTATATTACATATTCAATACAATATCTAATCACATATACGTGAAATCTTTCACTAGATAACTTTTTAATCATATATAAAGAAGTTAATATGACATATCTTATTAAATTTTAAATGCTATTGTGAAATTAACACTCACTCTATTTATGAGCACCATCTGGTTAAAAGTTCATCATAAAAAAAGTAAATTAAATTTTTCTTCGATAACCAAGTTTTGCGTTTTTTAATGATCTATTTTAAAATTAGTTTGAGTTCATTATCAACTGCGGGCATTTTTGCAGGTAGTTTCGAAAAAAAACATAATTATCGTAGATGTGAATTAGGAACGAAGGCCAGTGACCAGAACGAATCGCGTATTGGAATACTTCAGCAGCGGTACTGTGTCTTCATAGAACCGATTTGCACACTCGGAGATAGTAGGTCGATTTTGACCTAAGGGGCCCCTACTAATAAAATCTATAATTTATGGTCAGTATTTAATTTAAATTAATCTTCCGGGGAAAATCGTGGTCAGTTCAGGTCAGATTCCTCATGAAAATTTGTTTCAGTTTTCATAGCTCGTTTAGTATGCATTTATATAAAATATGAATATTAATTTAATAAGTGAGTTGTTTGAGATATTTTTATAAGATTTAATCAACATAAGTTACAAAAAATAACTCTCATTCCACTTATATTCACTATTAAATAATTATTCATATCTACCGCATTCAATACAATAATCAGATTATTAGTTTGTAAAGTATGAAAACATTTTCATTCAAAACTTTTCATTGGGTAAAATGCTACTTTAAAATATATAGACTATAAATTATGTTCTAGGTATTCACCAAATAAAAATATGGAAAAGAAATATAAAGGATTGGCCATTATTTAATATGAAGTATACTTCTACTTAGTTAGCAGCTGTACGTAATATTTTCTAGAAATTTTGCCCTAAACATGAGGCTCTGGATACCAGTATGATTAAATTAAAAAAGTCAAAGTTCTTGGTTTATGTTTGAGTGTATGTTGAGAGTATGAAGTGTGTGTTTTGCATTAAGATAATCGCACCCCATTGCATACCCCAATTACTTGTGAACTCTTGGCTAAAAATCAAATAATTACTGTCCCACAATCATCACATTTACCAAATATGTCACCGCGTGACTTTTTTCTGTTCCCTAACTAATGTGGATGTTGTTTTTTTAGTCCACAGAGAGCAATTGGAGTTAAAAAAAAAAATGTTGTAAATGGAAAGATCATATATAAGTTTTATAGTAAAACCATTTTTTTTTTCGTTATTACTAAAAAGTTATATCAAATGGAAAATAATTTTTAAACCTAGTATCGATGACGTGCCGATAGTTCCCGAAAAAACCGAGCACGTGTGACGTGACAATGTTTATTTCGCCTCAACATTACAAACAGCTGAAACGAGTGTTTTAGTTTTTAATTATCTTATTCTTGTTATTATCGTCAGTGTATTGATAAATTTATTATAAATGTCAAATCCAATGAATTATAGTGCCTGTTTCGCGCCATTTTGTTTGAATACTTCAAAAGCAACTTCCGAAAAATGTTGTTACATGTTGTTAAAAGATGTTAAACGTCAAAATCAATGGTTTCAAGCAGCATGGCGTATTAATCTTAAAACAATATGAACATTTTACAACCACCTGTCGTCAACTATACACAAAAAATATTATTTATAACATTAAATACATTTTTTTATGTTTCAGTATTTATTACCTGCTGATGTTACACAATCGTGACATTGAGTGTCTTAAACATTTCTTAGGTTTTCATTAATAAATTCCCCTTTCACCATACAAACACAATTTTTGCGGTTAAATTGAACATAACCTATAGCCTTGTCATCGTAACTTTCCCGTGACACCCTATAAATGATTTCATTTTATTGAATAGACATATTTTGTTTCTTATTTACATTTACATTATTATTTTTTAAAAAACTCGAATTGATGCTTTAGCACCTCGAACTTAGCTAATTTGAACCGAATGAAATTTTTGGGAAAATCTGTGACCATAAAAATATTCACACCAGGTATATTATCAGAATGGGCCTTTATGAAACCTTTGTCGCACGTTTAATTCAGTAATTTAAATTAGTAACCAGCATTTTTTTTTGTACTAAACATCAATAATTTTGACAGTATATACACAGGCAGAAGTCGTTGACGGTACTTACGACAAAACACTTAACATAATGACGTAACAAAGATGGCGGGCAATCGTGGCGCTTTCATAGTCCTGTAGATTTATTTTAAATTTTATAAATTTTAATTCATTTATAATTAATTGTAAACATTTTCTTTAAGTTTTTCGCACCGATTATCAATATTATTTATTATAAAGTTTTAAAATAATTTGAAATAATAATTCTAATATTAGAATAAGTCCATTTAGTGAGAGGGAATTACTTTAAAAGAGACAATAAAACTTTGGATGAATAATTAAATTCTTTGTGTGTTATTTTAAATGTTACTTTTTGATCATAGTAGTACATTCTAAAATCATTAAAATGCGCATTGCCTGAATTTTTTTTACTATTGTAACCTATTAGCTAACAATATTTATAACCATATCATTAATTTACATTTGTTTTATTTCAATTATGTTGCCAATTCTGTCGAACTAATATTTATTGACGCGAAACTAACCATGCTTAATAAGCATAACAGACATATTTACAATTTTGAATTACAAAACAACTATATGTATTTTTTGTCTCGGTAACATTTTGTTTTATCTATTAAAGGTCTTGATACTTAATCTACGCAACTCCCGTAAAGGAGAACATTTTTAAAACATATTGATATTAGAGCTTGTTAAAATAATTGATTTGTCTTTGGTTTGAAAAATTTTGCATTCATGTATATATTGCGTCCTAAACTTAATTCTTAGTCCCTACCTTTCATCGACTGTAGAACTTATTCGAATCGGAATAATTTTCAGCTTGTAATAATTCTACTAGCGGATATTACGTTACGATGTAATAATATTACGAGTCTGCTGTGAATATAATAGAGTATAGATTTCGGATAGGAACTTGGAGTAATACTGCAGACCATTTGTAAATGTTTACACAAGCTAGGGAAAATTCAAAAGGAGAGCCGTTGGATCCCATATGAATCCACAGCGGAAAATAGTAGTAGACACTTAAAAAATGGAAACACTGGAAAATAGTAGTAGTAGATCTTGTGTCGTTGCTCTCCAGATTCAGGAAAAATATCTGCCTGCATAAGATTGTGACTTGTAATGAAAAATAGACACGATAATTCAAAACTAGTATCACAAAACCAAATATCCACGCAAAAAGGTATTGCTGTCAATATGGTGGAATCAGCTGGACGTTATGCATTATGAATTGCTCCAATCTGATTAAACAGTCACTATTACCAATATCAATAGCAACTAATTCGTGTTAGTGGCATCCTAGAGGAAAAAAGGCCTTATATTAACAAGAGAAGAAGGGAAGTCATTTTGTTTCAGGACAACACACAACCACATATAACAAAAATGACTCCGGAAACGATCACCGAGATTTTATCGCAACCGGTGCATTCCTAGACTTAGCCACTTCGAAGATTTATCTTTTCCCATCCCTACAATATTACCTAGTTGATAGCCGCTTCTCATCTCTCAAAGAAGTTCAAGAAAATCTGAACATTGCTATCACATTAAAATCACAAAGTTTTCTTCAATCTGGGATTCGACAGCTGCCTGAAAGTTGGCGAAAATGGCTTGAGCAGTGAATTTCAATGGAGGGGATACCACCCTGGGGGTTGAACGGCGTGTTAAATGTGATCGGTAGCCATTTGGCAGTTCTTAATATAAGTAATGTCTGAATGATTGTGGCGTGTTCATATATTTTTTTCCTTTATTTGGGTTTTTCGCCACTATCTAAAACTCAAAAAATATCAAAAATACCTGTATTTATGTAAAAAAAATAATCACTGGATAAGAACAAAAAAACCAAACGGAGACAAATTTCTCAGTGATTCTTTTTTGTAATAAATTTGCCTAACGAACAAAATTTTAAAGATATGAAAATGTTATAAAAAATTTGTACAAATTTTTAACATTAACGTTTCGGAGGGTACTCTCCCCCCGTTTTCAAAACTAAACTAAAAAATAAATTATATTAATTTGTAATATATAAAGTAACGAGTGAAAGTAAATATATTTTTTTGTGTATGTCAACGATACTTACAACAATAGATTTTCATGACAGTGACATACTACCAAAAATATATATAAGTAATGTTTACTGTGTGATTGTTTATTGTATTGACTGTGTATTCAAATATTTTAAAATAGTGGTTAAAATAAATAGTTTTGAATTAAAAATTTTTAGATAGTGGCGAAAAACCCAAATAAAGGAAAAAAATATATGAACACGCCACAATCATTCAGACATTACTTAGATTACAGGTATGGGCCTGAGATATGTTTTTTATTTAGATATTTAGAAAGTAAATATATTAAAATACAACATTCTGAAAACAGCTTAACATTTCTTTGCAAACGTAAAGATTGTCACATAATACCAAAAGGTTTACGTTTACATATACCTTATAACACAAACAGAAACATATATATTTTACATAGGGCTAGTTTAGAACTTTTAAGAGATTGCATACATCACATATACACTAAACAACAATTAAAGATTGACATTGATAATACATTACAACAAATATACGAAAAAGTAAGTGAAGTATATTTTAATCACATTTATAATAGCGTCTATTCCAATTACATATATCACTTCAATATCCAAAAAATACTCACATTAAGAAATTTCAAAATTTAATTATTGAAAAACATGGAACCCATACAAAACACATTAATACACATACAGACAAAAATTTCATTAATAAAACTGTAGTTAACCTTTCAAATAAAATATTATCTGATTCTGAAAAGTATGTACTTTCTAAAGGACTAAATTTTAGTGTTACATCGGAATATGTTCCTAAATTAGACCTTATTTCGGCAGTAGAGTCTGTTGCTCAAAAATTACCTTTGGAAAGTGCAAATGAATACAGAATTAGGTTAAAACTTATCTTAGAAAAACAATTTAAAATCAAATCAAATTACATCTATTAAAATATTGCCATCAGGCAAAGGTAACGTCACAGTTATTCTGGACAATACAGAACTAGTGTCCAGAACTAGTAACTAACTTATAACAAAATTAAAACTTTAATTGATGAGGAAAATAACACTAAAATACCTATAGATCCAACATTAAAAATAGAGAGACTAATTTACAATACATTATATAAACACACACGTGAATTTACAGATCTAGAAAGATCACAACTTACACCACATTATAACAAATCACCTCATTTCTATGGTCTACCAAAAATACACAAAACTAATATACCACTTCGCCCTATACTTAGTAGTATAGATTCCCCATGTTATAAATTAGCAAAAATTTTATTAAACATTTTAAAGCCACTTTCGGGTAGAACAAATTCATATATTAAAAATACTTCAGATTTTGTAGATAAAATTTAAACTAATTTTATCTAAATAATTTACCTAATTTAAACTAAAAAATAATTTAAAAAAATAATTTAAAAAAAATAATTTTACCTAATTTAAACTAAAAAAAATTAACTAAACATTAAAATTACAAACCAAAATTTAATGGTTAGTTTTGACGTGGTGAGTTTGTTTACTAATGTACAAGTTGATAAATCACTTTTAATAGTTAGAATGACATTAGAACATGACACAACATTAAAAGACCGCACTAAACTAAACATAAATACAATTTTGGAATTATTAACTCTGTGCTTAAAAACCCCATATTTGCAATTAGAAAATGATTATTATCAACAACATTTCGGAATGGCGATGGGTTCTTCTCTTTCTGATTTAATGAGTAATATCTTTATGGAGGAACTCGAGAATGACATATTAAATAAATCTCTTAAAAAACCATTAATATGGCTTAGATATGTTGATGATATTTTTGCTATATGGCAACATAGCATTGACGATCTAAATATTTTTTTACAAGATATAAATTCTTGAGAGCCTACAATTAAGTTTACTTTAGAGATGGAGAAGGAGAATAAATTGCCATTCCTCGATACTTTAATATTAAAACAAAACAACACATTAAAAACTACAGTTTACAGAAAACTGACAAACACAGATAGGTATCTCAATTTTTTTTTCAAATCACTCAAAATCGGTCAAAATAGGAATAATTAAAAGTTTATATGACAGAGCAAAACTTGTTTGTACCGACAGTGATACACTACAAAAAGAAACAAATCACATAAAAGACATTTTAATAAAACACAATTACCCAAAAAATTTTATAGATAAATCGTTTAAAAATTTTGATACTAGACAAAACATTTCTGTATTTCTGACGGTATTTCTGACACAATTAAAAGAGTAGGAAATAAATACAACACAAGAACGACATTTAAAACAAAAAATACTCTTAGATTAGACTAGACAAAATAGACAAGTTATTAATAACAATAATAATAACTCCCAAAAAATTAACCTCACAATTTCTTATATCCGCGGTATTTCTGACACAATTAAAAGAGTAGGAAATAAATACAACATAAGAACGACATTTAAAACAAAAAATACTCTTAGATCTCTATTAGCAAAGATTAAACCAAACAATATACAACAAAATACCAAAAATGAAGTTTATAAAATTACCTGCGAATGTGGCAAATTCTATATAGGTGAGACATCTAGACCGTTAGATGTTAGAGTAAAAGAGCATAAAAACCTTCTTAGGAAGGGCGATTTTAATAAATCTAGAATTTGTCAACACGCATGGGAATCGGGTCATAAAATCAATTGGAATAATTCCAAAACAGTATTAAAAGAATCGATAACAAAATACAGCAGATTAAAAGAAACCGCTATAATTAATTTAAATAAAAATAACTGTATTACTATGCCTTCGGTAGATTTAAATTCAATATGGTTCCCGATTCTTAAGAATACAATTAAACACATTTAAATATTTGAATACACAATGAGTAAAATAAACAATCATACAGTAAACATTACATATATAAATTTTTTGGTAGTATGTCACTGTCATGAAAATCTATTATTGTCAATGTAAGTATCGTTGCATACACAAAAAAATATATTTACTTTCACTCGTTACTTTATATATTACAAATTAATGTAATTTATTTTTTAGTTTAGTTTTGAAAACGGGGGGAGAGTACCCTCCGAAACGTTAACGTTAAAAGTTTGTAAAATTTTTGTATAACATTTTTATATCTTTAAAATTTTGTTCGTTAGACAAATTTATTACAAAAAAGAATCACTAAGAAATTTGTCTCGGTTTGGTTTTTTATTTTTACCCAGTGATTCTTTCTTTACATAAGAACAGGCATTTTTAATATTTTTTGAGTTTTAGATAGTGGCGAAAAACCCAAATTAAGGAAAAAAATATAGTTCTTAATATAGTTGCCAATGCTTCTCTACCTAAAAGTTTCTCTTTTAATGCAGAATCAATTTCCAGATTTTCAAACCATGTTTTAGTAGGATAATAGAACTGCCTTATTGTGGTATTGCGAGTATAATGTAATAAAATTTATATTTTTACCGTACACTTATAAAAGGTTATTAAATAAGAGCTATATATTTTTATATAATAAATATTGGAATTGGAATTGGAATAATAATTTGGAATAAAAACAAAACGGTATAAGATATCAAAGTGATTTTTTTTTTAATTTTAAATATTGAATCATGGCATTTTTATTTAAAAATAATTTAATGTAAATGAGCTCCTGTGGATTTTAAAAAATATATAATATTCTGAAATATCAAATTTTGATAATTTCGCCACATAAATTGACATGTATCTACCAACGACACGAATAATATTGGTTTTAAGGTCATTGAGTGCTTGTGGTTTATTGGTGTAAACCAATGATTTCACATAACATCGTAGAAACAATCCCAAAAACTTTGAACATTTCGTGATATTACATGTTCATTGAACTTTTCTCTCATTAAATTGATTGTGTCACGAAATGTATGGCGTGTTGCATCACTTTGTTGAAACCACATGTCGTCCAGATCAAAATCATTCAAATCAAGCCAGAAAAAATCAGTAAGTATGTTTCTGTAACGTTTTTCATTGGCAGTAACTGCATTTCCATTTTTGTTTTCAAATAAGTACGGTCCAATTACACATCCAGACCATAAACCACACTAAAATGTTAATTTTTGTGGATGTAAAGGTGTTTCAAGAACAGCATGTGTTCTCATCACTCCGAATACGACAGTTTTGCTTATTTACGAAGCCATTTAATAAAAAATGTGTTTCATCGCTGAAGATAATTTTTTTCATGAAATAATGGATCTGTTTTAAGTTCATCTAAAATTATCCCAATTGATTGGGCTAAAGCAAAATCTTCAAAATTTCTATGCAACAAATGACTATTTGGTTTGAGTTCTTGGGTTAACTGAATTTTATACGCTTGGAAATGCAAATCTTTATGAAGAATATTCCATGTATTGCCATAAGAATGCCCAAGTTCTTGAGAACGACGTGTAATTGATTGTTCTGGATTTTCATTCACATTTTGGTTCACAGCATCCATATTTTCATCAATACTTTTAAGTTTTTGACACGTTGGATTCTTAGCATCAGAAACTCTACCAAGGATATTCGAATGTTTTAATTAAATTAGGAATAGTAAGCTCTGTAAGATCATAAATTTCAGGTAAGGCGCGAAACGTAGCGAATACAATACTTATTTTTGTGATAAATTTGAACAATTTGTATATGCTGTGCAACTATATATCATTTCATGATGATTTACCAAACAATGCTAAACATAAATGTCAATTTTGACGGGAATAAGAAAAAAAATGTCTTGTAGTGACATTCCTACAAATCTACAATGTTTTATTTTAATACGGCACGGTATATATTTTTGTTACGGGGTACTTTAAATTCAATACGGGTTAGCGAATATATTAATTTCAAATTTCTCAAAAGCAAAAAATTAAAACAAAAAGTGTTAGATGTTTAGCAATAATATATTTGAAATTTAATTCATTGTCTTTTTTTGTAATAATGTAAAATTTATTTATAAAACAAGCAGATATAATGTACAATTTATTTCAAAAATTGTATTCAAAATTGTTTATTTTATTTTCAGTGATTTTACTCACTAACTGATTCCTAAGAGAAAATCGATAGTTCTTATTGAATAGATCTGATAGACGTGTTTCTAATAAAACCTGATCATTATTTTAATATATTTTAATGTGATTAAAATTGAGGATTAAATTAGTTCGAATCAAATTAGTCATGATTGATTTGTTCAATAAATTTGAATCATGCCCTAAAGTTAATTCGGCTGCATGTAAATAATTTACAGCAGAATGGTAGACTTCCTAGATAAATATAATAAACTGGTGATAATCAGAATGGTTTTAGGAAAGGGAAATCATCATGTGCATAAATATGTCAAATACTTTTGACAGCGTTAATCATACGATTTTATGGATGGTTATGGTTTAAGAGATAATGCCTTATTTTTAGTAAAATCATACTTGGAAAATCGTACTCAACAAGTTGTAGAGAAGGATGCTTGTGGCTGAATATTATAAATCATATATACTATTGATATATCTAGTGTAATACATGAATGCACAATTATGTATGTTGATGATACAGCCCTGATATTTAATGAGGAAAAATCTGATAGGATGTTGGCGAGTGTACATGGGGCTTGTGATATTCTCGGTCGATATTTTCGTGCTCACGACCTTACTTTTAAATGTTTGAAAAACACAATACCTTCTGTTTGGAAAACAGAGTTGGGTACGTTGAGCTTAGCAAAACTATAAGAAAACGTATTCGAGAAGAAGCACATCGATTCAACATGCAGCTATTTTTTTCTCCTTTATTTGGGTTTTTCGCCACTGCCTAAAACTCAAAAAATATCAAAAATACCTGTTCTTATTTAAAGAAAGAATCACTGGGTAAAAACAAAAAACCAAACGGAGACAAATTTCTCAGTGATTCTTTTTTGTAATACCTAACGAACTTTTGTATTTGCCTAACGAACAAAATTTTAAAGATATAAAAATGTTATAAAAAAATGTACAAACTTTTAACGTTAACGTTTCGGAGGGTAATCTCCCCCCGTTTTCAAAACTGAACTAAAAAATAAATTATATTAATTTGTAATATATAAAGTAACGAGTGAAAGTAAATATATATATTTTTTTTCTTGTCAACGATACTTACATTGACAACAATGGATTTTCATGACAGTGACATACTACCAAAATATATATATATATATATATATATATATATATATATATATATATATATATATATATATATATATATATATATATATATATAGGTAATGTTTACTGTGTGATTGTTTATTGTAGTGTTTTGTGTATTCAAATATTTAAATGTTTTTAATTGTATTCTTTAGAATCGGGAACCATATTGAATTTAAATCTACCGAAGGCATAGCAATACAGTTATTTTTATTTAAATTAATTATAGCGGTTTCTTTTAATCTTCTGTATTTTGTTACCGATTCTTTTAATACGGTTTTGGAATTATTCGACTTTATTTTATGACCCGATTCCCATGTGTGTTGACAAATTATAGATTTATTAAAATCGCCCTTTCTAAGAAGCTTTTATGCTCTTTTAATCTAACATCTAACGGTCTAAATGTCTCACCTATATAGAATTTGCCACATTCGCAGGGAATTTTATAAACCACATTTTTGGTATTTTGTTGTATATTGTTTGGTTTATTCTTTGTTAATAGAGATCTAAGACTATTTTTGGTTTTAAATGTCGTTCTTATGTTGTATTTATTTCCTACTCTTTTAATTGTATCAGAAATACCGCGGATATAAGGGATTGTGAGGTTGATTGTTTGAAAGTTATTATTATTGTTATTAATAACTTGTCCGTTTTGTCTAGTATCAAAATTTTTAAGCGATTTATCTATAAAATTTTTTGGGTAATTATTTTTTATTAAAATGTCTTTTATGTGATTTGTTTCTTTTTGTAGTGTATCGCTGTCGGTACAAACAAGTTTTGCTCTGTCATATAAACTTTTAATTACTCCTATTTTGACCAATTTTGAGTGATTTGAAAAGAAATTGAGATACCTATCTGTGTTTGTCGGTTTTCTGTAAACTGTAGTTTTTAATTTGTTGTTTTGTTTTATTATTAAAGTGTCGAGGAATTACATTATTATTCGAGTTAGGTACGTTGATGATATTTTTGCTATATGGCAACATAGCATTGACGATCTAAATATTTTTTTACAAGATATAAATTCTCGAGAGCCTACAATTAAGTTTACTTTAGAGATGGAGAGGGAGAATAAATTGCCATTAGAGAGAATAATTGTTGGATGAAGTGAAAGGCTCCAGGAAAGGACAGTGTAATTGTTGAAATGTTATCAAGATAATATCTAAAAGAATATTAAGAATACTGAATAACGCACAACCAAAAAAGCAGGCAGGATTCAGAAGCAGATTCGGTACAATGGATCATATCCAGGTTGTCCAACAGGCCATGGAATGGCACAATGAATACACCATGCCACTGTGATTAGCTTTTATTGACTATGAAAAGGCATTTGATTCAATATCAACGCAAGCGATAATGGATGCATTACTTAACCAAGGGATACATAAGGATAGATCCTATGTGAACCTACTGGCACCCATGTATGATGAAGCTACAGTTACAGTTCACATGGATGACCTCGATGTTAAAATCAACGTAGAACGGAGTGGTGAGCTCGGCAGGGTGACTCAATGTCGCCTGTTGTTTTCCCAGCCTGTGGCTATATGACTAGCTCAAAAAGTCAAATTCGTTTCTTGGTGTTACTGTATATCGGATGAGCATTGCTTGTGATCGAAGATCTGCAGCATTTGCGTATAAATATTTTCATAATACGCATTCTGTAAAAAAATAACTGAATTAATATTATAAAAATATATTAACATTTAAAGAAAGTACAATATTGAAAGAACGCTACCGATAGAGAGAACGGTTTGATTTTTTTACGACATTCGGTGTTTTAGGAATACGGTGCTTAAATAAGCACTACATATAAAAAAATGTCAAGAGAATAGTGTACATTTACACAATGATATAACTGATGAGGTATTTGGTTTGCAGATTTGGATGCTGATCAATGAGTTAGCGGGTCAAAAATTGCGGCTGCTATAAATTCAACAAATAATGTTATACAATTACCGTATTTTCCTGACCACCTACGATATTGTGTACATATATTAAATTGAAATGCTTCTGTAGATATGATGAAATCGATAAGTATTAAGCATTTTTTATTTTGGGAAGAAATGTGTTCAATAATTACTAAAATACTTGACATATATTGCCAAAACCAATATATTAAGATCAAAAACTTTTATAGGCTAATCTTGAATTGGAATCTTAATATTAATTAAAATATGTTTTCTGATAGTTATGCCGATAGTCCGATAATCCGCCATTATGTCGTTAGTCATTTGGTGATTCTGTTATTTTTGATTGAACCTCTTCCACTCATTTCTGTTGTCTGCGACTCTTTTTGCTTCGTTCCAAGTTGATCCCCTCCTCCTAAGTATATCTGTTATCTTCTGATTCCACGTCTTCTTGGGTCTACCTCTTTTTGATTTTGTTCCCAGCCTGCGCTCCAGAGCTCCTTACCTCAATCTTTTAATATAATCGAACCGCCTCTGTTGTATCTGCTTGATCTTTTTTAACACTGGTTCAAAATTAACTCCTATGAGTTTCTTCATTTCTAAGTGTGTCTATTCTTCTTATTCCTTCCAGTATTCTAATTTCCGCTGCTGTTATTTTTGACTTAATTTTTTAGTAGGTATTTTTTGCAAATAATTATATGCGTACATCAGGATATGTTGCAGAACAGTTATTATATCTTAACCTTAGTGTTCTTTTGCGTCGGATTTTTATGAAAGGATTATTGTTTAATCAAACGGTTATTATATTTTTAGTACACTATAATGTGCATCCATTGATTGATATTCTCTTTGTGCTCTTTAATTCGCTTTCATGTCCCAGTCTGTATTCCAAGACATATGATGACATATATGTACATATGATGACATATGTGTATATGATGATGTCATATGATGACATGTATTCCATGACATATGATTTTTAACCTCGTCAGCACAATTACTGAAGTATATGTGAATAACTGCATTATAATATGTTGTATTTTACTTGTTTTAACATCAGTTTTTTGATATATACCCTAAATCAAATAAATATCGTATTCGCCATATATTGCCTAGTGTGACTTTATGTGTTCCCCAAATTAAAATTACCACTTCATTCGTTAAAGATATATTGAGCCCATAAAATTCATAAAACAAAATCACAGATGAAGCTGATAGCCATACCGGAAAGGCCTATAAGGAATAATTTCGATGATTACATTATTTGAGGTCATTTACTGGCTGACATTTATTTCTCAGCCGGATTTTTACTTGTCATGCAATATGTTTTGCGTATTTGAATGATTCTGAACAGTCTTTTCTGTCAACCGTTTCCTTCAAGTTCTTCTTCGCTGACTACTTTGGTAGTCCACTAAATGTTTAACATATGTCTGTATAGTCAAAGATGTGGTAATGTCTATGTATGAATAACAATAAGCGTACCATGGTGTATTCATGGTATCATTATGAAATGGAATGGGTATTTTCAAGTCAGCAAAACAAAGTGATATGATTAAACCAATATTTAGTGCTATACAGCGCCGGCCCTAGCCCTTGATTACGGTAGAACGAGATTGTCTTTCGGCGCCTTTTGGTCGACACTTTTATGTTAAATAAATAATAAAAAATCAAGTTTTATTTAAAAAATCAACACTTATCAAATTTGGATTAAATTAAGTAACTCTAATTAACATCTGAATGATTGTGGTGTGTTCATATTTTTTTTTCTTTATTTGGGTTTTTCGCCACGATCTGAAACAAAAAATATCAAAAATATCTGTGCTTATGTAAATAAAGAATCAGTGGGTAAAAGAAAAACAGACGGAGACAAATTTCTCAGTGATCCTTTTTTGTAATAAATTAACTAATGAACAAACTAATGAAACAAACTAAAAATATAAAAAATATTCTAAAAAAGTATGCAAACTTTAACGTTAACATTTCGGGAAGTATTGTCCTCCCGTTTTCAAAACGAATCTAAAAATAAATTATATTTATTTCTATAAATTCTGAAAAGATAGGAAGTAAATATATTTTTATGTATGTCAATAATACTTACATTGACCATTAGTTTTTAATCACAGTGACATACTACCAAAAAAATACATAACTGAGGTTTACTGTGCGATTGTGTATTGAAATACTTAAATGTTTTGAATTATTTTATTTAGAATCGGGAACTATATTGAATTTAAAGCTACGGAAGGCAATACAGTTATTTTTATTTAAATTAATTATAACGGTTTCTTTAAATCTTCTCTATTTTGTTACCGATTCTTTTAATACCATTTTGGAATTATTCCAATTGATTTTATGACCCGATTCCCATGCGTATTAACAAATTCTAAATTTATTAAAATCTCCCTTTCTAAGAAAGTTTTTATGCTCTTTTATTCTAACATCTAACGGTCTAGATGTCTCACCTATATAAAATTTGCCACATTCGCAAGGAATTTTATAAACCACATTTTTGGTATTTTGTTGTGTGTTGTTTGGTTTAGTTTTTATTAATATAGATCTAAAAGTATTTTTTGTTTTAAAAGTCGTTCTTATGTTGTATTTATTTCCTACTCTTTTAATTGTCAGAAATCCGCGGATGTAAGGAATTGTGAGGTTAATGGCTTGATAGTTATTATTATTGTTATTCATAACTTGTCTGTTTTGTCTGATACCTTTTTTGCGTTTTTCTTGATTTCGCACTGGCAATTTCGTAAATTATCTTTAGGTATGGATTGAGCAATATCACTTTCAATTGATAAAATTGCCAGGTTTGACATTTTTTCTTTGGTCGATCTTAGGTATGTTTTTATTAGTTTTAGTTTACTAAAACTACCTTCACCTTTGGCGATACTTATTGCAATTGTTTGTAATATCCGATGAGCTGCCCAAGTGTTTTGAAAGAAATCACACCAATCATTTTTGTTCAAATCATTGAGAACATCTTTCGGCTTTGGTCTGCAAATTAAAAAATGCTTCAGGCTTAGTATTTCTTCCGCTAGGCCCATTCCAGAAATAGAATGTGTGAATCATGTGTCAACATATTTTGTAAATTTAAACACGATTGCTTCAATTCAAGCTTATCAACCGGTCGGTTTAAATCATACAACACCAACTTGTATTAAAATTTGACATCTGTAGAAAACGTATTTCTAGTGAATTTATAATTGTATCTATCCATGGATAGAATACGGTGATCTTAAAATTTTGTTCAGAGTCTATTAGAGTTTCATCTTGAGATTCATAATCGAATATTCTTTTTTTTCTTCGGTTTCTTGTTTGTTGAAATACTGATGAAATTTCAGCTTTTTCGGCAATTTCATTCGCTATGTTACAGCTGATGCGTATCCAATATTCCTGTATTCCTTAACAAATTGACAATCGTTTTTTTTTCTTTTCAGTTATCAAGGATAATAATTTTTTCTTTTACCAGTTTTTCTTTATAAGTACTCAGTAATACAATTTGTTTTTTATCAAAAATTGAATGAGTGTTGAGGCGTGCACTTTTGGATTTTCAATTTTTTTTTCTTTTTTATTCGGAGCAGCCCCGCGGCTCTCAAAAGACGCCATGAAAATTTTATTTTTCGCTCGAAATTATTTTTTTGCATTTGGTATTTTGGCGCCCCTTGTTACCTGGTGCCTAGAGCGACCGCACCTCTCGCTCTACCCCAGGGCCGCTTATTGGAAAATTGGTGTTTTGTTGGAAAATTCTCTTTGATATTTAAATATCTCTTTACAATCGATTGAAAATTGCTCCTAATTATTTATAATAAATATAACCCAAAATCACCTTATGTCATTAACTTATGTATTGTTACAATGTTTAAACGGGCGCATTTCTGTGTAAGTGTTAGAAGGAACATTTCGTTAAACGAAATAATGTATAGGCAAAAAAGTTCGCGATATTTTCTGCGTAGGATTTAATTGAAAGATTAATTATGTTATGATCGATAAATCAGTCATCTATTATGTCATCACCAACAGGTTTATTAGCCCAAAGCAGATATTTGATGACAGAATTCTAAATATAGCCCATGTCCATATTGGGCTCAAATTAGGTGTATGCATATATTTGGTTTATTGTTATGTTATGTTATTAACTCTTATAAATATGGTTGATACTAAATTTTATTTTAAGAAAATATTTTTAAATGTAAAAATAAACATGAGCTTTATTAGAGAGACGATTCAAATTATTATTAATGATATCTGTATTTAATGTTAATATTGTCATTATAGTAACAATAAGAAGATGGATTTTCTATATTGGTCGAGATTGTGGTACCGAAGGCAATCAATAGAACAATTAATTTTTAAAATTTCGTACGAATATGAAAGGTTCGGTAATATTAGACAAATTAATGGTTTTGTGGGAGATAAATCGTCCCAAAAAAAAAAACACACACACACACACGCGCACACACGCGCACATACTCACACACACAAAACTGGATTATACACGATAAAGTTCGCCATTTACCGTTGAACTATTACCTGCCTCGTTTTCAAATAAAAATGGTCCAATCATTCCTCCAGCCAACAATACACACCAAACACCGACACGTTGGGGATGGATTTGTTTTCCATGAATCATTCGTGGATTTTCGGAGCCTAAAATGCGGCAATTGTGTCTATTAACGAAGCCATCGGAGTGAAAATGGACCTCGACGCTGAAGATGATTTTGTCGTCAAAACCGGTATTCACAAAATCGGTATTCTGGTTGTCCAATAATCCAATTGGTAAACTCTCTTTGCTGTGCATAGTCAGTTCGCAGAAGTTATTTAGTCAATTGGACTTTGTAAGCATGGAGATGCAAATCTTTAGTGATAATACGGTGAAGAGTGGCTGTTGAAATATTCATTTCTTGCGCACGATGACGAATCGAGGACGCTGGACTCTCGGCCATACTCTTACAAATTGCCGTCATGTTTTGGTTTGAATGACCACTGCGAGCTCGTGTCGTGTGTTTCACATCAATAATTGAACCAGTACTTTTGAATTTTTCGATTATTCTTTTCACAGTTGATAGATTTGGAATATTATTTTTAGCGAAAATCGGACGCACTTTAGGAATCGTAGAAACAAAACTTTCAGCATTTTGATTGTAATGTTTAACAAAGACGCATTGTTGAATCATGTAGTGCTCCATGTTTATTTACTCCTATCTGTCTCTTAGCGACCTCACACTATTTTTGACCTATCGAATCATGACAGCCAAAATGGCTCGCAATTCAGATCTTACGCTCTTATTGTAACACCCTTTATTAAGGAACACAGAAATTCTTATCCTAACCATTTAATTTCAAAAAATCATACTTTTAAGAAGAATTATAAAATTGTACATCATGTAAACATTTGATATCATGCTAAAGAACCAGCTAGAATTGAATTCACCTCGTTCCCCCTTTTTAAACTTATATTGCACATCTTGATATTGAATTTGAAATTCCTCACCATTATCATTTATTGTGTTATTAGGTTGATGCCCTTTTTAGGTAGTAAGTAGTATCTATTACATTTTTTTATGTAAATGTTTATCATTACAGTTTTGAATTTGGAGAAGTCACTGTGTGTCGAAACAATTTTTTTAAATATAGTGGAAATGCAGATGTATTTTCGAAGTAAATGTCATTTTTTAACATATAGTTCCAAATTTCCTATTTAGTGTTATTTGCATTAGGAACTTAATTTTTGGCGGTTATGATAACTACCATTTTCCATTACAAAAGGCTATTTATAAACCAATCTTCAAAAAGTTCTCCTGTGGTGTCATCATGGTAGTCCAAAGATTAATGTTTAATATTTTTGGAGGACAACCGTAAACAATTTGAAACCCATCCATCCTCGGAACCAGCATATAAAATTGTAATTGTTTTTCCCTTGGGGGCTGGGGTTTTGGTTTGGCATTTTCTTAATGTATCTACCCACCTTTTTTTTCTGGCATCTTATGTGTATCGAACCATGTTTGATCAAGGTAGATAATGGGACGATTTTCTAATCCGTATTTTTATATAGTTTAAGTAGTCACATCGCCATCGTCGCAATCGCGATTCTCAATCGAAATTTGTCTTTTATTAATGGTACGATATGCAAAACCCATTAGAGATAATATTCTCCGGGGGCTAGTTCTGCTGCAAAGAATTTTGGTTTCATCTTTCCTTAGTCGCTGTTGTAATGATTGCAATGCAAGCACAGTTTGCTCTTCTTGCAGTTTGCTTACTTTTACTAAAATCACTACGAACTTTTTTGGCTTTAATTGGCTTCGTCACAATATCTTTAACTGTAGACAACGGCGTTTTCATTAGTGAAGATGTTTCTGCTGCAGCTGTATTTACATTAAGCTCCCTCAATAAAAAAACATATACATTTTTAACAATTTGCTTAGCATCAGACGATAAATGTTTTCTTTGAAAATTGGCACTACCGGATATACAATGATCATTATCTGCCAAGAGCGCCACATTTTTGGCACATTTGGAATAATGAAAATACGATCTGCACTGTTTAAGAAAAGAGTGCAAACTAAACTAAAATATTTCGAAACTACTAAACCAGATATAAAATTAATTTTATATTTTTACCTGTTATTTTATTGGGCCCGGTTCTGTTTACGTTTTTTTCAACTTTGCTGGGTTCGTTAGGACAGGGGTTGTTAACAGTTATTGTAGCTATTTGGTCAACGACATATCTTGAACCGCACTATAAGCATTTTGAATTTTGATTTTCTATATTTTTTCGCTTGTTTGGGAATTTAGGTCTCTAAGATTTTGTTGTGGTAAAGAATTTTATAATTATTTATTTAAAACGACGTTTCGATATTTTTCTGTCTTTTTCTAGTTCTATAAGTAATATTTTAATGTTTGTAGATTATAAAGTTATGAGTACAAATTTTTTTAAGAAAACGACAAAGAAAAATCATACAAAAAGAATCCAAAAAAATAATCAATAATCAATAAAACCTACGCAACAAAAATCTATACCAGTAAAAATATAAAACGAAAAAGTGCGTGCTAATATGAAGTAAGTGTTAAATTTAAAAAAGAATATGCTTTAAGGTAAGTCAAATCGTACTCATAACTTTACTTAAGATATTACTTGTAGAACCTGAAAAAGAAAAAATATCCAAATGTCGTTTGAAATAAATGATAAAAAAAATTCTTTACTACAACTCAACATTAGAGACTTAAACTCCCAACGAGGATAAAAATCCACAAGGTCAAGAAAAACATCAAACCTTTTTATATACATATACAAGGTAAGTCTCACGGAAAACATGACTTTTTAAAAGTAGCTATTTTTAGTGGCGCCATCTTTTGACGGGGGTAAGTATTGGAAAGGTGCATCCGTCACTGATGTTCTGACAAAATTTCAATGACATTCGGATCATTAGAAGCCAAATTATCGCGCTTAAAGTGCCAGTGTGTTTATACCATTGGTCGAAAAATTAACGTCGAACAAAGAGCGAATATTAAGTTTTGTTTTAAACTTGGTAAACATTTCAATTAATGAGACAAGTTTATGGTGAGAATTGTTTATCCTGTGGTAGAGTCCACGGGTGGTTTAAATGATTCAAAGAAGGTTGTGAGGACATTAAGGACGCCGAACATCAGAACATAGAAAAATTCCATGGATACTCAAAGTAACATTGAAATTGTGCGCGAATTTATAAAAAATCAGCCAGGATTTTCGCTGCGGTAAATAGAAATGGAAATGGAAATGTATTTGTGCACGCTATGTTCCACACAAATTGACTGACGATCAAAAATTGTTCCAAGTCCAACATTGCAAGGACTTGATTAAAGAGTCGATAAAGAACGAATACCTCAAGGACAGCATTGTTACTGGTTATGAAAAGTGGTGTTTTCAATACGATCCAGAAACCAAACGTCAAAGTGCCGAATGGAAGCATTCGAGCGAGCCAAATCCGAAGAAAAGCCGTCTCGAGAAGTCGAAATTGAAAACAATGTTGATTTGTTTTTACGATTCGGAAGGAATTGTGCAGAATGAGTTCGTTCTACCTGCTCAGACGATCAATGCTGTGTTTTATCTTAGTGTTATGCAGCAACTGTTGTGGCGTATTCTTCGTATGCGGCCACAATATCGTCAATAAAACATCTGCTCGACACTCATCACTGATTTTTCGACCAAATGGTATTTTAACTCACTTTAAGTGACATTTCGCTCCCTATGACTTCGACCTCTTCGAAAAACTTGATTTACCGATGAAAGGACAGCGTTACGCCATCTTGAAGGACATCATTGGCTGAGCTCAAAAGTTCGTTCCCTAACCTAATTGATTGTGCAAAACGTTGTATTAACGCGCAAGGAGACTATTTTGAATAAAAATAATGATTTTTGCCATAGCCGTGACTATTAGATAACAAGACATGTAAAACCGTAACCGATTTCTTTGGCGCACTTGCACCCTGCTCGCACGCATTGTTTATATTGTTTGTGACTGATGTTTAATAGTGAATCCATATTTCATCTTCTGCTTAAAATGTAGCAGAAACTGAACAGAAATTTTTGTTACAAAATTAATGTTTAAATAATTCTAAACACTATTGGGAAATATTTATTCAAAGGCGTCTATTGTCGAATACTAACAAACATAACCCTCAAACGAAAAACTTTTCATAGCCAAATCGAAGGGCAAGAATTCTTTAAATTGGAAACTAACTCTTTTAATCTCCTTTAATATAGTCGTCGTACCTTATAATAGCTCGAACTTCAGTTTTATCCATTATCTTACAAACTGTTAAAGTTTGCTATAATTTTCTGTCCCCACAAACAACCAACTACAACCATGCGTCTGAAACTTTGCAGCAAGTCATCTAAGGATTCATATTTAACAAAGATCATAGTCCTTTGATCATAGTCATAGATCACAGTCCTCGGTGTCAGATCGATAACTTTTCGAACGATTCTCGTATTTCATGTCAGTTATCAATTTAGGCCCTAGTCAAACATTCAATCAAAGAAAATACATGAAATTCATGTTAGCCAAACATGTGTTTACAGAAAAGTTTTGTGAAGCTTAACGTTCTTAGATGCACAATTAGGTTGTGTAATATACTGAGAAAAACAAGAGGTAATCAGAGAAACGTTGAATCAATATATCATTATAAATATTATTTAAAAAGTATCAATATAAGAAATATGTTACGCTCTATCAAGAACAAGTTCTGGCAACACTTGTATAAACAGAAAAATATCATTAAAATCAATTCACAACGCGCATAATTTTATTTTAATTCCCTTTTTAATTTATTGGTTAAATTGAAATGAGACAGATAAGCGTCTTACTTCTCCGAATACCGTCATGGCCGTAAACGCATTCGATTGATTTCATTACAATCGCAATATTTTTCTATGAAATACAATGTTCCATATGAGCCGGCGTCTAAATAACTAACTCATTCAAAGGTTAACCTCTGACAGAATAGTTCTAAGCACGAAATGTCAACGCAATTCAATAAATTTTCAGTGTGTATGACCGAACGCACTGGCGACACCACGCGGCCGTTTTGCGAAACGACTCTCAGACATGCACGGGTCGGTTAGTGGACCGACGTATACCGAAGGTTCATAGAACGGTAACACAATGGATTTATCTTATAGTATTATTAATGTTTTACCAAAATTACTTAGAATTGGAGGACAATGGTAGCATAATTAGGAAGTGTCGGAACTAGTCGAATAAAACACATTTTGTGACACTATTAATGTTCTCTTCTTTATTTTATCAAGCAATAGAAGTAACGTGTAGTTCTTTTAGGGCAAATTTTTCTAAATCAGCACTGAATTCATTTTTACTGCATCTATTAGCCCTCCTGTCAGTTTCACATTCGCACAGGCGGGACCTGTGAAGAACAAAACCGATAAGGTCGCTGGTGACACTTGCTTTTTTCATGGAATAATTTCATAAGAATATGTTTACTATGAGTTTTTTTTTAGTCAAAATTGGCAAAGTTACAATTTTAACATATATTTTCTATAAAATTCGAAAAAAAACCTGAATAGCACCTTTTTTTTGTATGTATTTATTAAAAAATGGTCAAATTATCTTAAATACATGGTAAAGAAATGTATGCATAAACGGGAGGCTCTCAGGCTTTCATCTTGAAGTTGTCAAAACATTCTCCACAGCAAGCCGTTATATGCTTTATGTACAGCCACCCTTTGCAATTTTTACAAAAAATAGTATTTTTGTCTCATGCAATATTTACAGTTTCCTCTCTTACTTGGGGCAGGGTGTCACACATCCATTTCGGTGACAACTGTAAACCTTGGAGCTGAGGTACGCTCACTTCGTGGTAGGTGTTTGTCAGCTGATCTTCTTTTCACGTTTTCTTGCACTACTTCCGTAGCAAGATCTTGCCATTTGAACTGTTACCCTTGTAAATATTGAGCAAGTTAAAATACCACCATTGACCAACGCTTTGTATTTCTTGCAACATTGTATAATGTGATCATTTTATTAACAACGTCTACTCCACTTTTTGTACTTTACAGAAAGTACTAATCTCAGGTTTTTGTAGATTATCGCTTTTTTAATACTATCGCTTTGGGGTATCCTAGAAAGGACAAGCGCATTTTTTTCCTTTTTTGGGTGTATATGATACGACATTAAATGTCAGCACTAAATGTAAATACTGAAGAGTTTATTTGCCTATTTTATATTAGCGTTATTTCAGGAGGTAGTTCTCTTCTATTAGCTCTAATTGTACCAGCGACTGTAAGTCCGTGCTCTCTTTGTAGACTCTTCACAACAGCATATCCTGTAAACCTGATAAATTCCTGAGCTTGATAAATGTGAGCACATTCTTTTTGTAACTACAGAGGTAGAATTATCAGTTTTATGTGGACTATCGGATTGAGCGATCTCCATGTGGGAGGTGTAAAATGTTTTGGAAGCAATGTTGCCCAAACAATGACAATTTCTCCGCCCATCTGTTGTCTCGACAAAAAATTGTTTTTGTTTCTGAGATCGTGAAAATAAAAGGAAAAAGTATCACACCCATCCAAATTAAATTTTTGTTGGCCGAAAAAATGATTTCCTACCAGTTCTTGACATTACGTTTTGAGCGAAATCCTTATTTGTATTTTAGCTACCTTCCAAATTGCTATTGCAGTATTATAAAAAAAATTGATGCAATTGAATTAGTCCTTTTTCTCTCCTTAGAAAAACAGGTGGAGTCTCAGTTGAACGATGAGTTCATCTGTCTCACCGAACCGAATCAACATTTTAATTGGCTTTCTATATACCTACAACTCATCTCGTTTCGGTGTAATGAAAAATTTAATCGTCTTTATTTTTCTGAAAACACTTATTCTTTCCCATAATTAATCACACATTTTTAATTTTTTTCTATTCAAATCCATAAGATTAAACTGACGAATAACTGAACTAAGTGATAAAAGGTGATCTAAAGGATTAAGAAATCTTAAATATAAACACGTATTTCTAACATTTTGACTCCTTTTTTACTAATAATGTAGGTCAACAAATTTAAACTTTTTTGATGTAACATTGATGAAAATAGGTAGATATGAAGTATTTTGTAGTTCTAAATCCGAAAATGATAAGCTAATTACTATAAAACGTACAGTTTTTTTGTTTCAGGGTCGGGCCGGTGGTGAGAAGAAAAGGATATTTATTTAATATAAATATGTAAAACGTGTTAAATATATGCAAAGACACTACTGAGGACTATGTAAATAAAAAATATATTACATGTGATGTTATACAGCGACAAAAACTTTCACTTTTTCCTTTTGTGTTCTGTAGCGTCATTTCTTTATAAAAAATGAGCAGCAGTCGCCTAAAATAGATGGGTTCCAGTTTCCCTGGTATTTTGCTTTCATTATCCTGATATTCTGATGAAAACCTCACTTGCCTACTGCTCCCAAATTTTCCGGAAAAAATCTAAATGGAAGTGTAAAAAATCAATTTTTAAGGACTTGCGAGTAAGCGACAACCTAGTATTTTATAGAGTTCAATCTGCGGGTTTTTTTTATAGTTTTCATCTTTCTTGTTGCCCAGAAATCCTTTCTCTACAATGACAAAATACTTCCAAGCTGCTAGTTCCTTTTAATTTTTCTTGAAAACGAAAATCACATATAAGCTTTCTATTTGAGGCCCAATGATTATGCCTTGTTCCATGTTAAACTCATTCATTAAACCGTTAACTTCACAGCAGATACATAGCCATTCCTCCATTTCCTCCCAGAAGTTCCGATTTTTGTTTTGGCAATCTCAGGTCACGTACCAAATCATTTAATCGTATCTGAGTTATTAAGTGAGGTGTACTGAAACTGGTTAAAAATGTTGGGTCACAACTGGTGTTTTCAGGAATTTGTGGATCAGATCCTGATGAAGAAATCAAAATCACCGGGAAACATGTTGTCCAGGTTTAACGGCGCAATGGGTACCGGTAGTTCTTGGCTATGGGGAACTGGCCTAAGTTCAGAAGGCAAATTTGGATTCTCCCTTTGCTTTTTTGAAATTATTTCTTCTTTTGTGATACAAAAGTAGCAATCACTTACATGGTCAGTAAGTTCTCTCCACGCCATAGGAACAGCAAACCGCACAGAATTTTTCTTGCGATGCATCCACTATACTAAATTTACGTGACAACTCACACAGCAAACATGAGGAGCTCAACTTTTATCTTGATCCCCAATTTGGCACTTAATATATAAAAGATAGGCTTTTTCGAATTCCACGGATATAGATCTAGCTTGTGACTTTAAAATAAATCGTTCGCATATAGTCCGGTTCTAGATATTTCGTTGCTTTTCAGCAAAATTTTTAATTGCCCAAATAAATTTCAATACAAATATTCCTAGTTTCTTCGAAGGCGCGAGAGTCGGGGTGGTTTGGTTTCTGAATGATTTTGGAAAAAATGAAATATTGTATTATTATTATTATTATTATTATTATGTATGACTAAATAAATAATAAAATAATAAAAAAAAAAAAAAAAATAAATAAATTTATCTTGAAGTACAATAAAAATTATAAATTAAATTTAATTATACATTTAATTAGATTTTACTCCCACTGTCACATTGATCTACGTTAATAATAAGTGGTTCTATATTATTAGTAAATGATACATAGGATCTTCTATTTTAAGTGGTTAATCGAATTTATCCAACTTTCTTTGGGAATACCATCTACAACTTTTTTAATTAATGTTGCAGCACTTGCACTTAGAGTCGGATAAATGTTTTCTGCTCTAACATTGGATTTTACCCGATGACACATGCTCAATTGGATTATAAATACAGTAATACGGGGGAATGCGTAAAACCGTATGTCCTATATCGGCAGCAATGGTATCACAACCATATTCCTTTTTAAGATGAAATGTCTTTAATATTTCTAGAAGATCACATTTTTTATATGTATTTTCGAAGTATATGTCGTTTTTTAATGTTATTTGCATTAGGAACTTTTTTTTTGGTGATTATGATAACTAACATTGTCCATTACAATTACGCTTTTCTTAGGCACATTGGGCAAAGGGCTCTTTATAAACCAATCTTCAAAAAGTTCTCCTGTGGTGTTGTCATGGTAGTCCAAAGATGAATATTTAATATTTTTGGAGGACAACCGTAAACCATTTGGAACGCATCTATCCTCGGAACCAATATGTCAAATTGTAATTATTTAATTGTACTATTTCCCTTGTTTGCAGGGGATTTGCATCTACCCATCCTTTTGCTGGCTTCTCATGTGTATCAAACCATGTAGATAATGGGACGATTTTCTAATATGTATTTTTTATAGAGTTTGAGTAGTCACATCGCCATCGTCACAATCGTTGTGATTGCATTAATATTTGTCTTTTATTAATGGTCCGATATGCAAAACCCATTAGAGATTATATTCTCCGCAGGCTAGTTCTGCTGCAAAGAATGTTGGTTTCATCTTTTCTTAGTCGCTGTTGCAATGAATGCAATGCAGGCACAGTTTGCTCTTCATACATAACATAAATTTTGCTTCGAATTAAGTCTTTGTCGCTTTCGTCAACACATTTGCTTTTACCAGAATCACTACAAACTTTTTAGGCTTTAATCGGCTTTGTCACAATATCTTTAACTGTAGACAATGGCGTTTTCGTTAATGAAGACGTTTCTGCGGCGGCTGCATTTACCTTAAGCCCCCTATTCAATAAAGAAACACACACATTTTTAACAATTTGCTTAGCATCCGACGATGAATGTTTTCTTTTAAAATTAGTGCTACGGGAGGCACAATGATCATTATCTTGCCAAGAACGTCACATTTTTAGCACATTTGGAATAATAAAAATACGATCGAAATTATAGATAGAACTGCATTGTTTAAGAAAAGTATATACGTTAGTTACTAAACCAGATATAAAATTAATTTTATCTTTTTACCTGTTATTTTATAAGGCCTATTTAGGTTTTTTACAACTTTGCCGGGTTTCGTTACGACAGGGGTTGCTAACAGTTTATTGCAGCCAATCGATAACGAACGATATATCTTGAACCGCACTATACATAAGAAAACTTCTCCGCTGGATTTTTGCAAAATTGACGACTACCGAACAGTTTATATAAAATCAACTTAAACACTTGACTGTACTGTAAACGAGACATAAACAAACTATACTATAGAAAACAATAAAAGTGTCCTTAAATGTTCGTAGAATACTATGAAAATGGTATTTCGTGAAAGTACCCCTCTACGATTTTGTAGTAATTCCTACATTGTCCAGTCCAAAGTCAGGTACAAATAATTTCAATGAGCCCATGATATAAACGAGAAGCTGTGAGAAATGTTTTAATAACTACCTAAATGAAACCCAAGAACATTCTCATCAATGTTACAAAAATCATGTCGACCTGTGCAATTGTTTTATGTCCTGATCGAGGTATGATAAATTTTCTCTCTTTACCAATATCTTATCTTGTATTTGAAACCAATAAAAAGCAATAAAAAATAATAATAAAACTTAATTATGGTACATTAATATATTTTTTTTTTATTTCTATGGAGTGTCTAACATTTTGACCCTAAGGGTATGTACTGGGAGCAGTTTTGTTAAATTCGTATATATCTTTTAGATTTCAACGAAAGTCAGTTTTAAAATGCTGACATTTTTATGGTAAAATTGGCACTACAGATGTATTTTGGCGTATATTTTATGCCCCATTTGGCATATATGTCAATTCAGATGTAAGGATTAATCGATGTCGACATTAATACTCTTGTGTTGTGTTCTCTTAAAAATGTTGACGTTACTTTCCATTGATGTAGCCATAACATTTTAAAGTTCATTCGAAAAGATATTTATTAAATGATATGAAGAAAACATTATCTTCGATCATATATTTATTTTTGAGATAGTTTTCACAAATGAAAATAATTCTTATATCATTATGATACTGAAATATACTAACAAGATAAACAAGTACTTATGCAAATTAATGACGCAATACATTTTTATAATACATGGGAGAATCAAATATTTTAATCCACTGCTGTACAAGTTTTTACCTAATATAAGGTATTTAAATTAATTGCGCCAATTATTTCATTTAGTTGTCTATTTAAGATACGCCCATTAACTTAGATAACTAAGAATAAATTCCATTGATCTTGGCAATATTTTGTTAGAGTTATCATAATATCAGATCAATACTTTTATGCATTTTTGAAATAAACGAATGAGTGTACTGTTGTAGAAAATTTATTTAATTGTTTATTAATTAATTCTGCTTATTTTCAAACCATACTTGTTGCATTCCAGTTATGTTGAAACTTGCTAATGTCTTTATCATACACCAAAAAATAAAAATACATCAAGCTACAATTGCATTATAAAGTTACTCAACATAGTTCAAGCAAGGATATTTCACATAATTTCAAAAACATTTCTGACTCCTTTCTGACCCTTTTACAATTCCTTTACTTTTTGGACTATACTTCGTCTTTTTGAGCTTATCCTAGTTCTGTTATTTGGTGCTTATGAAAGCACTTATTTTTGGTTCGTTATAAATTCTTGTTTTCAGAGTTGTTCTCTTCTTGTTCTCAGTGTTTTCTCCTCCGTAAATTATTTTTAACATACTCCTCTCCCATCTGCCAATTACTCCTATATCTACTCTTTGAAGTGCTCATATTTTGCAGACATATATTACAATGAGTCATACAACTGTCTTGAACGTTAGAATGTTTATAAAAGGTTGTACGAGTGTAAGACTTCAAAATTAGTCACCTGAAGGTAATGTCGTTTAATGTTCTCCTTGACTTCGTCTGGTGGAATACATTCTGGGGGCCCATTTTCGATTACTTTTTCAGACATGTCACCTGGTATATTTCCAATGGTAGTCGGAACTAAACAGAGACATACTGAGGATGAAGATGTAACTCCTGAATCACTTGAGGATTTTCATCGGCTCAAATTCTGCAGATATTTTTGTTCACAAACTCATTAAGCCAGAAGTCAGCTTCGTCGGAACAGATTATTTTTCCCCAAAGTAGGGGTCCATTCAGAATGCATTTTACCAGACGAAGTCGAGGGAGGCATTTAAATAACATAATTTTGAAACATTAATACCATTATTTAATCTTCGATAAAAAATAAAAATTTCCAGATTATCACTTGTAGTTAGCATTGTGCTTCATTTTAAGATCTTAACACATTTATTTGACAACACTTTATTTTCATTTGATTTCTCTTGGCACATATTTTGTGTTGATTAAATCAATGCTCCGAGACTTTCATATTCTTGTTTTTCTTTGGCTATTTTGGCTTTAATCTCTATAATATCATATTTATTAATTTCTTCCATTACTTCTAGACATATAAAATAGCTAACTCCTTGAAACTTAGAAAGATTATTTTACTTCAAACTTTCTTCTATTTCTTATTACCTATTTATCAACATGTATTTTTGGTTAGTCTTTTGATCTCTAATTCGATTTTTTTATTCTCTATTTTATTGTTTTGTGAATTATTTGCTTTTAGTATCCTTGCGTTTTATTTTCTGAGGTCCTCTATGTTTTCTCAATGCGAAGATTACGATAATCCAACATAATCCGAACTTGGCCAGAGTTAAATACGACGGTTGCTATTATAATAACCAGAATAAAAAATTAAAACAAATATTTATCATTGAAAATAGTTTTATTGTTTTTCAAAATATTCTCCACAATGATCGATAGACTTTTGCATACGTTTGAACCAATTTTCATAGATTCAATTTTCCATTCCGATTAAGGTATCTTCAAACCATGCATTTTGAAACGCAAGTGCATTTTGCACGGCGGATGATCCATCAATTCGATGCTTTGACCGGTCAAATATTGAGTTGTTCGGTCCGTTGTGTGAGAGCTCGCATTGTCATGGTGAAGAATGATCATGCATCGCTGGTTGTTTTATCTTATTTCTTCAAATACTTCTGACAAAGAAATGGTTGTGCATTATTTAGAATTAACCGTTCTACGATTCTCTAGTGGCACTGTAGTCACATGTCCATTTATACTAAAAAAAAAAACAGATGATCATTTGCTTCTTGTGCTTATCGGGGAAACAAATTTTGTTATGTTTGGCTCATTTTGAAAGACCGATACAGTCGACTGCTGTTGACTTTCGAGCTCATACTCATAGATCCAAGAATTGTCACCTGTGTAAATGTTACACACGACTTCTGACGGACCAATTTTTAAGCATTTCTTTGTAGGAATCTCGTGTTGAGTCCTTTTTGCCATGCCTTTTTTTTGAGCGATTATCAAATTATTTTTTCACTGCTAAATGTTCATGTGAAATCTTGTGTATGCTAGTCATACAAATACCCAGGGATGTCTCAATCTCACGGTGCATCACATGACGATCTTTCCTTATCAGTTCGCGCACAGTATCGATATTTTCTAGCACAACAACCGATTTTGGACGACCTTTAAATTAGCCTGTGAGCGAACAACGGTTACGATTGGATTCACTAAACCAGTGATATACAGTAGTTTTAGATGATGCTTTATCTCCAGAAGTTGAAGTGAGTTGATCGATACACTGTTGTTGAGATAATCCACATCGAAAGTCGAACGAAATTCATCGCACGAAAATTCCATTTTTTGACTGAGATGAAATTTTCAAGTCACTAAATAATACAAATAGTGTCTGTATGACAGTATTGCTGCCAATTCCGGATACATAAATATCAATCCTCGTATTTGATCCTTTGATTTATTTTTATATTAATATGTAACGGAGCTACATGGACTGATTCTTCAACATAGGAATGTGACATAGTATTTTAATCAGGTGAATTTACAAAAATGTTCCAAGTAAGAATATTGAATAGTAGATTGAATCATTCCCTGTATATATATATATATATATATATATATATATATATATATATATATATATATATATATATATATCTCCGCCTAAATGATGATTTTGTTGATTGTTTGCGTCTCTTGATGTTCAGACTTTTCAGGGCACCGACCAATGGAAGGGATGAGTGGGGCCCGTCTCCATTCAAACAATCAACAAAATCATCATATATATATATATATATATATATATATATATATATATATATATATATATATATATAAACGGAGTGAAAGAGAAATAACTTAACTCCTAGATTTAACCAACGATTCTTTATAATATGTGAAAGAAAAAAGTTCCTTACAAGGATTAAGAATCTTAGGGTTTTCGCGAAAAAATATTGCAAATTAATTGAATTAATTGAATATTAAAAAATAGCACTACCCGGAAATTTTAGCTGTGAATATCATTCTATCTAGAAAACAATATGGACTTCGTATTCTATTTGGACAATAATCATACTTCAATATGATGCCGTTGATATTTAGTGTAAAAATGACACTTAAAACTTATAATTATGAAGTAAAAAAAAGAAAGAAAAGAAAGAAATTAGAGAGACAAAACTAAGAGAAGAGCAACTACAATATTGCTGGATAAGGATTGAACCTGTAATATCCGAAAAATTATTAGTATAGATACTTATACTAGGCTATAATACAATCCAATGATGATCATCTAGAACAAAGCAAATTTGAAAAATTTATCAACAACAAAAACGGCTTACGGGTATCTCATAATTATTAATATCTTCACCGCGTTAATCGTTCTTTCGTTGGCTAAAATTTAATGAAAATCATCAATTTAAAATCAAAGAATAAAGCCTTCTAATAATCTTCTTATTCCCTAACCTCATATGGATAACCTTGGATTATATTATTATTTATATATCATACAAATCTAATATTTTAAATTAGATTCTTACTGAAAGTTTTTTTGCGGAGGTGTATTTATGTTGCCCTTAAAAATGCTCAATCTAGGATAAACAAACCAATTTCCTGTCCTAATTACAATTATATGTTTTGTTGGTTAATTTAGGTATCATGATTGTGCTATAAATATACATTTGTTTTACTTGCTAGTTAACTAAGTTGCTATTATAACTAAGGAATGTTTAATGATTGTACTATTCAAAAAGAGCTTCGTCAATTGATTTGAGAATTGTTACAGATGCTGTTGAACTTATTATTTGATACTAATGCTATAAAACCTCATATGCAGTTCATATGGATATAAGTCTATAATATTTAAATTATATATGTGTTAAAGAATAATAAAATAAAAGGAATTACGTAAATCATACAGTTCAGTCTATTACTATACAGTTTCTTTCTTTTAATTGCTGGTATTTAATTTAATAGCGAGTAATTATCTAATTTACCTGATCGTTTAAAATGTCACTTGTCAAGGGAACATTTTGTTTAAATAACAGTTTTAAGTATAGCTGCCGCTGAAACTAATTCAAATATTTTCTCTATTACTGTTTTTAATATTTCCACTTTATTATTATTTACGACAAGGTTAGGTACGAGATGAATGAGAATTTTCAGGCATAGCTGGCAATTATGTTATTGAAATTATTAGACTGCCTTGTTTATATTTGCTCTTTGTAATGAACTAATGCATATTAAGAGCAAATAATTTATATGTTTTTTAATTTAAATGTTATATGTTTGATTATACTAGAGGGTAGTTAATTAAAATGTGTCATCACATTTATGTATTTATGGCTAACAAAATAGTATATCAAATTGGTGAAATTTAGATGCATGAGAATTAATTTCCTCCTAATTAAAATGAAATGATATCTAGACACATCAGAATAAATTCAAATAAACTTTATTATTATGCTAGTAACAAAAAGTATTTGCGTTTTTGAAGTTAGTCAGTGTTATGGTTATTGACACTTTATCTCTATTCCTTTGCCTCCCAAATGCCGGTTGTTGGAAATATGAGATACTTCTAATTCCCCTGAAAGTTTCTTAGTGCTTGTTTTAGGATTTGCCACCACAACTGTTTTTAAAACGTCGGCATCAAGAAACCGTAGAAAACTTAAGCTTCACCTATCTTCAAGACCCATGTCTTCCGCACAGAGCGTATTTTTTAACCAGAACTAAGCGGTAAAAATATTTGCAACTTCCCCATCTACCTCGCAAGTCTCATGCGGGGTGTCGATCGCTTTGATTTATTTTTAAAATATTGTCTTAAAATTACCTTCATTTTCTGACTTACTGCACTCATTTTAACGTTTTCGTTAAAATTCGCTGACTGTATTACTTTAATGTAGAATGCTGTAGAATTACTTTAGTACTGAAGAAGGAATTTTTATTTGTCGGAGCAAAAAGTTAAAATCAGATTAAACCCAGGAGGAGTAACACACAGGGTTTGTTCAATAAGAATCGGGACTCAGGTCATAACAAAATATTTGTTGAAGAAATATATAAAGTAACTTAATAATTTTCAATTCTCAATTCTCAATTCTCAATTCACCGCAGCCAGCGGTTTTTCCTCGCTTCATACGGCCCCTGGAAGTCCGCAACTACAAGGTTATTCAAGCACTCAATCGAAGTCTTTTGGACTGGCTCAATCGCCCCGAAACGATGTCCTTTCAGGCTCCTCTTAATCCGAGGGAACAAAAAAAATCTTAGGAAGTCACACCTGGACTATAAGGTTGAGGACTATATATGACTGAGGCAGCGTTGCCACGTTGTGTTTGGCCAATGTCTCCTTCACAGTCCGCGACGTGTGACTGGGTGCGTTGCCATGACGGAGCATCCAGGAATCGGTGATCTCTCTTCGGATGTGGTGGACCGTTATCCTCAAACATTTGAGCAGTTCTGTGTAAAATTTGGCGTTCACTGTTTGGCCAGCGAGCACAAACTCCTTGTGGATTACACCTTTTGCTTCAAAGAAGCGTCGAGTGTGACGTCGAAGTGTGAGCATCAATTTCACTCTTGACTTGCTCATGCAAGCTTTTTTGGTCGAGGGGATGCGTTTCTGTGTCACTCAAAACTTTGCCTTTTGGTAACCGGATCGTACTCGAAGATCCAAGTTTCGTCACCGGTTATCAATCTGTTCAGAATATTTAGATCCGTTTCCAGACGTTCCAACAGTTCATGGTAAATCGTCACACGGTGTTTATTCTGCTCGCCTGATAAAACCTTCAGCACTTAACCAATTAATTAACCGACGAACAGAGTTAAAAAATTCTCCAACCTTGACCACATTTTCAACGGTTCGGGCCGAGATGGAATGTTCAGCGCGTTGTTCGTCTCCAACGTTTTCCCGGCCTCCTTTGAGTCTGTTATGTCACTCACAAACACACGTCCTGGACATGGCTTCATTCTTGCAAGCCTCACGGATTATGTGACAAGTGTCTGGATTTGTTTAAATTCACCTAAAATGTGATGGCACATCCCTACTCGATGTTTTCTTGAATCTTAACTTTCGACGCGTTCAAACAGTATTTTCACTTCTTGCGCGATCTACGTATTCCAAAATTTCGCAGACAACTGAGCCATGATTCCTAGGTTACCTGACAATAGCCACCTTCAATATCAATTATAAAAAACACCATCCACCCCTTCCCCTTGGCAGGAATAAATCAGTCCCGATATGTATTGGACTAATCCTGTATAATTATTTATTTACAACTAAAGGAAAAACACAAAAGCTTTTACAACGCTGTAAGTATAATCTATACTCGGAAACAGAAAAAATTGTAATATCCAATATACATAATAGAGTAAAACTGAAAATATCATTGTAATCACAGTATATCATATCACAAATTATATTTCTATATAACGTTGCAAAAACATGGCAAACTAGAGAAACCCTTTATAAAAATGATATTTTTATCATTTTGAAACGTATATCTTATTTCCGACTGAGTTAAGCAATATTGGTTCTATTCAAAGTTCTAAAATTTTACGAGTTTGTGCAACACGTGGTTTCAGGTTATATGGAACAAGCTAATAACTTGGAATAAAAGAGACCGGTTTATGGTTTCTAGAAATATCGAGACGATTGGCATTAGTCTTTCAAATATTATGAGGATATAGACAAGCTAGTTTAAGAATCAGAGTTATGGATGAAACGAGGTTTTGGTAGTTTTAGAAGTATCCAAGAACGTGACGATTGGAATCCTGGACTTATTGCTGTTTGAAATCGACATGAAAATATCCGGCTAGTGCTTTTGAAAATGAAAAACTAGATTAATTCCATATCATTACACAGCAGAATGATTCAACAATCGAAAAATGATGTTTTTATGGGAAGCTGAACGTATTTTAAAAATTGATCATCTTGTACACATTTAACTTACAATGATGATCTTAATCTGTTAGTAAAAATCAAAGTTTCCAATAACATACACATAAAATATTGTACTAGGGTGTAACAAAAGGATTTTTGTAATTTTACTCACATGGCTTTTTGAGGCAATACATCATGAGGTATATTTCTCCAGCTCTTTAGAACTATTCTTATGACTCGCAAATGTCAGATAACCACAGCGTGGGATACCTCGAATTTATTTGATCATTTGAAAGTTTTCTGGTGTTTATTCGAAGATCTGTAGACACAGCTTCTCTTAAAATGTCGGCATCAAGAGACCGTAGACGACTTGGTCTGTCCCTAAGTTCAAGACTCATGTCTCCCTCTTGGAACGTTAGGACCAAAATTTAGCAGTAAGGATTGAAAAGGCACCTTCCCCTCTACTTCGAAAATACCACGAGCTGCGTCTGTTGCTTTGAAGTATTTTTATTAATAATCTCTTGCAATTAACATTTAATACAACATTTAATACAACTAATTTAACATTTTTGTGAAAAACCACCCACTGAATATTTCATAGTGGAATCACTTCAGTACTGAAACATGAATATTTATTCGTCGGGGAAGAAAGTTAAAATCGAATTAAACCTATGAGGAGTGAAGTATAATTAAAAAAGGAAAGACGCAAATACTTTTGCTACACATTAGTTACTAATCTCAATATCATAGACTACCTAAAAAGAAGTCTTAAAATCTGGAAAGAAATTCTACAGGAATATTAAATGAAAACAATATGAATAAAACATAATAGTAATGTCAAGGGAAGATCAAACAATACATATTAATATAGATCGAAAGGCAATTGACGTAACATGAAATATGGAATACCTCGGAGCCATGCTAAATAATACTGGAAACCTGGAGGTAGATATTAACGATAAAAACAAAAGTGTACAAGATTTGCAAATTATAAATAATTTTAAAAACAGTTCAATAAACACATCAATAAAAATATGTGATCACAAGGTTGGACAAAATAAGAAATAGTGAAATAAGGTGGATAGATTGAAAGTCGAGTCGAGTCGATTTAGATCGAGTGATCATGAATAAATAGAATGGAATAAACTAAGCTGGTTTGAACATCTCCTACGCAGGGTGCAAAGTAATTTAGTCAGGGCGATCTAAGAATCGGGATGGGATGAAAATTGAAAGAGACGGAGACCCAAAAAGTTATGTTGTAATGAACGAATGCAACAATAGTTATGAAACAACTACTCAAATTATATCATGCATAACTAACTAGCATAAAAAATATTACAGGAACATATGTAATTATAATAACAACGTAAAATATCATATAAATTAAATATTATTCTGTAATTACAAAATTATTGGCTAATTAGCGATTTTTCTATAGTCACTTTCATGTTCACAAATTATGTCCGTGATTATCCCATATATTAAAATACATCTGACGTTTTAAAATTAATTTTATCGCATCATATAACATGTTACACACAAACATTTCTCACTAGTTGATCGACGTGGGCAGTACAAACAATTCCGACAGAAGACCGTCGTCATATGGATCATCACTGCAACATTATAATTTTTTTATCGGTAAACCTAAAAGCTTTAAGAATTTATTATGGCGGCAAGTCCGCCAGAATAAATCTATATTCAAAATGGTTGTAGCGGAATTGCCGCCTACATAGTGTAGAAATCATCGGTAATAAAATGGAAAATCATACGTAGCGATACAGTTTTTTACAGTTAATCTCGTCACCTTTATAATGTCAAATTCCTTTGTAAATGAATATTGAATATGTTAATGATTTGTCATCGAATATTATTGACATATTATGGTTTACTACGATCTTTGGACTTTGATTTTAAAACAAGATGAGATAGTAAAGCGGAAAAATAACGAAACTTTTTCAGTTAAAAAAAAAACAATTAGTTATATTGCCAAAATTATTTCTTTGTATTCAAAAGACATCACTTCCGCATCAATACACCGCTGGGCACGTTCAACCAATGCTAGCATAGATTTTCCTAGGTCGTTTTCGTCATAAAACGTCCCATTCATGGTCAGTTTGAGTTTCGGGAATATGATATAGTCACACGAAGATAAATCAAGCGAATAAGGAGGATGTTGAAGCACACATATTTGTTTTTTCGCCAAAAATCTTGGTCATGCATTCTATCAAAAAATACCGAGGATTGGTTAATAAAACACAAAATGTTTACTATTTATCCAAATTTATTGTATCGCCTTCAAAGTAGGCCTTTTCCGAAATAATACACTTATGCCAACGAATAATACAATTTTCAAGACAGTTTTTGAAGGCATTTTCCGGAATCGACTTCAGTTCTCGCCGCGAATTTTCTTTTATGTCTTCTATCGACTGAAAACTCGAAGTGGTAATTTGAGTTTTGGAAAGAGAAAGAAGTCGCCCTAAGCCATATCAGGTGAATACGGTGGTTGTTCAATGGTGTTTGTTGAGTTTTTAGCCAGAAATTTATTCACAATGAATAGCCTTGTGAGATGGAGCGTTATCGTGATGCAAAATCCAACAGATTTCTTTCCATAAATCTGGCCTTTTCGACGAATTTATAACGAGCGTATAACGCGTATAACGCTCAGATAATATTTTTTATTTACCGTCTGACCTTCTGGTAAGAATTCCGAGTGCACAACACCGCGATAATCAAAGGAAACAAGCAACATTACCTTAATTTTTCATCGACTTTGACATGGTTTTTTCGTTTTTGGCTCAGTTGGAAGGCACCATTCCGATTCAGTGACCTTTACGCGATTGAGTTTCTGAAGAAAATTCATGTCTTTCGATAGTAGTCGAGTGGCAACTCGTTTCATGCCCAAACAATCGCTTAAATTGGTACGAATTGATTGGTGAGACACAGGAAGATCAGGGGCTATCTCTTTCAAACTTAAATGACTATTTTCAGTTACCATTTCCTTCACTTTAGCGATGTTAACTTCAGTTGAAGACGTCGATGGCGACCAGAGGCAAATCTTCTACCACATCTCGACCGTTTTTGAATGCACTGTACCACTCATATGCACGTGTTTTTGAAAAAGTTGATTCAATTCGTTATAAAAATTGCAATACACACTTGAGATAAGCTGACAAAATCGAGCACTGTAAACAAACTAAATGACAGATGACGTTCAAACTCCGCGTCAGTATAGAGGACAGTTGTGCCAACTTGGCGATATATTTTGACAATCCCTTTAAGAAGACAAGAATTTTAACAACCCCTTTAAGCGGGCTTTTCAAAAGATCAGTTCCCGGTACTTTTTTGACAGAATCTATATATATATATATATATATATATATATATATATATATATATATATATATATATATATATATATATATATATATATATATATATATATATATATATATATATATATATATATATATATATATATATATATATATATATATATATATATGTATATATATATATATATATATATATATATATATATATATATATATATATATATATATATTTATATTTATACTGGGAGAAGCACTTATTAGAAGTAACGATTCTTTACGTTATTTTGAAGAAAAATCTTCATTAACACATTTATCCCATGTATAACCATATGTAACCATTTCTGCTCAAAACAGATCAGAACTTTATGAAATTTTTAAATTGGTCAATAGTAGAATCGGTTAGTAGTTAGAAGCAAATCAAAATCTTTTACGACAATTCAGTTTTTTTTTCGTTTTCGTCTCTTAAGGTATTATTTGAAAATAATATTTTTTTATTTATTACAGCCATTTATCACTTGGTACGCTAATCGAGTTGAACTTTATCGTTCAGCCTGTCATTTGCATAAAAGTTCTTGTACAAACATAGACGTAATATTGAAAACCACCCAAGACAAAGGTTTATAACGACCATTGGATTTAAGTAAAAAGTAGTGTCACACCTTAAGATATAATAAGATCGCCCGTTAAAATATGGAAAAAAAGTGTTATATCTGAACATACCATACTATATACCATACCATACTATATATACTGCCACTATATGAACATACCATATAATATATAATATAACATTATATTTCGCAGATGATCAAAAATCAGCCAAAACAATTAATATGGAATATATGATAATAAAATAAAAAATAATGAGGAATAGAATAATAAAATGATGACCCTAAATGAATCTTAGCAAAACTATATATATATATATATATATATATATATATATATATATATATATATATATATATATATATATATATATATATATATATATATATATATATATCATTTATTCCAGCATGCTTCCAATTCGCACGGTCCTGAGCCTTCCTTTGCTCGGGTCCAATACACTTGATGATGTCATCCGTCCATCGTACTTTCGCCCTTCCTCGCGGGCGTTTATCAAGCGGTATACATTCCAGAATTGCTTTGGTCCATTTGTCGTCACATCGTCTCGCTATATGACCTGCCCACCTCCATTTCAATTCTCTCGCTCTTCCAATAATGTCACATACCTTCGTTAGCTCTCTGATCCATATGCAGGTCTTTCTGTCCCGCTTTGTAATGCCAAGCATACACCCTTCGATTCTCCTCTGTGCAACCCGAAGCATTTGAACTGAGTGTGATGTGAGTGTCCATGTTTCACTTCCATGTGTCAAAACAGGCAGCACGCACTGATTAAAAACCTTTCTCTTCAGACAAAGCGGGAGTTTGCTCTTAAATACTATATTGAGCCGGCCAATGTTAGATAATATGCGTTTGCACGGTGATAGGGTAGATGAAGCTATTCGAGATCAAGATACCCGTATATCGTATTACAGTAACGCTGCTAAATGGTATTTTGTAAATCAAGCACACATTCATTTTAAATATATATAAGGGTAGTGCCAGAAGTACCTAACCTAACATATAGATGGCGGTTGTTGTTTGAAAACAATGACTACTTAGTATTTATTTGGTAGCCATTAATATTGAACGCTCTCAGTGAATTTGTAAACATGGAAAAAATTGTTCATCGTTATGTGATACAATATTTTCATTTGAAAGGTGTCAGTCCAATCGATATCAAAGCGGAGCTAAATTCTACTCTGAGAGAGTTTGCTCCCTCGTTTGCAACAGTAAAATATTGGGCGGTAGAGTTTAAATGAGGCCGTACGAGCTGCCAAGACGAACATCGCAGTGGTCGACCAAATAAGGTGACCACGCCAACAGGGTAAAGAAAATCCAAAATCCATTTCAAAAAGTGCTTTACATCGCATATTGACTGAAAATTTGGACATGCAATAGTTGTGGGTGCTGCAATTACTCACAATGGAACAAAAACAGCGTCGTGAGGATATTTTAATGGAGTGTTTGGATGAGTTTTTACGTCAATTCATAACCATGGATGAAATATGGGTTCTTACCATTAGTTCACACCTGAGACGAAAGAACAGCCAAAACAATTGACTGAAAGGGGACAATCAACCCCAAAGAAGGCCCAAACAGTTCCGTCTGCAGGCAAGGTCATGGCGTCAATTTTTTTGGGAGGAGCGTTGGATAATTTTCATTGATTATCTTCTGAATATCCGTTATCGCGATGGCCAATATCAATGAGTTAAAGTTCGAATTGCTTTCTCTCGTATCCTATTCGCCAGATTTAGCCCCCTCCTATTATTTTCTGTTCCCAAACTTGAAAAAATTGCTCGGTGGTAAAAGATTTGCCAACAATAAAGAAGTGGAGCCTGCGGTCGATGGCTATTTTGAGGGTCTCGACGATTCTCACTTTAAATAGGGAATCGAAGCTATTGAACATCGCCGGAAAAAGTGCATCGATCTAAAATGAGACTATATAGAAAAATAATGATATTTTTTCCCAAATTTATTGTGTTTTCTTTGTTAGATCGGGTACTTCGGGACTACCCTCGTATATGTTTGGTTCGCAAATAATTTAATTAGTCTAGTTTTTAGAGTAGATTCTTTTCAATTTGCTTTTATTTTTCTTGGAACTCAATTGCTCATCCACCCAACTCAATTCCACACCTGTTAGGTTTTGTCATAATTGTTATATGTGTGTTAACTCTAGTTTTGGGTATTTTGCGTAGCTGTGACAAAAGAAGGAAGTAACATGCATTATTGCCATGTTATTAGCTATGTTGGTAACCATGTTGGTAACTCATATTTAATCACACAAAAAAGTATACATACCCTTAAATATATTGTAAGTAAATGCAACAATAATAGAAAATTAATTTATTTTGTTTTTTTATTATTATTATTAATAATAATAATTAATATTTATTAATTTTATTAAATATCGTATCATTATCGTATCATTAATTTTTGTAAATATTCGTTAGGAATATTATACCATTCTTCCATCAAGATCCTTTTCAGGTCATTCTGAATTTTAATATTTTATTTTCTAATGCGGCAATCTAAATAATACCATACATTTTTTAGTTTGTGTCGGGGGACTGAGAAGGGGAATTAAGTTGATGCCGAACGTGGTATAACTACTCCTTAACAATACCGCTGATATGTTTTGGGTCATAGTCTTGTTGGAAAACTCATGGTTCTTTTAAATCCATTTTGCACACCGAGGGGATTAAATTATCTAATAGTATGTCCAAGAAACCAAACCGATCCATGGTGGTCGATTCAGCCCCATAACACGACTGAACCACCACCGTGTTTCACCGCTGGAATAAAATTTTCTATTTTCAGTTATGTATTTTTCTTGCGTCAAATAAATTAAACTTAGTCTCGTCACTAAAAACTACAATATTCCAAAACGTGTCATCTTCCTTTAAATATTCTTTTGCAAATTCTATTATTTTCCTCTGGTTAACTTCATTTTTAATGTTTTTTTCGTAGAATTCTTCTGTTAAATCCAAATTTTCGTAGAATCACTCTAATTGTTTCTGGACGAACGTGTTGTATGCTCAACTGTTTCGGCTATTTCTTTTGCAGTTATCAGTTTTGTTCATACTAATCTAATAATTTCACGTTTTGCTCGTGAGTCCGTGATATAGATAAATAAAAGAATTAACATTTAATATTTTAAGCATCTTTTAGGTTTATTTCAAAATATATGAATAAGATTTTTAATAATGCCATTTTTAAAGGGGGTATGCCAATCATCAAGGCACATTAAATGTTTACATCGCAAATATAATGCTTGCAAATTGTCGAAATTTATTATCAAAATCGGTGTTCTATGAGTTAAATTTCAACAGTCTTTTATGGTGCATATAATCGCCGAACTAAACGATTTATTCGCCAAATTAATGACAAATTCCAAATGCATTTCACGCTGCTCGATATTACAACAAAAACAAGACAAAAAACTGTACGTTCCAAGGAAAATATCGCCGTTGTTGCTGGCAACGTTGATGAAGAACCAATTTTTTCAATTTATTAATGAGGATCGTTACAGAGCGATGATCATTGATTGTTTAATTTCAAATTTGAATGGTGTTGACCTGGAGAAGATATGGTTCCAATATCATGGTTCCATATGTCATACAGCCTATGCAACAATCGATTTATTCAGGGTGAAATCGGTGAGAAAATTGTATCGGGGAAAGGACCTATTAATTGGTTACTAAGGTCATGTGATTTAACGCCTTTAGATTATTTTCTGTAGGGTTATTGTATATTCCCAATGTGCAGTCTAACTGAGCAGACGTATGTCACGGTTTCCGGTCCGGTCTCCAAAATTTAAAGGATTGAAAAGGGACAAATATTAATAAGACTTATATATACTTTTATTAGAGTGTGGAAAGTGAAGTGAAAAAAAGAAACAAACATTATATTTGTGCGTGACACTTAAAATTTACTACAATAAAGATATTTGTTTCAATTGATATTAATTCATATCGAATATTAACTATGGTATTTACTGCAAGACAAAAAGCGGAGACATAACGGGAACTGTGGGGATGTATTGGAGGAGATATGGATCAAAATATATATAAAAAATTATACCTACTTTTTTGGTTCCCTATATAGACCTCCAGGTTATACAAATTACAATAATTTTCTTGAGGTTCTTGAAAATCGGTTTTCTGGACGTTATTTGCGCGGCGGACATTTCTCCGAAATTGTTTTCAAAACATTAATGCCATCGAATATTATTTTACATAAAACAAAAAGTTTCAAGGTATCTAATTTAGTTGTTTTATTTTAATTTAAAGTTTAGGCGCAATAAAAAAATACCCTTTACAATAAAGTATTATCTCTCCGTACAACATTAATTTCTATCATTTTTTAATTCATAATCAGCTAGATAGACATTTACACTCTATATTATTCGATATCAATTAACTCTATTTTAAATATTCTATGTATTAACGTTCATAGCAAATTTATTGATATATTGTATTGAATTATTGTATTGATACAAAAATCATCGATGGGAAAATGGAAAATCATACGATACAGTTTTTTTTTCTACAGTTAATCTCGTATCGCCTTTAGAATGTCAAATTCCTTTGCAAATGAAGATTGAATATGCTAATAATTATTTTCCTGTTACTGGAGGTTTGTCATCGGTTATTATGCATGCAAAATTACCTAGTACGATGTGTTAAACCATTACTAACCATTTTTTAAAACCAAACTACCATTAGCAATATCGAACAAACTGAATTGTCCTAAAATATTTTGATTTGCTTTAGCTATTTTATTAATTAACCAATTTCAAATTTTCAAAAAGTTTTAATCTATTTTCCACGGAATGGTTGCATGTTGGATAAATGTTTTAAGGAAAATTATTCTTCAAAATAATGTAAAGAATCGTTGGTTAAATTTACGAAAGTACTTCTCCTCCAAAGTACTTTTACGAGAAGTACTTATAGCGGGAAGTCCTGCCCCAAGGCAGAGGGTCCTAAGAGTCACCGGGTTAGATCAGGCTGCCATTGGACTTTTGGAACTGGAACCAACTGGACACGTACTCTGCACCCGAGGTACGGAGAATGGACGATGTGGGGAAATTGGATTTTTCATCAATCGAAAGCTGAAGGACAGTTTAGTATAATTTGAAAATACATCTGACCGACTAGCCCAACGTGTCATTCAGTTGAATAAAAAGTTTAGGCTTCAAATCGTCCAAGCTTATGCACCAACTATAAGCAAATTGAGGAATTTTATGATGATGTGGCCCAGCTTTTATACAAAAAAGGTACAAAAATCCTAGTGATTTTAATGACAGAACATTTTACAATTGTACTGTCCTTAACAATTTTAATGTTGCAAGTGATTACCGAATGGTTAGGATTAACTGTAGCAGAGAGCGCGAAATAAAAGTAAGGTTAAAGAAGGGCAAGGTGGATTCTAGGAAATTGCTGGAGAGGGGCAGCGATTTTGAGATTGCTTCGTCGAACGGCTTTGTTGTGTTTCAAGAAGATGGAAATATCAGTTCAATATGAAGAAATCACCAACAATGTGCTTCAAATGGCACTCAATGGCTTCAATAGCACCAGAAGAAAAATATTTCAAATAGACAAAACTATCTAGTGAGATCATTGATTTAATGAAGAAATGACTCTGCAAAACTATAGGAAAACGTATCAGAGAGGACACGCGCCGGTTCAATATGCAGCTAGTGTAAAAAACCCAGGAAGAAAACAAAGGAATTAACAGGGCTAAACAGACGTTGAGAAGCAAAAGAACGCAAATTTAAGCCTTAATGCGTGAGGATAGCACCGTGTGCAGGGCGCGTACACAAATGTTAGAGGTTGTAAGGAAATTTTATTTCTAGTTATATGAAGATCAGAACCAATCAAAGACAACAATACCCATGGAAGAACAAATGCCAGATATCCTAGTGGAGGAGGTGGCAAGTGCTATAGAATCGCTGAAGAACGATAAGGCTCAAGGAAAGGACAATGAACTTTCGAAATGCTAAAAGCTGATGGTCGAACGTTACATAAAATGCTGGCAAAATTATACTCAAAATGCGTCAAAGAACAAAACTGACTTATGGAAAAATTCAGAAGTGATCTTGTTACATAAAAAACCAGCACAGATAGATTTAAAAACTGCCACCCAATAAGCCTCCTATCAGCAATGTTCAAAGTTTTCACTAACATAATATCTAAAAGAATATTAAGATAAATGAATGAGTACAATGTACAATACAGTACAATGGATCACATCCAGGTTGTACAGCAAGCCATAGAAACGTACAACGAAAACACATACTACTGTGCTTGGCTTTTATCGACTACGAAAAATTATTTGACCCCATCTCAAAGCATGCCATATTGGATTCATTGCTTAGCCAGGGGGTAGACAAAGCATATGTAAACCTATTAGGATCGATATATGATGGAGCTTCAGCGACAATTCACTTTGATGATCTTGAAGTGGGAATTATTGAAGAACGAGGTGTACGGTATGGTGACGCAATATCGCCTATTCTTTTCTCGGCTGGCCTTGAAGAAGTATTCCGTAAACTGGATTGGAAACAGGATGGTGTAACGATCAATGCTCCTTTCACAAGATCCAGAGGAGCTACAAACATACAAGAGCTGCAAAGGGCTGGCGAACCATTTGGCTTAAAAATAAACCTGAAAAACAGCTAGGTTATGTTCAATAAATTCGCTGAGGGTAGAGGAATTTCAGTTTTAGGAAGCGATTTGGAGATTGTTGACCACTTTATATATCTTGGCCAGAGGATTTCAATAGTAGGGGATACCGCCCGGGAGGTGAAACAGTGTGTTAAATGTGGTTGGCAGGCATTTGGCAGGCTCAACATAGTGTTTAAGAGCAGACCCCCACTTTGCCTGAAAAGAAAAGTTTTCGATCAGTGCATTCTACCCATTATGACGTACAGAAGTGAAACCTGGATCTCACATTGCAATCAATTCAAAAATTTCGGGTAGCACAGAGGGGAATGGAAAGATGTATGCTTGGTACTACGAGACAGAAAGCATTGCGCATGTATCAGAAACGTTAGTGAAGGTTGGAAGCATGCTGAAGAGGCCTTCATCCAGCAGTGGATCGACACTGGCGGATGATGATGAATTGTCGCTTCGGAAGCTTAACTTGCTATTTTTGTGGTTCAGAAAAGAATCAATTGTTTCCTCATTTCTATCTGCGATGCATCATTTAAAAAAAAAAGGTGTGTTCAATTTTGGTAACAGGTAAAACGTTGGGAGAGCCACATCGTGCAAATGCGGTGGATATGTAGTTCATCAATATACAATTAATCGAATAAAAGCAGAATTGATTGATATAATCGGTTAATCTCCAGCACCTTCCACAGATTACTATTTTCAGATGCCTGTAAAACTGACTAGCAAGTTTTTCCCTTGCTTTTAATTAATTTAAATAATTTGGTTACAGTTCATGTCAGCAACGTGATAAAATATGGCATTTTAATACATGTTGCATGTTAAAGTCAAATTGTGCATATTCATTATATATGATAAATAATCTCATAATGAATATTTAGTATAGGAAAATAATGCAAGTTTTAGATCATTACTCTGATGAATTGAAATAGAAAACAGTTTTGATGTTTCAATCTAGTTAACCATATAGAATGTCAAATTATTTGCGTTAATATCCTTTTCAAAACAATATATTTATTATGGCTATTTATAATTAATTTTCTATTTGAATTATATTTAAAAAATGTTAGAGCCGTAATGTCTTCGATATGGGAGTAACGAAAAAGCACGAAGGAAGATTTTTAATCCAATCAGATTAAACTATATGTATATTATTATATTATTATAGATTAAACTCTATGTATAATATCAATATAGTGAACTTTCTAAAATATACGACTGAAAGTTCTACCAATTAGAAGTAGCTGAAGATTTTGAATGAAAGCGAATTTTAGTGAATGAAAATAGGCCGAACGGTTTTTGACTTTCGTTATGAATATAAAACAATATTTTTTCTTAAATAGTGTCTCAATAATACACGTTATGCACAAATTGTCTTGTTTGGTTCATTGTGAAAAACTCATATAGTCGACTGTTGTTTACTTTCGAGCTCATACCCATATATCCAGGATTAGTCACATGCGTAGATGTTATACATGGCTTTTGACGCACCCTGAAGAGTCTGAACCTCGAGAGACGAAACATATGTCATCCAGTTGAAGGGATAGGTGGGGCTCCTTCTCAGTCAAGCAACCAACAAAAGTGTTCATTTAGGCGGAGACGCAGGTTGTTGTGTGTTCAACATGAGATTGTGGAACCCAACGGTTGGGTGTCTGATGACACTGAACTACTGCTGTCTCATTGGACGCAGTCCAAGAAAATCTATCACTACATAAATACGCCATCCGACGGGAGGTCGGCGAAAAACATGAGTTGTTGGCTGTGGATAGGATCTCCCTATTCTTGAAGGTATGGTATATGTCGGCGCCCTGAAGAGTCTGAACCTCGAGAGACGAAACATATGTCATCCAGTTGAAGGGATAGGTGGGGCTCCTCCTCGGTCAAGCAACCAACAAAAGTGTTCATTTAGGCGGAGACGCAGGTTGTTGTGTGTTCAACATGAGACTGTGGAACCCAACGGTTGGGTGTCTGATGACACTGAACTACTGCTGTCTCATTGGACGCAGTCCAAGAAAATCTACCACTACATAAATACGCCATCCGACGGGAGGTCGGCGAAAAACATGAGTTGTTGGCTGTGGATAGGATCTCCCTATTCTTGATGGTATGGTATATGTCGGCGCCCTGAAGAGTCTGAACCTCGAGAGACGAAACATATGTCATCCAGTTGAAGGGATAGGTGGGGCTCCTTCTCGGTCAAGCAACCAACAAAAGTGTTCATTTAGGCGGAGACGCAGGTTGTTGTGTGTTCCACATGAGATTGTGGAACCCAACGGATGGGTGTCTGATGACACTCAACTACTGCTGTCTCATTGGACGCAGTCCAAGAAAATCTACCACTACATATATATATATATATATATATATATATATATATATATATATATATATATATATATATATATATATATATATATATATATATATATATATATATATATATATATATATATATATATATATATATATATATATATATATATATATATATATATATATATATATATATATATATATATATATATATATATATATATATATATATATATATATATATATATATATATATATATATATTGCGGCACGTCAGTTGCCAATCAAGGATTGGAAACCCCTGATCTAAATGTTTTTTTGAATTATGACCCATTCAAATGTATTGAATGAACTATTTGATAGCAAATCTCTGAAATTAGGTACTAATTACAGAACAGGTACGACAATTAAGAAATAATTTTTATGGGTCAAATGGTAGCTACATTACTGACTAAATGTATTTCTTAATTAACAAATAAATGACTTTAAAATTACAGAAAAGACTTGACTAATATCTCTTACAATTTATTGTTATCTAGATGGTAATGTATATAAGAGTCCATATAATATATTGAATGATTTAGTGCTACAAAATTCAATAAAGCAACTACACAAATATCTTAGTTAATCAGATATAGGAAATCGATATATCTTAATGGATCTGGTTATCTATACATTCTCTATATAATCTGTCGTGTTTCACCATGAGTACGTTCATCAAAACATAAATCAACAATAAACTGTTACCATTATAATACGGAATAACAAAAACGTTATTTGTCCAAGACGTCTATAATGTAGCAAATAGCCCAGGGCTGCCGACAGACTGACCTCGATGAACAGGAAAGAAAAAGCGTAAGTGAGATCTCCGGAGGATCACTTTCACCGGGCACCTGCATCTTATCTGGAGCAATCGGCGGGTCCATCGCCCCCTGAATCTGTCGAGTCGTTTGATCTATTTCCCGTTATTTATTAGCCAGTCGAGTTGGTTTCTATTTTTTTATGTACTGCTTTTGTTATTATCATTCGGCGATTGCGGTCGAAATAGTTTAAGTATTATTAATGCGCCAACAAACTACGACATGTTTTGTTTCTGGAAGTTTTAATTAATGATTTGGACATATTTGTAATAAAAGTTAATGTTGCGACAGTAATTCTTAACACGCTAAAGGATTTCCTGAGAATATCACCGTTTTTAAATGTAACAGGAAAAAACTTTAACCGACATAATATTCATTAAAAGCATTTAGTTTATTATAAAATATTTGTCCTTTTTGGACTACTGTGAAACTTGAAATGGATTGTAGTGACTCCATTTAGTTGTTGAATTAATATATTGCACATTTTGCGGGGTGTATATTATAGTTGGACGATCTATAGTTAGATGCCTTGAAACTATTTATTGTATGTGAAATAACATTCAATGGCATTAATATTTGAAAACACATTTGGACAACGCCTTTCGTTGTTTTAAGCGTTTCTAAAACAAAATGTACTTACAGAAGTACTTACAAAGTGTATCTTACAGAATATTATATTGCCTTATGCCTAAGAACATATGCTATTACGGTGGAACTAACAGCACAACAATGTTTCCAAACACACTACCAAAAGTGTGAAAACTTAGTTGGATACCCACAATATTGTCTGTTTACCTTGGCCATTTCAGTCACCTGACACAAATCCAATAGAAAATTTGTGAAAAATTTTGAACCGGGTAACTTTAAGGAAAACATTAAATACCAAAAAATTATGGGAGACTGTTCAAGAAATCTGGTATTCCATTCCGGCTGAAGTTTGGCGCAATCTTATCGATTCATGCCTGGACGATATGCCGCAGTTATGGAAAATAAAGGCTATCCAAAAAAATACTAAGTAATAAGTTGATTTTGACAAATTTGTCCTTGTTATACTACTTTTTCCTTTTTTGAGCGTGCTATTTCTAAACGCTCTTATTTTTGTGACCAAGCTCTTATTTATTGAAAGTTATGTATTTTTTGAAATTAGTTTATATTGTTTTTATATTTATATTTATAGAACGGTTCTGTTCTAGTTTATTGGTTGATACAAAATAATCGTATGATTTCTAAATAAAACTAGTAAAAAAAGTTTTAAATAAAAATTCAATAATTGGAATTAAAAGTTTATTTGACTCATAACAAATGTTCAAATTGAAGTGTTATTCTGGGTTACATAACAAAAAAAAAATAATGAAGAAAAATATAGATTAGTAATCACAGTACTTGAAAGATCATCACAGGGTGTCAATTTTCTCTATTTTTTTTTGAATGCCTATGATTTTAAAAGTACATAAATAAAATTTTTTAATTTTTCTGATAACTGTTACCATCTGGCCTATCACCCATTTCCGGCTTGACGTTGATTTTTGGGACACCCAGCATATATTTGCAAAAATCCACTTGATTAAAAAACTAAACTCAGAAATTCAGAAGATTAATGTGTCATTGTAAAAAAGCGTGGGGTGCTTTGTACCATATTTTCATAGTAACTCTACTTACAGAAACGGTACTGATGGAATATTTATAACTGACATCGAGCACCCCACGCTTTTTTCACAATGACATATTAATTTTCTCGTTCATCACTTTATTTTTATACTAAAAATTATTTTTTACTTTTTAGTTCGATTTGTCATTAAAGCGTGATTTTTAGTTTTTTTAAATTATAATTTTTTAATAAGACGGCGCTACGTGCTATTTGTATGAAAAAAACTATCCTTTAAGAATTTCCAGGTGATGTAATTTCGAGAAATTGAGACACAAATTGGGCATCAAAATCCTCAAAAATAACACCTCAACAGGCCAATGTAACAAAATCTGAATTCCCATAGATCGTATTTAACAAGACGATGAGTCGGTTCAATCGAAATAAACACCACTTTACTATGATTAAGGATATTTAAATGAACCTTCTACCTATTTTTCATTTTGGACATATAACAGGAAAGTTTGTTCAAAAAAATGTAAAGAATCGAAAAAGAAAAAATATCCTTTGGGATTCAGATTTTTCAGGTCGTGCAGTTTCGACAAATTGAGACGAAAATTGGCTATCAAACTCGTGCGATTTGATACTTTTAACTTCTTATTTAGGATTGCGTTAAAGCCAACTTCTTTACCATTTCAAAGAGCATGTATGAGTTTAAAGCGATCACTCAAACCGCTCTAGCCGGCATAAGTCCGCTATAAATTGTGAAACAGTAATAAAAATTGTTGAGAAAAAAATTGGGGTCTGTAAAAGAAGCCGATGTGGATATTTAGACAATGAGCTAGCCCATTCATAACATCCTGGGTCTAGCTCGTTTCTTTGTCAGGTTCAGTGACTCAAATTGTTGAAACACCCAATATTTATTTTATTTTATAATTTAGATTGACTTTTAATATCGACTTTCAATGTTTCGTGAGTTATATTATAGTTATTAGCTCACTAAAAAATTTTTGTTGAGTTATTTCATTTAATCTTTTAATTATAATTGCCTGAACAAACGTAGAAGAACTATGTAGCAATTAGGATTGTGAAATAATTTATTTCCCAACTATCATTATTTCCTATAAATTTAATTAAATCATGGAATATGTCTGTGTTATATGATATTAACGAGTGTTATTTAAATTTATTAATAATTCATGTTGAATGCAACAAAGTATTTAAACAAAAGCGTGGAATATTTATCACATAAACCGATCGCATTATCTTGAAAACTGGTTTAGAAAAATGCAAATTAAGATACGTGTTTTGTGTGTGACATTTGAAGTTGAGTTTAATGGCATTGAAATAGTCAATTTTCAAGACAAATGAAATTTATGTTCCAGATAATAACCGATTTAATGGGCGACATATTTGAATAAAAGTGCAAACATTGTTGTAGTTAAACCAATAAAAATTTGTGTGTGTGTGTGGAATTTACTGTGCAACGAAAATATTTACGATGCAAAATAACCACACACAGTCAATAAATATCTGTGTTGTGGGCGCTTTACGTCCCGCTCCATCTGTGTGTGTGGTAAGATGTTTGTAGGTTATGCTTGATTGGAATATATTTTCCATTGTTTATACTTATTTTCTTATTTTCTGTAATTTATACTTTTCTGTTTTGGTACAAATGCTTCATCCAATAACGCCTTTTCTTGCTATTTTTTTTCTTTTTCTTGATTAAATTGTTCATAATTATAAATAGAGCATACTTTTTCTTCAACATAATAATATGCTAGGACAACAATCTTTGACTACAATCAGTTACTCAGTAAATTACTAAATAATATATTTCAATATAAGCCCGTCACGTAGGTATCTGTTTGCAACTAAATATATTAATTTCACTACAACATCAGGTCCACACACAAATCTTGTGCGCCGCAAATTTCTTTAAGGTTTGCGAGAAAATCGGCAACAAATGGTTCGTGTGCGTGCTGTGCGGCGAAAGTATTTGTGTGTGTCAGAGCGTCTACACTTTAAGGAGCCATCTCCAAACTTTAGCTAAGTAAAATGTTCATTAACACAACATCTCAGTGATTTTCTATTTCATGGGCACATCTGAGAAGATGTTCTCAAGAACAAGGAAATTATGACTGTTAAACTTGTATTAGTTGTACTAGAAGAAGTAGTAAAACTTTAACCTCCTTAACTTATTTTATATATATTAATATAATTGTACAACTTTTCTTATATATTTTAATATAATTTATATATTATAATGTAGAACCTTCATTTAATCCCGAAACCCACATGACCTATAAATGTGGACATCCAACATGACAAATTAGTAATCATTAACACGAAACCACATTTTATCTACGACATACGCTTATTGGTTTTTTTCACTTTTTATAAATAATCTTTTTCTTTGAACTAAATACCCAATTTAGCACTAATAAACATAATATTTAATCTGTCCTACAATATTTTGAATCTAAAGTAAAAAAAAATAACTCTATCGGAGCAGATTCAATCGAAGGAAAAAAGAAGAATAGAAAGGTATGCCGTACATTTTTTACAGAAGTTATTGTTGATAAAATGCAAACACCCAAAAAATATTCCTTTTAAATAACACAGATGGAAATGATTTTTGTAACATTGATGAGAATGCTCTTTTTGCGTTTCATTTAGATAGTTATAAAACACCTTTTCACAGAAATGGCCTAACACGTCCCATTTTCAAGTACCCAGCTCTCCTTAATATCATGGGATCATTGAAATTATTTGTACCTGGCTTTGCAGTACAAAGATAAGGAGTATTTTGGTACAAAGTATTGTTTTTTTTGTGTCTATGGGACAGTAAGGTAATAAAAGAACATTACAGTAAGAAAAATAAATAATTACTGTAAAAAAATTACAGTAAAAAAATAAAAAATAAAGCTCTGGACAAAGAAGGTCATGGATTCAAATACCTAAAAGAAATATTTCTTCAATTAAGTGATGCAAAACTAAAAAAGGCATATTATTGGATCTTAAAGGTGATTTCCGTTGAAATGAAAAGGAATTAAAAGCTTGGAAGTGTTTTGTAAGTGTAGTGAAAGGATTTTTGAGGGACCAAGAGGATTAAAACTATAAAAACCTCATAGATGAATTCTTGAAAGCCTATGAAATACTACGGTGTCGCCTGTCCTTAAAAGTGCATTTTTAGCACTCCCATTTGGATTCCTTTCCGGAAAATTTGGGTACAGTAAGCGACGAATAAGGAGAGATGTTTCACCAGGACATCAGGACGATGGAAGCAAGATACCAGGGCCGCTGAAAGCCATCTGTTTTGGGTGACTACTTCTGGTTTTTAAAAAGAGATGATGAAGACATGCTACAGAACACAAGAGGAAAAAGCGAAAGTTTTTGCCCCTGTATGACATCTCATGTAATATATTTTTTATTCATATAATCCTCAGTAACGTCTAATAGATTTAACACGTTTTTGATGTTTATATTAAATACATTTTAGGTTGTAAAAATATGTCGTCTCGTGTTTGTTTTTTAAGTCGTTTTTTTAGGATGTTTGCAACAGTTTTGTGCGGCTTGTAGGCTGTTCTGATCTTATGTTTCCTTAGTAGTCGGCCTATCCTAACTGTGATTCGTTTTACGTATAGTAGCAGGACCTTTCGTGTATTTGGTTCATGATCCTCAATTGTTCTTCTTGTTTGGGTTTCCTGACGGCGAATGGCCCTCCAGATACAATTTTCTGAATGCTAAGTTTAAATAAATCACTAGTCGCGTGGTTTACAGGATTAAATGAATGTTCTATATAAATTGGACTCGAGGAAATTATAGTTTATAACTAAATAACTAAAGCAATCATAAATCAGTTTAGAAAATAGTACAGTAAATTTTACCAACGAATCCTGAAAGGGAAATATGAATATAGTTCAATATGTGAAGAAATTGCGAAATATGGCAAACAGAAACAAATAGCTACTTAGAAGATGATATGTTTCTTATGTGCGATCTCAAAATTATACTAAATTTTACAATTAATAAATTATCGTTTAAAAAAAAAGTAAAAAATAGTTTTTAGTGTAAGAAGAAAGTGATGAACGAGAAAATTATTGTCATTGTGGAAAAAGCGTGGGGTACTCGATGTCAGTTGTTATAAATATTCCATCAGTACCGTTTCTATAAGTAGAGTTAGTATTACAAATATCACTTTATTCTTATACTTAAATAATTTTTTACTTTTCAGTTTGGTTTACCATTAAAGCGTGTTTTTTAGTTTTTTTAAACTATAATTTAATTTTTATTTTTTAGTTCAATCTGCTATAAAAGCGTGCTTTTTTTAGTTTTTTCAAACTATTATTTATTTTTCGTCACTACCTACCCGTGGAGGGAGTGGGTAATTTGCGCGCCTACTGCCTTCCTTGGGCGTTGTAACCGTGTCTCAGTCTCCCTCTCCGAAAGCAAATCCTTGATCCTGACGATCCTGTTCAGGATAACGGGACGAACTTATTAAATTATTGTATTGCCATCGATCCTTTTTTCCATCGATCTGACGTTTTGAAGTGGATCAAAAACGACGTTCAAAGATTCCCTTACATAGATAGATACAGGTGAAGCTAATAAAAGCGTGTTAAAAATTATCTAGATTTACAACAAAAAACTAAACTCTCGGATCAAAAAGTTTCCTTTATTAATGATTCTATATTATTTTGATACATTTGATTTTGGAGACTTCACCAGTCACACCTAAACGTTTTTCTAACTAAGTCACATTGATCAGGGAATGCTTAGAATTAAAGCATAACATATTTTGGTCATATATTTATTCATATATTTAGTCATATTTGTTCATACATTTATTCATATTTGGTCATATATTTAGTCTGGTGAAGAGTTTTATATTCTCTGAATCGCACGTGAATAAAGTAAAAAAAGGACGATGTGGAATTGATCTTTTATCTTTATTTAAACTATTTTGATATTTAGTAGATATTTTCGTACTCTACTAACAATCTCTTGTCTTTAACACCTCGAAGTAATTTTAAGTTTAAAAAGTTACAAGTGGTCTCGTGAAGGATATTAACAATATTCAAAATACAAGGAGAATTTTTTTCGGTACTCCATGTAATAATTTCAATTTTTCATGCATTATCCACCTATAGGGCCCGGACAGATCAGGGATCACTCCTTGCAGTCTGACTGTTGCGGATGTTCATCACAGGATTGCATGAGCTGCCTAGAATTGCAGACTTCATTCGAAAAAGGCAATATATGCTGTCGTACCCCTAGTTCTTTCTTCAGCTGCTTTTCGAGCGTTCAGCTAAAGCCCCGTTCGATGACGGTTTGAGGCGAAAAACCAGATGTTGGCGTTTGAGGGGCAGCTGAAGAAATGTGTAATTGTTAAGTGGAGTACGGAAAAAAGTCCATGTTTTTTGAATATTTTTAATTTTAAGTTGCTTAAATTTACATTGTGGTTAGATTTATAAACATGACGGGGACATATTTCTCTGATCTATTATATGTTAGTTGAGCCACATGTCCTTTAAATTTTATTACTGTTGTCTTCTTGTTTGATCAAAATATTTATATATTGGTATATAATACCAATATATTGGTATATTGAACCTCTACGCCCAAAGGTGAAGACTAAGTAAAGTATATAATACCAATAAATACTCAACCTTTATTTTTTTAGAATATCTTTAGGATTATCCAATAACCGCAGTAATTTATTAATGGATTTTTATATTAATTTTGTATAAATTTCTTTAAACATTTTAGCAAGTCTACATGTACATTATAGTTCCTGTAGGACAAATTTTTGCTCTGTTTTCTCCTGTAAAAAGGTAGAGTATTCTTTTTCACTTTTACTATAATTTTTGTTTTTTATAATTCAATCTGTTAAGTATTCAGAGAATCCATTGATAATGGTCACGTTTATTATATAATCATTTTCTTGCAGAAATTTCTTTTTTGTAAAAATAATACTAAGTAAAGGGTTAATAAAATAAAAACATAAAAGTAGATTTAAAGATCAAATAGAAGGCACGAGATTTTAGAACAAGGTAATATCCATCAAGTGATGTGGAGTCCTTATGCTAATGGTAAATATTTTCTATTAATTTTATAAAAATGACTTAAATCTACAACAAAAACTACATTATCAAGCTGAAAGAGGATTGGAAGAGTGTATTGGCCATCGTTAGCTGTTATTTTTTCCATGTTTCTGTCAAAGACTGTATTCCGCGCCAAAAGAACTTTTCAGGCCAACTATTCATCAAGTCAAACTTCTCTTATTCGTAAGAATGTAGGTGTTGTTCTGAAAGTTAGTGCGGCATCGATCGAAATAAGTGATATTCTTGATATCACTGGTGATTATGGCGGGTGGGACAGGATGTCCCATTTAACGTTTTCTAAATAGTTTTCTTTTACACGTTTTGAAACATGACGCCGAGAATTGTCATGTTGAAATATGACGTGTCTATAGATATATTCTGGTCGTTTTTCCTTCAATGCTCGGTTTAATTTTATCAATTGTTGTCGGTATCGATCTCCAGTAATCGTTTCACCAGATTTCAGCAGTTCATAATACACAGCTCCCTTATTATCCCACCAAATACATAGCAAAGTCTTCTTTGCATGTATTGTGCGCAATGGTTATGTTGTTGAAGACTGGCCTGAGTCTACTCATCATTTTTTACGCTTTGGGTTATCAAAATAGACCCACTTTTCATTACCTGTTATAACTCGATGTAAAAAGAACCTTTTCTTTTCTGCCTGGTAAGCAAAATTTCACAAGTAGTTTTTCGCATTTCAATGTATCTTTTCTTTAACTCATATGGAAACCATTTTCCTTCTTTCTGGATATTTTCCAACGCTTGTAGATGTTCGGAAATGGAGGATTGGGCAACATTCAATGCTTTTGCCTATTGTTTCAACGTATGAGTTGAGTCTCCATCAAATTATGCTTGCAAATCTGCACCTTCAAACTTATTCGACTGCCCTGGACGCTCCTGGTCTTTTATATCAAAATCACCACTATCATAGCGTTTAAACCATCGTTCATAAGTGTTTTGGGTTAGAGCATATTCACCGTAAGCTTTTACCAACAATCAATAACTTTCAGCAGCCGTTTTCTTCAATTGAAAGAAGGATATTAACTTCCCCGCAAAACGTATTTTTCTAGTACATAATTCGACATCTTCAGAACTATGTTTGCTGCACAATACCAATAAATAACGAACTAGCTTTTAATGGTATAAGTTTACCCTCTCACACGCCATAGGTGTTATTAGCCTATACGATCGTTTCTCGTTTAGTGTCGCGATCAAATAAATATCCAAAAAGTTAAGTGAAAAACGTTACAACTCCCTCACTACAATATGATAATTTGACGTTTATCAAAGTTTAGATTAGCCGGTTATATTTATTGACGATTCGTCCTTTTATGAGTATCGTGATTTATGAAAAATCGTTTTTACCTATATTTGGAATTCCGAAACGAGCGTGTTCCACTCTAACGAATCGTGAAAAAAATCAAATCATCTATTTGTCTTTGAATTAAATTACGAATCATCAATAACGGATGTATGTGTGAATGGGCCGTTACACTTATACCGAAATACCGCGCACCAGCACAAATACCGAACTACAAGATAACCCCTTGTTCTTAAATTACTTTTATCAGTTCAGATTTGCATTTGTACGCACTTATAAAAACAGTTTGGTAATAAGATAAATTAATAATATTAAATAAAATGAACAGATTTGACAACGTCTACATCTGGACCAGATTGTACAATGAAATATATTTAAAATACGGATTCATTACCTTGGATGACAAGCCGCAATGTGTTGCTTGATATCAACTTATGTCCGGCGAAATCATGAACCCTTAAAAATAAATCCGGCATCTGCAGACAAAACACCCGTCTTTACAAAACAAACCATTAGGATTTTTCGAGCGTAAATCACTCTTCTTGAAAAATCAACTAATTGCTATCAACAAATCAAGCCGTAATCAGACAGTAGCACTTAATTATCATCTTTAGTAACATTAAGAGTGACCACAGAGTCTAAACCAGTGACATGATATGGCAGTTTGGCAAACTATACCAAGGTTCAATGAAGTGGATTTTTTGCTATTCAGTTTGACGAGTCAACAAATGTGTTGAACTTGGGGCAATTTTTGTATGTTATCCGAGACGAATGCGGGGGTCAATTGAAGAAGATATGCTATTTTGCAAATCAATCCCTGGTCGTGCAACTGGCGAAGGACTATTTAAGGTTTTTATTGATGCTACACAAAACTTTGACTTTAATAAATGCATTGCGATAACGATAACGAGATAGAACAGTGGTGTGATAGTAACATTAAAAAACATTATTCCACATATGGAATGGACGCACTGCTTTCTTAACAGAAATGCGCTTGTTACAAACAAGATGCCAGATAATTTACAAAATGTTCTGTCAGATGCCGTGAAAATTGTTAATTTTATTAAAAGCCGACCATTCCAGACTAACGAGTTCAAACGAGGCTTTTTTAATTGCGAGGTAAATGAAAATCTTTTTTATAAAAACTAATTTATTCACTTTAACTTCGGATTAAATAAAAAAAAATAAAAAATAAAATTCTGTTATTGACCGCGTGTTGGCGAGCATGAAAACGCATTTACGCGAATTGAAAATTCAGTTACTGAAATATTTTCCAGAAAACAACGATGATTTGTCGAAAAGATGGGTTCTCGATCCATTTGATGAAAATGTTGTGGTAGCTGCTGAATTACCTACTGAGATTTACAACCAACTTATTGAAATATCAGTCAACAAAACTTTACAATTAAAATTTATAACTCAAGATTTAGAATATAAGTTTTGGCTTGCACGACTATGTGAATACGGAAGCCTAGTAACGGAAACATTGAAAATATTGATCCCCTTCGCTACTTCTTATTTATGTGAAAAATGTTATTTATTATTTATGAAAAAAATGATTTATGCTTCTCGTTTATGGTCGTTTAAAAAACTAAATATAGATATAGTCTATTATCACTGGTAAATAATTTGCTTATGTATTTATAATGCTTTAAAAGTAAACTGTTCTACTTTTAAAAGTAAAACTTTTAAGTGAAATCAAAATCAACAGTCGCATTAACAATTATTTCAAATAACTTTCACTATTACTGTATTTAAGTTTATTTTATTATGTTGTTATTACCTTAATTTCAAACATTTGTTTTGAAATTAAACATACTTTAATAAAAGGATGTATCGTATGCGGTTCTTATTTTTTGAAGACATTGCAACCCCCATTTTCCTGAACATGATCACACTAGAAGTCGCGACCCCTATTTTGAGAAACGAATTAGTAACACCATCTCTTAGCAAATTCGACATTTTTACCGAAACATCTAATATTATAATATGAAATTTTACCTAATGTAGACCCATAAATGGTATTACAATTACAATTACCAGCATAATTAGACTTATGTGACATGCTAACAGCAGATTATGGTACGGAACCACTCTGATTCGTTGAAAAAGGAACAAACTGGTGCTACTGCTGATATTAAGATTAAACTTGGTTCTCGATGTATTTTTTAATTCAGATTAAAATATAATTTATACAGAAATAAGTTACAAACAATTGAATATTTGTTGTAAAAATTAGTACAAGATCCGATATTAGAGATTAATGAAACATATTACCTTGGTTGTTTTGTTTTGCAAATCATTTTTCTCTGATATCTGTAACACAATAAAACAATTCTATTTAAAAGTCGAATAAATTATTTCCTAGAAAAGTTGGTGAATAACTATTGCTATTTGTTCGATTGGAAAAGCATTATGTTCCGTATTAACGCATATTTTCTGACTGTCAGCTAGAGTTCAATTAGAATTTCATTATGCTACAGTTAGAAAGCTATCTGTTGGATAATAATGTCGAACTATTTCGTATCTTCTCTTTCGAGTTTTACTAGGCTGCTATTTTATATTTACTCGTAAAGTGAATATTTTATGTTTTGGCTGTTGTTTATGCCGTGGCATGTTTGTTGCTGAAGTAGCTTATTTCGAAAGAAATCGTTTTATGCTTTACGGAGAAAATCTGTTCCGGTTTACCTTTCTCTGTGTTATCGTATAATTTATTAGATATGATAGGGGCTGAGGATATAAAAAGATGTGCATATCAAGTTTAAAACGTTATGATATTTAAACACTATTTTGGATTATTTGGATTGCATTACGAAACCATTCTAACCATTATTCAAACACTATCATAATATATTGTTCCCGGGGTAGAAAAAATATGTACTGAATTATATACTAACTTTCTAACTAATGGATTGTATGAAAATTACTTTCAGTTAAAAAAACGGCCTATTTTCAATATCCAATATCCCGCACGTCAATCGGGTATTAAGTTTGGTGACAAACGCACATTTCTCTTTCATTTTAGGTTAGCCTCAACCGATTGTTCAGCAAAACCCTTGTCGATGACTCCGACAGCAAACGAAGGGGTACTAGCATCGGCTAATAGGCTCCCGTCCTTCTGGTGTACCCAGGTTAGGTCAGCTTCTTCATCATTAGTTGGATAGATAACAGTCCAACCCTCGGTAGTGAACTGCATTTATGCCAACGCCTATTACCCAGAAATATCTGGGATAATGTGGTTAAATATCAGTTTGAAGATTAAAATTCGTAAAGTGGTCCGCGGTAGGGGTAAAGTGACTACCTTTATTGCATTTACATCACACTAGTAACCATGAATCAGTTGAACGATGAAGGCGTATTACAAAAATAACGAATATATTGTTATAGCTCAACAATTTATTTTCAGTTCTAATGATCTGGTTTTCTTTAGTAATGCTATCAATACATGATCTTTGTACTTTGTAAACACTGGAACTAAAAGAAAGAAGTTTCTAGACAGAGAAAAAACTGTATATGTACCTGCAAGCATAAAGAAAGCCAGAGTCTCCGTTTGATATAATCCGACGTTCTCATTCACTTATCGTCTTGCAGTTTCATTCGCATAGGAGTTTTCTATGCCATTTGCATCAAGAGTACTACCCTTGCAAAATCCAGGGCCAAAAGGCACAGCTACGTTACCCGCATACCTGTTCTTTTGGACGACAATGAATACTTTATTAGTAATTTATTTTTGGTCTGTTCAAGCACATTTTCACTTTTCGAGTTTTCTTAATAAATAAAATGTTCGACATTAGTCTGAATATTTATTTTTTCTTACATATTACCAATTTTACACACAGGTTGTACTCTGTCATATTTTTTTCATCTTCTGGCATTATTGTCCCTTACTTGTTTGAGGATGCCAATGAAAATGCAACTACCATACCCGCATGATCTTTTTAATATAACAATTAGCCGGATTTCCTCTGGTTAATGATGGTGTTTTAGCAAGATGGATCTATTACTCACACTGAGAAAATATCGATAAAAACTATTATACAATTGTTTTCAATCATGTTATTACCTGTTATAAAAATATTCTGTGGTTAGCAATGTATTAGATTTAACGCTTTGTGAATTTTATTTGTGGCATTATTAGCAAAGCTTATCTACTTTGATACTAGACCAAAATATCCGAGTGAAGGCTCAGAGTTTAACCAGAAATTATGCGAATTTCAGTAAAAACCGGGGATCGTGTAATGACTAATATACGGTTGCGATTGCTGCAATAGTCATGTGTGGGGCAAAGGTATCACGCTGCCATTTTAGTTATTTTTAACTTTTAAAAAAAGCAAGACAGAATTTTTATTTTCTATTTGTTTATTTCGTCTATAAACTTTGTGTTAATTTTTTTTTTTTAATTATGTGAATCGAATGTGAGCCATTAGCAGCAATCCAACTTTGTGTCCTTTCTAACTCATGTTCCATTAACTTTTGTTCACATATCTGATTTTAACGGAACGATTTCAGCACGGATGTTGTCTTGGAGATTATTGGCCTTATTTATGTAAATATTTTCTTTCAAAAATGTCCATAAAAAATAATCCGGGAAAATCAAATTAATTTTGCACGAAAATTGTCAAGTTGAAGGAAGTGCTTTAGATGGCATTCCTGTATACTAATCGCTTATTATTATCTGTATTCGACAGGTCTTGAATTATTTGAATCTTATATGGTATGTGTTCAACTTTTCTGTTCAACAAGCGTTCCAAAGTGCGTGTCAACTTGCGTTATTGCATTTTAACGCAGTGTAAAACGCATACCTCCTTCTTGTTCACATGTTTGCGTCAGTTTCATTCAACATTTCTAGCGAGTTCAATAAAAGCGATTTTTTTAAAAAGGTTAAAAACACTTTATTTTGAATCTACTATTAACTGTGTAATTTTAGTTCATGAATATATTTGACATTGTCATGTTAGCCGGTATGTGTGCTGCTGTAGGTGATGTTAACAAGAACACGGAAAATAACGGAAAAATATAGAAAATCTGTACGGATACGGACTAAGGATATAGAATAATTACTACAATTTATTACATAAAAATAAGTACTAAAAACATATTCCTTACACACTCAATTTTCAATTTTATTACTTTTTATTTTCTTTAATCTGAAAGTCCGTTGTACCGTTAGGTGTTAGAGTGGCAGTTTACATTTCACCATGATGGTTTTTCATAAATTTTTACCCTCCATGAGTTCCTGTCCAGTGCTAATTTCGCTAACCTCATTGCAATAAATTCCTTAGTTTTCTGCTGCTTGTCGAACTGTTCTTCCCATCTTAGTCGTGGACGTCCAATTTTGTTTTCCTCGTGTTTTGGCTTCATTGATTAGTTTTACTAATCTCTCTTCATTCATTCTGTGGAGGTGTCCTGGCTAGCTCAGTTGTCTTCTATAATATCTCTTTCAGTTGATTTTGTTTCCAAGTCTTCCATTACTGTTGTATTTCTTATTCTATCCTTTCTTGAAATTCCCTCTATTTTGATCCAAGATTCGCTGCCTTATATCATTGATGGGCTTTTTACCTCTTTCCGTACCTTTCTTTTTCCTAGGAATATTGTTGTTAGCGTGTAGTATAGTTTGCCTGCTTTTTCTATTTTTTTGTTGATTTCACCATCCATTTTTCCATTATTTTCTATTATTATTACTAAGTACTTATAGTTTTTGACTTGCTCCATTACCTTCTCATCGAGTACAATTTTATGTTTTATTTTTGTGCTTATTGTGCATTACCATTGCATGACCATTGTTTTGCTTTTGTCGATATTTATTTCCATGTTTACTTTTCTTAACTCTTCTTTATATATTGCTAAGTTATGCTGTACTTTTTCTTTAGGATCAGCGAAATGTAATTCTTGTGTTGTCACTGTTTTCATTTTTCTAAAACTATTTTTGTCTTCTTGCAATTTGCTTTGCTATTTTTTACAACATCGTCAATAACTACTGAAAAATAACAGTGGACTCAGTACGCAGCTTTGCCTATCTTGGACATATCCCTGTCTCAAATTCTGTGGATTCATCATTATGCGTTCTTACTTTATTCTTGTTGTTGTTGTATAAGGCCTTGATAATTTCTATTACTCAACCTTCTAGCCCCGTTCTCTTTAGATTTTTTCAGACATCCCTTCTTTATATTCTATCAAAAGAATTTTTCAGGTTAATTAACAAATATGGATTTTGGTTTTTTTTCTTAACAGTTTTTTTCTTAGTTGTCTAATTATAAATATCAGATCTTGTGTACTTCTTCTACCTTTCTAAAACCATGCTGCGGTTCCTCTAATGTTACTTCTATTTTTTTTTCAGCCTATATTCTGTTATTCTTGTAAATATTTTTCCAAGTAAACTTGTTAGTGTGATCTCCTATAGTTTTTACATTCTTTGATATCTCCACTTTTAAACAAGGACAATATTATACCCACATTCCAGTCTGTTGGTATTTTCTTTTCTATTATGATATCGTTTAGTAGAAACAAAGATTCCTCCTTTGCTATTTCTCCCATATATTTCAGCATTTATGATGTGATCACCCTGCCGTGGAGTCTGCCAAAAAAAATACTCTCAAACTTTTTACTACTACTTTTTTGCTCTTAAATATACAATTTAATATATTTACTTAACATTAAATTTGTAAACTACTGCAAAAACTTGTAGATTGAAAGCGAAAGTGAAAGCAGAATATACCCAACATGAGTCGGAGTCGGTTTACCGGTTTTCGATACTACCTTTGCGTCTCGTCATGCATCATAATTTTTCTTGCGTCCTTGTATGCCTCTCGTTCAACAACGCATGCGTTTAACCTTTCAACAGATGGATGCCTCTTGACGACCAAGAACAAGTGTGAACACACCTATATGGAAATATGTGCAAGTTACTTCTCAAAAGAGGGTGTAAACTGTGTGTAGAAATTCACAATAATACACCATGTGGTCAAATGGACGACGTGATCGAAACTCCAAACTTGGTCTACACGTGCAATATTTCCAGCGCTACGCAATGTTCCAGAACGTGTGATGCGGAGCCTATTCCCAACTGTTCCGAACTCGTGAACGTTCTTGAATAAATGATAAATTGGTGTTTTATGAGGCTTCGGGTCATTATGATATTTTCGCCTAAACTCATACTGAGTTACAATAATTGAATTATTTTCTTTATGTAAATTAGAATTTCACTGCGTTCCTTTAGCATAAAACTTGAGCCCCATCACGCTGAAACCCGCATTCAAAATACTCCAGTTTTCTTTTGCTTATTTTGCCTACAAATGATGCTAATAAATGTAGTATAGTTCATTTTGTAGTGTCACTAATTATACAGGAAAAACAATAGATATTGTTCAAGGCAGTAAATATTGATAATAATACGAAAAATAGGAATGAAATTTGTGCTAAATTGTTTGTAGTTTATTGTAGTCACAAGAATTTTTCTACTGTATTCATGTAAATAAAAATGGGATAAAATCGAAAATAACGAAATTGTCGGAAATAATGACCATAATCCAGAAATTTCAAATGATATAAATGTTTGTAGTAGTGCGCTTATATTTGTAATGACTGTTAAACTCTTGTTATAACTGCAAACAAAAGAATCAACTGATCAAAAAATGATTATGATTAAAAAGGTTAAAGCCTAATAAATTAAACCGTTTGTAGCTTCTTGAACTTGACTTCCTAAAGCAAGGAACACTACAGAGCATAACTACAATTTAACTACAAAGCATAAACTATACAGGTTTTATGGGGCAACTGTTTCCATCCAAAATCTTTGATAGCATAGAAAAATAACCGCGAAATTCAGTTGATTCTTCAGGGAAGTTACATAATTTTCAAAAGTGTAACAACACCCCTTTCAACAAGAGTTCGATTGAATGATTATTAATAATTTATAAACTAAAAACGATTATACTGAATGTAGATCCTTCTGTTCATTTTCAAATTTTATAGAACATGTGCTACTGAAACAATAGTACTTGTATCACCAAGTTTATTATAGGAGACTTGTCGATTCAATTGTTTCTTAATGGAAATTGTCTGTAGTTTTATGTAGTTACAGAAAAAATTAACCTAGAAACCATGGACCTGATTATGTCTGAGAAGCACTGAAGTTCATGAAGTTTCAGAAGCTCCCTACAAGATATATAAACTACAAGCGATTATATCGAGCGTAGATTATTCTGACGATCTTCAAATGTCATAGAACATGTGCTACTAAAAGGATTATACTTGTATCAGTGAGTTTATGATGGGTAAGGTGTCGACTCAATCGTTTCATAATGGAAATTGTCTGTGGTTTTATGTAGTTACAGAAAAAATTAACCTATAAACCATGACACTGATTATGTCTGGAAAGCGCTGAAGTTGATAAAGTTTCAGAAGCTCACTACAAACGATATATAAATCACAAGCGATTATATCGAGCGTAGATTCTTCTGACAGTCTTCAAATGTCATAGAACATGTGCTACTGAAACGATTATATTTGTATCTCTGAGTTTATGATGGGTAAGGTGTCGAGTCAATCGTTTCTTAAAGGAAATTGTATGTAGTTTTATGTAGTTACAGAAAAAATTAACCTATAAACCATGACACTGATTATGTCTGGAAAGCGCTGAAGTTGATAAAGTTTCAGAAGCTCACTACAAACGATATATAAATCACAAGCGATTATATCGAGCGTAGATTCTTCTGACAGTCTTCAAATGTCATAGAACATGTGCTACTGAAACGATTATATTTGTATCTCTGAGTTTATGATGGGTAAGGTGTCGAGTCAATCGTTTCTTAAAGGAAATTGTATGTAGTTTTATGTAATTACAGAAAAAAGAAACCTACATACTATGACACTGATTATGTCTGTGTAATAAACTACAACTCATTATATCGAGCGTAGATATATATATATATATATATATATATATATATATATATATATATATATATATATATATATATATATATATATATGAGCATTTTGTTGATTGTTTGACTGGGGACAGGCCCCATCCATCCCTTGATTAGAGGGTATATGTTTCGTCTCTTGATGTTTAGACTCTTCAGAGTACCGACATGTGCTCTCTCGTCAAGAATAAGAAAACCCTATCCACAGTCAACAACCAACACTTTTCGCCGACTTTCCGTCGGATGGCGTATATATGCAGTGTTAGAATTCTTTGGACTGTGTCCAATGAGACAACAGTGCTGGTGTAACCAGACACCCAACTGCTGGGTTCCACAATCTCATGTGGAACACACAACAACCTGTGTCTCCGCCTAAATGAGCATTTTGTTGATTGTTTGACTGTGTCGTCTCTGTTTTTGTGCTCTGTCACATGTTTCGTCTCTTGATGTTTGGACTCTTCATGTAGACTCGACATGTGCTCTCTCGTCAAGAATAAGAAGACCCTATCCACAGTCAACAATCAACACTTTTCGCCGACTTCCCGTCGGATGGCGTATATATGCAGTGTTAGAATTCTTTGGACTGTGTCCAATGAGACAACAGTTCGTCACTTATTTAGGCAAATTTATTACAAAAAGAATCATTGAGAAATTTGTCTCCGTTTGGTTTTTTGTTTTTACCCAGTGATTCTTTCTTTAAATAAGAACAGGTATTTTTGATATTTTTTGAGTTTTAGATAGTGGTGAAAACCCCAAAGAAAAGAAAAAAAAAATTTTAATCGTAATCATTTTTTGATCAGGTGATTCTGATATTTGCAGTTTTAACAAGAGTTTTACAGTCACTATAAATATACTCATACTACTACAAACATTTATAGCATTTGTAGTTTCTGGGTTAGGGTTGTTTTTTTCCGGCAACTTCATTATTTTCGATTTTATCCGATATTCATTTAGATGAATTGAGTAAAAATATTTTTTCTTGTGACTACAATAAACTACAAATAATCTAGCACTAATTTCATTCCCATTTTTCCTATTATTATCAATATTTACTACCTTGAACAATATTTATTATTTTTCCTGCATAATTACTGACACTACAAAAAGTGAACTATACTACATTTAATAGCATCATTTGTAAGCAAAAATATGCAAAAAAAATCGACTATTGTTTAATGCTGGTTCCAGCGTGATGGAGCTTAAAACTTTCACCTTTACAGTACACAACAGCAAACCCAAACTACTCCAATGAAACACCAAAAAAAAATGTTAACTTGATACTTACACCACTCTTTACATATATTTATTATTGCCCCATTAATTGTCATATATGTGTGTATAATACGAGGGTCGTTCAATAAGTCCTTAGAAAAAGATAGAAAAAGAAATTATTTTAAGTAGCTTTTTTTTTAATTTTCAACATAATCTCCTTTTCGCTATATACACTTTTCCAAGCGTTTCTCCAACTTTTTTAGTAAGATTTCGGAAAGTCCTCAAAATAAGCATCTGTTTGGGCGATGATCTTCTGGTTCGATGTGAACCGTTGTGCGCTGAGCTATTTTTTTTTTAAGTTCGGAAATAAAACAAAAGTCACTGGGAGCGAAATCTGATGAATACGGTGGATGTTGTAATAATTCGAACTTTAATTCGATAATTATGGCTATTTAAACTGTACAGGTGTGCACCCGAGCATTGTCTTGATGGAAGAGAATATTTTTCTTTTTGAAATGAGGATGATTTTTTTTTATTTCTTCGCCCAACCGATGCAATAACGACGCATAATACTCTCTAATTATTACTTTTCGTTTTTCCAAGTAATCGGTATAGATGATTCCGCCTACATCCCAAAAAACTGTGGCCATAATCTTGCCGGCCGATTTCAACATCTTCGCCTTCTTCGGAGCCCGGTCGCCTTCAAAAACCCACTGTTTTGATTGTTCCTTTGTTTCTGGAGTGTAATAATGACGCAGAAACTCATCAGGATTGCGACGAAAAAGCGCTAAAACACCCTCAGAATCGACCACACGATTGCGTTTATTCTCCACTGAGAGCAAATGCGGCACCCATCTTGCCGAAATTTTTTCACACCCAATTTTTCGTGCAAAATTGAAAACACTGTACCTTGCGATAAGCCTGTGACCTCAACTATTTCGCGCACTTAGATTCGTCGAGCACTTAAAACCATATCGTGAATTTTCTCAATCATTTCGGGAGTAATCACTGCCACTGGACGTTCTGAGCGATGTTCATCTTGTGGATGTACGACCACGTTTAAACTCATTTAGCAAATTATAAACAGTTGCAAACATAGGAACAAACATGTCGTGAACTTCATCCAACTCAGCTTTGATTCCTTTCGGTATTAAACCTTTTAAATAAAAGTGTTTAATCACCACTCGAAACTGACTTTTCCCATTTTTCTAAATAAACAGAAATTTCATGCTTCAATCGACAATATAAATTAAATCATGTTATGAATATAGCTGAGACTTTGACAGCTATCTGGTGAATAATGATGTTCACTAAAAACAAACCATTTCCGATGCTACGAGCCCCATCTCTTGGATGTTCTAAGGACTTACTGAACGACCCTCGTATTAAAAAAAATGATATTTTAAACATTCAGGTATATATTAAAAACTCAAAAGCTTGATATAAGGACACATAATATTTTCTCTAATTATTTTAGTGGGAAGTAACAGCGCAATTAATATTTCCTTAACATTAATAAAACAGCGTATATGTACATATATGTCACAGACTTTTTTGTTTTGGAATTATGATCAAATAAATACACTGCTGAAAACAGTTAACGGGTACTATGTAAATGTGAAAAAATACCTACAGTGAAAGTAGCACGTGCATGTGTTTTAACGTATTAATTTTAACAGGAAGAAGAACGCGAATGCGTGTATTGTCGTGCATCGTATCTCGGCATATTTGAAACAGGGCGTACAAATCTGTAATACTAAAGTCGTTTAAATATTTTTTAGATTCTAGATACAGAGTGCATGACGTACAATACTTAAACTATTAATAATTAAATTATTAAATTAAAGTCAAATTAATTAAAGGGTAATTAAAGTCAAAAACTCATATCAAGAATTAAAATAACCTAGTATAATTTTTTAAGATTATAGAATAAGGGAAATCCGCTCGTTTCGACATTAATTGATATTGTATCAACTCTTGCTTTAAGACTATTATGATTTTACAGATATGGTTGCCATTTATATAGAGTAGTCTCATAGTAACTAGAAAAATACTTAACTCATCCTATTAACAGCAATATTTCTTCCGCCTTTACAGTACATTTTTTATTGTACTGAATATCCAGGAACAAATTGCTTGGATATTCATTACACGCTCAAAATTCCTAAAGTTAAATGGGATTGGTATGTATTAATTATATATGCCATATGTGGCGATAAATAATTCTATTTTTTTTAAGAGATGACGCTGGAATCAAGAGTCTGGTCAAAGTATCGTATGTTATTTTGTTGCTACGAGAAGTTACTGCCATATTTTTTTCGTGTGCTAAACATGTCGAATTTCGGGCCAAATAAAGAGTATATGCGGCAAGTACTGCTTTTTTTGTTGTCTCTTGTGAAAGCCATCGTATACTTGTGCAAACTTACGGTGCCAATGCAAGATGCGTGCTTGTGTGTTTTGGGTTGGACGACTCACAAGGGGTGATTTCGACTTGAAAGACAAATAACGCCCAGGTCAACCGAACACATTTGGAGATGCCGAATTGTAAGCATTGTTAGAACAAGATGATATGCGTACTCAAAAAATGTTGGTCGCCGACTATTTGTGATCGTCTGCATGCCATGGAAAAGATCCAGAAGGTAAGAAAATCGGTAACACATCTGATGAACGAGAGACATGCGGAAAAGCGAAGAACGGTTTACGAAGTTTTGCTTTCTCGGTGTGAAAGAAAGACTTTTTACATTAGATCGTGATCGGAGAAGAAAAACGGATATATTTCGAGATCCTAAAACGCACTTTATCATGGGTTGATCCAGGACAACCATCAACATCGACCGCCAGACCGAATCGCTTTGTATACATACATTCTATACATTTGGTGGGATCAGAAGGGTGTCGTGTAACAGGTTCTGAAACCAGGTGAAACAGTTAATATTGTTTGCTATCGTCAACAAATGTTCCACTTGAACCATTAATTGATCGAAAAGCAACCAGAATGGGCTACAGATCATGGACAAATGATTTTGCAGGACAAGGTTCCATCACACACAGCGAAAAAGGGATCAGAGACACCATTTCTATACTTGGCTGGGCACTCTAGTCTCACCCGCCGTACTCACGAGACTTGGTTTCCGACTACCCTTTGTTTTCAGCGATGACTTATGGACTTACGTACGGTTTTACTTTCCTCAGCCAACCACGAGCGAGCTCTCAATGTAAGTCGTGGCAGTTTAATATATTAGGAGGGGGTGGAGGTGCTCGGTAAGCTCTTTTACTCAATTATTTTGTCAGTATAGTCATGAGTGAGCAACAAGTACCACCGTCCGTTACGCAACGGGTTATAATAAAGTTTTAAACTAAGGAAGGCGTTAAACCATCTGAAATATTAACTCGATCGAAGGTACAGAATGGGGACGATAGCCTGTCCAAGACCCAAGTGTTGTTGGTTTGGCCAAAAAGTTTAAGAGTGAACGAGAAAGTGTGGTAAATGTAAGTCATAATGGACGTCCCAGGTCAAGTGTTACTGCTGACAACATTGGTGCCATTCGCGATCTTATCGAAGGTAACCGGCGGCTCACTATTCATGAAATCGCTTTAAAGGTGGGTGTTAGCTTTAGAAGGGCTCAAACAATCATCAGAAATCATCTTGGCTTCAATGAAATCTGTGCCCGATGGGTTCGGTTTCGACGCAGGAAAAACTGGGGAATATGCATTGGAAAACCCTTGAACACACCCCATACAGCCCAGATTTGTTTGGGCCCCAAATAAATTTGCTGAATATAGAAGAATTTCAGTTTTAGGAAGGGATTTGGAAATTTTGGATCACTTTTTATATCTTGGGTAGAGATGTAGCGAGGCGATGGGATGACAGATGGACCAAGGTAATTCTGGAGTGGATACCGCTTGAAAATAACGTAGTTAACCTTAAATAAAACGAAAAAATTACTTTTAACTTTATCATAAAATTTACTAAGTGACCTTCATATTAAGATGGACATTTTCTTATAAAAAAATCTTAATCTGATCAATATTATGAAGAAAAAAAAGTAAATATACCCAGTAAATATTTATCAATATATTCATTAGCATATCTTAAAGGACATTCATTGTATTTCATCGTAATTAAAAAAAAAACATAGTAGCAGTTGTTTAATGTAATAGCATACTTACATAATCGTAGTACTGCCAACTCAAACAACATATTTCAAATAATCCTATACAAATCACGGAGCTCAACTAAAATAAATGAACCCAGACGAACTGACGCAAGTACAAGATCCCGTGGGCGTATAGGTCAGATGTTTAGCTCTTAGTTAGGGACTTTTTCATCATTCTTTACGAAAGTTGCCATTTATGAACGGCGTTAGAATGATTTTCTTTAATTTCGCAAGATACGGTTTCCAAGAAGTTGACTTGGTGTCGTACGATTTACTGTTTTGTAATTTTCTTAAGATAACAATTGCTTTGTTGGTGTAAATATATTAACGTGGCTAATAAATATTTACGGTGAGGTATATAATGGATTTTTTTTGATCTGATATCCCACGATATAATTTTATATCGGTATTGTATAAATATTTTTTAAGTAAAACATTAGGAGTCAATGCATTGTAAACATCGGAATAAAATATATTTTAAGTATTGAACCAAAGAAAAAGTCCTTTTTTTAGTGATACAATGATCATGACCAGTAATAAATATTTCAGATTGCCTTCAGCATCTCGTTAAGAATTATTGTCATGGTGATGTCAATATCGGATATGCTCTAGTCAGGTGCCTTTCATAGGAACTTTTAGTGTATGTAACAGAAAATAGTCATAAGGAGCTATAGCACCCAAAAAGAGTGGATGATCGAGTGTTATAGTTGTGTCTTCTTTGCATGATATTGTTGGAATGATAAAAATGGTTGGTATGGTACTTACTTTAGACTTTCTAGAGAAATTTTGGCGTTTTTCTAACAGATCGTGTTTGTAACACTATCCCTTCTACTGTAACATTGTTTCCAAGAGAGTGGATGTCGAAGGCGGTAACATACTTTCGTTTGTCCAACTAATCACGAAACCAGTAGGATCTTTGTATACTCTCAATTCCTCTCCCGTCACTCTGCAGATTACATTCGAAGTTTTCTAATTATTTAATGTACTAACTGGACTGTGGTTTGACAGTGGTCAAAAAGATTTTGAAGAAAGGGAATGATCCAAAGTTTCCGCAAAATTAAAGGCCGATCAGTTTATTGCCATCAATAAGTAAAATAGTTTAGATAGCGATATATAGAAGACTGGCAACGATGCTCAAAGATAACAGCATCCTCTCACCCTAAGAGTTTAGATTTAGGAAAAACACTCTGCAGAACAGCAACTTTTCAATGTAACACGGTACTTTGCAGAAGGGCTGTCGAGAAGACATGAAACGGTAATCGTCCTATTTGAAGTCGAAATAGCTTTCCATATGGTATGGCACGAGGGTCTTATTTACAAATGATGGAGATGGGTTTCGCGAAGTGAGTAATCGAACTGAGTAATTTGCATCTGGGAGGCAATGCAATGGTTACAGGCGGTGTATAATGTGGAAGCAGATTCATGCAGGACGGGATCTATATATATATATATATATATATATATATATATATATATATATATATATATATATATATATATATGAGCGTGTGTGTGTGTATATACAGATATAGATATAGATTCAGACAGTGTTTTGTAAATGAGACGCAAGCACCGAATTTTGCACCTCGTCCTCCATAAAACTGCTTTCAGAATTGACATCACCTATATATATCTATATATATATATATATATATATATATATATATATATATATATATATATATATATATATATATATATATATATATATATATATATATATATAGGACCACGTGGATGATCTGATGGAATATAAATGATAACCTGCAAGATCAAGGGTAATATTGTGAGAACACAGAGAAGAAGATGTCCCACCTGACTGCCGGAAATCGAAGTCGACAACGTTATATAGCAAGATACAAGTGCGTGACATAAGTGAACTAAGTGATAAGTGAAGTGAACTAAGAGTTACAATGGATAAAGACATGACTAGGAGCATACACACAAGAACTGCACAAATAAATACCATAATAGTCACGCATATCATCTAACCGCTGATCTATAGAAACAGTGATGAAACTCTCAACAACTGAAACTACTCCTGATTAAATCAGCAGTAAGAAGCGTTATTATACGAGGGTTGATCAATAAGTACCCGTGTTTAATAACAGATGGCGTTGACGAGTGAAATTGACATTACCATTGTGCAGCGCAGACTGTTAAACGACCTCATGCTTAATTTCAGAAAAAATCATTGTTTAGTTTGTTTTTGACAGCCTGTTGAGTCGTTTTTTAGTTTTGGAAAAAACATGCGAAGAAATAAAAGTGAAGTTGGATGCTGTCTATGGGGACGCTTCAGAATCTATGATAACCGTGAGATATTGGTTTAACGAATTAAAGCGTAGTTGTACAACTATTTTCGATGAAGAACGGCTAGGACGCCCGTCAGACGTGCTTACCGAGGAAATCGTCGAAAAGATCCATGACATGATTCTCGCTGATCGCCGAACGAAAGTGCGCAAAGTAACTGAGGCCATAGGTGTCTCGTACGGAATGACAATCAAAGAGCAAGGTGTCGGCCGGATGGGTGCCGCGATTGCTCACGGTGGACAACAAGCGGGTACGACTAACAATGTCAAAGCAGTGTTTGGATCGTTATAAGCGAAATCCGTAGGACTTTTTACGTCGAGTCGTCACCTTTGATGAAATCTGGATACATTATTACACACCAGAGACCAAGAGACAGTCAAAACAATGGATTTTCCGGGTGAATCTGCTCCGAAGAAGGCAAAAACGATTTCATCAGCCGGAAGGTTATGATCATGATTTTTGGGATTAATTTGGGATAATGCTCATGGATGTCTCAGGGCAGTACTACAGTGAGTTGTTGGACAGATTCGATAAGAAATTGAAGGAAATACGGCCCCATTTGGCTAAGAAAAAGTGCTCTTCCATCACGATTATACACCGGCACATTCATATTTAATTGGCGTGGCCAAATTGAACGAACTGCGCTACGAAATGCTTCCGCACCCACCTTACTCGCCCGACTTAGAACCCAGTGACTTTTTTCTGTTCCCTTGAAACTTGGAGAAACGCTTGGAAAAGTGTATAGACCTAAAAGGAGATTACGTTGAAAAATAAAAATACATTTGTGAAAAACATATATGGACAACCCTGGTATATGGATTGATCGCTTGGGGCTATGCGGCAAAATTCAAAATAAAAGCTCTAGAGAGCTTTGAAAATAAGCTTTATGGAATGGCAGAGAAGAGCTCAGGACAGAGTTGGAAACATACTGAGAAGGCCTTCATCCTGCAGTGGATGAACAATTGCTGAATGATTATTATTTTTCTTGTGCATTACGGAATTGAGATTTTCGACATTTTACCTAGTCTATAAGATATTTCTTGAGATAATCACATATAACCGTTTTGGATTCATAATAAACCATAGCGGCTTTACCTAATGACAATATGTTACTATTCACATCTTGAACGTATTTTTTTTATAATTATTTAATCAATGTTTTGTTATGCAAAAGTCGAGGACACTGGTGCTAACATAAACAAGAATGAAACGAGACGATCTTGGAGCGCGAGAGGCGAAGCGCATGTGGATCAAGTCAGGACTTGAAACATGAAACAATTTGCCCATGCCCAGAATCGTGGCTACTATGGCAATAGCAGAAAGTATGATATATTTAAGGCTGGTTCTTAAACTTCATCCTTACAAGTTTCAGTCGGATTATAATTTTAATCCCAATTATTTTGTTTTAAATCGACACCCTTTTGGTGCGCTTTTTCAACCAAACATTCCTATCATTTCCGCAATTTTTTTACCGAATTCGTAATGCCTATAACAATATTAACTTACTGTTCTTTCGTATAGCGTTCGATATTTTTTAATCGGAAGAATCAAATATTATAACTGAAAGTATCAAAGTTTCAGTGAATTTGAGCCAGCTTTTATTAATAGATGATCACCATTTGGAATACTAAGAAAAAATTTTATATGTAATAATTAACTGTATTTTAAATACAGATAGTACGAGTAGACGAACTGTGTCTCATTCGATTACTAGGAGGAAACATTTATCCACATCTTAAGACTGGTTTCGTTCGAGAACTCATCAGTTAAGCTAGGATGTTTTAAACAAGTTAGACAAGTAATCTTACACTTTATCGACTTTACCTGGGCTCTGGGGCTCCTATTTATTTTGCCTGAGATTGTACTCCGAAGCGGAGTTGGATTTTGTGCGGTTTGGGGGTCTCAGGACAACTGGTTTGGTTGACCCAGAAAGTTGCCACAAATTTCAGCCTTTATATATATATATATATATATATATATATATATATATATATATATATATATATATATATATATATATATATATATATATATATATATATATATATATATAAATGAGAAATGAGAACAAAATTTGAAAATATAGATCACAGCGACGGCTCCTCACAGCGGAAACCACAATGAATTTCGCTGGCCAGTCTGGCGGCTTGCCTTACACTGCCTTACACTGAATCTAAATTGCTTGTTCGGGATGATGCCTTTGCTATTTGTGAAGTCATGGAGAGCTTGAAGAATAACTCTCTCGACTGCTTTGGAAGGTAAGCTGATGAGGCTTATAGGCCTGAAATTCGAAGGGAAACATACGTTTCCCATCGTGGAAATCATAACTAAAGCTTCTGATGATAGCCAAGACTGATTTTGGAGAGACTAGGTAATATAGTATATTTTTTGCCATTTTGCCAACTTGGCTTTCATCCTTTATTTTTTTGATAATTAAGGTCAGTTCTTTGACCGACCTTCCACGAAGTGTAGTGGCATCGCCATATCTTAAGTGAGTTATTTTAATGCCGCCAATATTGATAGCACTCATACAATTCGCGAGAGCTCTATGCATGATATTTTCACCATTTATGTTAAATAGTATTGGCGACAGGATGCATCCCTGTTTGGTTCCTTTATTGACGCAAAACTCATCGGATGTTCGTTCTTCAATTTTTACCACTGCTCTTTTTTTTCATATAGATGACAAATTAAGGCAATCAGGTGATAATATGCCATCGTATCCGGGGGCTGTTCTGGGGGCAAAGCTTCTGATGATAGCCAAGACTGATTTTGGAGTGACGAGGTAATCCTGCAGAAAGAAGAGTTGCGGCGGTTGCAGCCATCGAAGTAATCGAACTTGACTCAGTCGTCTTTAATTCTAAAAATCGGATACTATAGATGAACGTTATACAGTAATGCCACCTAGCGTCGGAGGGCTCCTAGCGTATTCCGACCTATAACTTGCGACAGGTAACTTGCGGGCTAGGTTTAAATAAAAGAGAACCAAAGTTCGTACTAATTATCAATATATAATAATTAAGTCTAGTCGTACTACCTGCATTTAAAAATACAGTTAATTATTATATACTGACAATTAGTACGATCAAGTAGACATAACTTTAGTTTTTTTTATGTTTATGATTTATTCCACTACCGATACCGTTCTATATATTGTAACATATAAAATCAACTTGTGAACGTACTGCTAACACTTATGATACTACTCTCGGTAGTATCATAATATTGCCATTTGCAACAATCGACTGAATTGTTAGTAATAAACAAAACTCGATCCTATCAGCGTCCATCACCAGATCATCAATAACTACCCTTTTGAAGTCGGCGATATGTTAAATGTTGGGACCCCTGCGGGTACCATCGACAGACCTCACGATCGCGACATTTTCCTCGATGGTGTTGACGCAACAACTGCTTGAAAAACAATTACCTTTTTCTACGTAGAAGATGCTCGAAAGAATTTTTGTGATATTTTCTTTGAAAGTCCGCGGCAAAAATTTCATAAATCTTCGGTGAAGGTTTACTTGAGATATTTAATATTTTTATTGCCTGTGTGGAATGTAGTCGATTGGATAAATGACTTTCAAGAAATCAATAATTGGTTATCTGATGTTCATAATGAGTTAGTTAACTACAGTTTAATATCTATGACTAGTTAAATAAGAATTATTCATGTATGTTATTTGAATACAAACACTAAAAAAAAATTGAAATAAAGTAATTGGATTATTTTATACAGTACTTATTAATGTGTGATTATATAGACTGAATAGACCATCAAGTTGTAAAGATTTCAGAAAATTTCACATTACAATGTAAATTAATTCAATTTATTTGATTGAATCGTTTATCATTTTTCTTCTTGGCTTAAACAGGAATTGTACCAGATGCCTTAGGTGCTGCTTTTCATTCTTTCATCATTGTTAGGAATTATCAGTACTGATTTAAGCTAGAATTTACACCGGTGATAAGATACAATCGTACTCTAATCCAACGTGTTATAGTATTTTCATACATTTATGCCAAAACATAAAGGATTTTCTTTTATAGGCTCGTCGACTGCAGAGGCGATGATGGAACGGTGATAGAATATACAGGTTAACCGGTTAGCCCTCAAACACGCTCTTAACCTTTTTTAGTGAATAACCTTTAGTGTCTACCTACTAATTATCGAGTGACTAATATAGAAGACCTTTCAGAAGGCATCGGACTTTATCCAGCATCATTAAGGCGTGATTTAATAGCGATTTATTTTTATATTTTATAGTGAATTGGAGAGAGAATATATAAACAAATTACAACCGCACTAATAGAGGGAATTGGAAATGGAGTACCAGAGGCTTAGGCACCACGGCTTAGGCACTAGCTGCCGGTATCGACAGCTTTTACAGAGCATTTGCCGAGAGTCAAATATGTTTACTGATTCACTAAAATGCTGAAACTCACCAAATGGGAATTGGCTATAGCAAGATACTTTAAAATATATTTTTACGAAATGGAGTTGCCAAATAATTTGATTATGCCAAAATTTTCAATTCGTTTGAAAACTAATGCATTTTCTATTAATCTTCGTATTTTTTTTTGCAGAGTCGTATTGAAACTCATTCCGTTCGCGCACCATCTGGACTAGTTCTCGCCAGCCTTTTCTATTTCTGGCTTCCATGGTTGCATATGGATCAATTTCTTGAATAACGGATGCGTTGAATAATGGATGCGTTGAATAACGGATGCGTTGAATAACGGATGCGTTGATAACGGATGCGTTGAATAACGCATGTGTTGAATAACGGTTTGTCTGGCAGTTCACGAAATGCGAAGGACCCATCTCCAGCACCAAAGTTAAAAAATCAGTGCACTTGAGGTCCTGTTTTTTATTGGACCATATTTTAAGTTGGTTACCAATCAACTAAACTAAACTTCTCTACATACCCTCTGCAAATTCCGCATTATATTTTTTACCATTTCACATCTTCTTCTGATCTCATGTGCATTACTGCCTTCGTTCGATATTTTAGCTCTAAGATAGACGAATTGGCTCACTACCTTAAATTGCCCTATTTAACTGATGTTGGGCATGTTATTATTCTGACGGTCGATAATCATGTGGATGTCGTTTTCTCATCGTTTATCTCTAATCCGCAAAGTTAGCTTTCATCCTTTATTTTTTTGATAATTAAGGTCAGTTCTTTGACCGACCTTCCAAGAAGTGTAGTGGCATCGCCATATCTTAAATGAGTTATTTTAATGCCGCCAATATTGATACCACTCATACAATTCTCGAGAGCTCTATGCATGATATATTCACCATTTATGTTAAATAGTATTGGCGACAGGATGCATCCCTGTTTGGTTCCTGTATTGACGCAAAACTCATGTCCGATCTTCAATTTTTACCACTGCTCTTTTTTTTCATATAGATGACAAATTAAGGCAATCAGGTGATCTGATACTTCCATTAATGCAAAACTTGCCATAATTTCTCCTATTTTATGATATCAAATGCCTTCCGATAATCATGGAAATAGGTATATAGGATGGGTAAGTTCTCTAGCTTTTTCGTTTATTTGTCTAATGTTAAATATCTGTTCCCATGTACATTAACTTGAAATGAATCCGGCCTGTTCTGGGGGAATATAAGTAGAAGTAGTCGGTGGTCACTTCCACATTCAGCTCCAGGAAAGGTTGTTGCCAACAGGGGTAATGTGTATAGGCGACGAATATGGTGTTGAAATAAAGTGTTTACGATTATCAACTGTTATTCTATGCAGAAATGTATAAGTCGTTCGCCTTTACCATTTGTTGTGTTTGACCCCATTCCAGACAAGGTTTCACCCACTTTGGCGTTGAAATCTCCTAGTATAATCATAATTTCTCGACTTGGAATTTTATGAATAGTTTCTTCAATATTTTCATAAAATTGATCTACTTCGTGTTCAGTTGATTGACTTGTTAGAGCGTAGACTTAGAGCGTACTAACGTACTTAGAGCGTACTTAGAGCGTACTAACGTACTTAGAGCGTACTAACGTACTTAGAGCGTACTAACGTACTTAGAGCGTACTAACGTACTTAGAGCGTACTTAGAGCGTACTATGTTAGAGCGTACTAACAAATTTCGTCAACACAAATACCACGCCGTTGCGGCTCAAATTGTCGTGACTCAATTGATAGTGTACCATTAAATAAAATTTAGCAGAACTTGCGACAAATAGGAGCGGGAGAGAAGAAGAAATAATATCAAATGCATATACAGAACAACTAGAAACTACGTGAGGAAATTAATGCGTAATCTGACGAAGTTACGACGAGAGAAAGTCTAAGACAAAGGGAAATATTAAGTCCTTTATTTAAATATGCCTTCAGGATCATAAGTAAAAAAACCGATTTGCCACATGTTATTATCCTTTCCAATAAGTTTGGGTCATTTTCAGTGGCATTCAAAGTGTCAGAACAAACATTTTTGCGAACTTTTTGTTGTTCAAACGTGTACATGTTAAAATTGTTATGGAAAATTTGCCGTACGGATTCTTTGTCAATTCTTACAGCTTCAGCAATCTCACGAATATTTAACAGATGGTCATATCGAATCAGATTACCGATTTTTTTCGATATTGTCATCAGTTTTTGATGTGGAGAGGCGACCTAGGCATGGATCATCTTCAACGTCTTCTCGGCTATCTTGAAAATGCTTAAACCACTCAAAAACACATGCACGCAATACACATTCATTGCCAAACACATCTTTCAAAAAATTTTAAGTTTCAGTAGCAGTTTTTCCACGTTTCAAGTGAAATTTCATAACAATTTGTTGCTCTATTGTTGCACTTAACATTTTTGCGGCGAAACAAAAAAAAACAACTCTAAGGCTACGGTTATTCGGATTTGTTTACAGAAGCGACAGGTACTGCATTCGAAAGAGAAGCCTTCACGCTAAACAGCTGTTTATCGCTGGCGTTTGGCGCATGCGGACTTCTTCTGTTGGAGCATCAGTCTCGTTATTTAATAGCCACACCTTGTGTGTAAATATACTGGGCTAATCGAAAAACTCGCGGAGCGACACCTATAGAGCCGTAAAAGGACTATATAATCAACTATATTTTGAAGTTTCATTCTCCATATGAACATATGTGTAGTTGCAAGTCGATCTGTCAACTAATTCGTATAAAAACGGCAGCTTAAAGTAAACGTATCAGTGTTATTTTTTAAAATGGAAAATACTGAAAATCGTACAGTGATTAAATTATTTGTAAAAAAAGGTTTAAAACCAATAGAAATTCATAGTGAAATGGTAAATGTATTAGGGGAGTCTGCTCCTTTAAAAACAATGATTTGAAAGTGGGCAGGTGGGTTTCAACAAGGCCTTACAAGCCTGGATGGATGATCCTTGTTCTGGACGTCCAATGAGAGCAAGTACTGAACAAATAATTAAATCTATACATAATATGGCTATCGACTAAAACTTTCTAACCAACCTTTGAATGTTTTTCGAAAGAATAAAATAAATTTTAAACGTCGTTTTGTAACTATAGATGAGACTTGGGTTTATGGTATCAATTTTTTGGAATGGAAAAGGTATTTTGTTAATTGCTTACCTTCAAACCAGTAAAACAATAGCAGGACTGTATTACTCAGACCTTTTGCAAAAATTCGTGACAAGTTTAGACCTAGTTTAGCAAAGAAAAATATAATTTTTCATCAAGACAATGCACTAGCACACAGAGGTATTCTTACAATGGGCAAATTGAAGAAGCTATACTGCGAATTGTTGGGCATCCACCATATTTACCGGATCTGGCCCCCTCTGAGTTTCATCTGTTTCCAAACCTCAAAAAATTCATACGTGGCAAGCGGTTTTCATCAAATGAGGAAGTTATAGCAGCTGTAGAATGTGTATCTTGAAGGACATTCAGAAAATCACTTCTGAGAAAGAATAAATGAATTCGAGAACCGCTGGAAAAAATTATTGGGCTTAAGGGGGAATATACGAATATAATAAGAATAATGTTATTTTTTCAATTATAAACTTGTTTTATCATTTCCGCTCCGCGAACTTTTCAATTAATCTAGTATATTAGTAATCCAACACGGGAAAATTCCTAGGAACTTTCCGGACACCCCGATTCAGATGTTTCCTGAGAAAGATTAAAAGGAGTAAATTTATATTTTAATTACTAAAATTTAAGAGTAATGCCAATGATGAATAAAACAACTTGAATAAAACAAAATTGATAGAACAATATCAATTTGAAAGAAATAAATCTGTACCACTGCTATATTGTCTTCTATAACAATAGTATATAAGAGGAGTTTTGCACTGTGCTGTTACAATATCCTACTCAAGAATTTAAAAAATCCAGTTTCCAAATTCAAAGTGATCTAAGTGATCTACATTAAATTGGGCAAAACTATATCATCGATTTAATCTGGGTATTCCTTGGTTTTCTCGTAGTCTTAAATAGAAACCATCAGAAACTTGCTTTAATATGTATTACTACCGTATGAAATAAAGTTATAAAAACAACCATATTAATGCAAAAGATTTTATCAAACCATGTAAATGCAAATTGTCAAGTGTATTCATGGTATTATTATATCTATAACATTAAAGTTGCTGGTTATAAAATTGCGGTATAATCTTATCTAACGGAGACATTTCGAGCTGTTGAAACATATTTATCAATTTGTAAGTTATATCTAAACTATATGTTAAAAATATTATACCTAGTGCAAATATATGGTAACCAAATATGTTGTATATTTTTCCAACAGAACAAATTTACATCTGGAAATTTAAAAAGTTTTCCAACAAGAGTTTCAAAAGTCAAATGAGACCCCCCCCCCTTTTCCTTTCTTTTTCACACATATCACGTGGTACATCTTTAATGGCGGTCTGCATGTTTCGTTTAAGGCCACGCGTTGTAGGGGGTCTAATTTTTGAAACCAGAGATTTAACAGAATCCCTCAAAAAATAATCCGAGGCCTTGAGGTCGCACGAGATGAGGCGATTGTCTGACGAGATGTGTGATAAGTCACACCGCTTTGTTAAAATAAATTGTTGTTTATTCTTTAATAAGAACAATTGTCGAAAAAGACGCGGGTACAGGTTGAACAGTTTACCCGTCCCTTATTTATCAGTTCTAGACAAACATATTCCTGCAGAGTTCACCAATAATAATAACATGATTTCCATTATTATCTTCAAAAAAATGAGGTTATATCACTCCTTTAGGTCAAAAACCGTAACACGTAACAGTAACTTTCTGAGAATGAAGAGGTAACTCCTGTATCACTTAAGGATTTTTCTTTTGCCCAAATCTTTCAGTTATGTTTACACAAACCCATTAAGCCAGAACTGCATATCACTTGAAAAGAATCTTTTTCCCAAGACCGAAGGTTGCTTTCCAACATTCAATTTCTGCACACTGTTGAATCGTGTAACTTTCAATGGTGAATTGACATAATATACTGAAGACTATGTCTACGATTCAAATTTCTGGCACTATTATTACACTATTTATTATCATTATTATTTAAAAATTTTTTGGTCCTAATAATTAATTTGTAGGCTGATTGCAAATAATACTTGTAGATTTAAATTATTTGAAGAGAATGACGGTGCTTCTTTCAGTTTCGCACAAATGCAGTGGCGGTTGGTCCTTAAGGGCACGTGGGCACGTACCCTACCTAAAAAATTAAAAAATGAAGTGGAAAAAATAGTTCTGTTCTGTCTATGATCACGCTTCTTACGACTTCTATAACATCCGTAATGTCATTCGCGGTAACGAAATAGGTCGTGGGTTGCCGAAGTGCACCGATTAAAGAACACGTGCTTTGGGCATAGACAAGTTTGAGCCGCTGCTGTTTTCTTTACTATCGCGTGCGAATAACAATGACAGCAATGCATCATTTCGCTAGTAGCCCGGATATTAACCGCATTTATAACGTCATATCTTGGGTGCTGCCCCATGCCCAGTCTACCTAAGCGCTGACGTCAGTGAATTGGATTATCTTCAGAACATAATGCTATTATTTATTTTTCAAGAAAAAATTTAAATTACTGGACTATCACCTGTAGTTATCATTGTGTCTCATTTTGAAGTTCTAACAGTCTTATTGGATAACTTTTTAATTTTCCAGATGTAAATTTGTTCTGTTGGAAAAATGTATAACATATTTGTTTACCATATATAATATTTTTAACATATAGTTTAGATATAACTTTCAAATTGATAAATATGTTTCAAGAGCTCGAAATGTCTCCGTTGGATAAGATTATACCGCAATTTTATAACCAGCAACTTTAATATTATAGGTATAATAATACCATGAATATACTTGACAATTTGCATTTACATGTTTTGATAAAATCTTTTGCATTAATATGGTTGTTTTTATAACTATATTTCATACGGTAGTAATACATACGTATTAAAGCAACTTTCTTATGGTTTCTATTTAAGACTACGAGAAAACCAAGGAATACCCAGACTAAATCGATGATCTAGTTTTGTCCAATTTAATGTAGATCAGTTAGATCACTTTGAATTTGGAAACTGGATTTTTTTAATTCTTGAGTAGGATATTTTAACAGCACAGTACAAAACTCCTCTATATATTCTATAACAATATTCTATTGTTATAGAAAACAATATAGCAGTGGTCCAGATTCATTTCTTTTAAACTGATATTGTTCTATCAATTTTGTTTTATTCAAGTTGTTTTATTCATCATTGGTATTACTCTTAAATTTTAGTAATTAAAATATAAATTTACTCCTTTTAATCTTTCTCAGGAAAAATCTGAATCGGGGTGTCCGGAAAGTCCCTAGGAATTTTCCATTAGTTGCTCTTTTAATAATAATAAACAAAAAAACCGTGTTGGATTACTAATATACTAGACTAATTGAAAAGTTCGCGGAGCGCAAATGATAAAACGAGTTTATAATTGAAAAAATAACATTATTCCTATTATATTCGTATATTCCCCCTTAAGCCCAATAATTTTTTTCCAGCGGTTCTCCAATTCATTTATTCTTTCTCCGAAGCAAATTTCTGAATGTCCTTCAAGATACTCATCTGCGGCTACTATAACTTCTTCATTTGATGAAAACCGCTTGCCACGTATGAATTTTTTGAGGTTTGGAAACAGATGAAACTCAGAGGGGGCCAGATCCGGTAAATATGGTGGATGCCCAACAATTCGCAGTATAGCTTCTTCAATTTGCCCATTGTAAGAATACCTCTGTGTGCTAGTGCATTGTCTTGATGAAAAAATATATTTTTCTTTGCTAAACTAGGTCTAAACTTGTCACGAATTTTTGCATCCAATTAATCCAAAAGGTCTGAGTAATACAGTCCTGCTATTGTTTTACTGGTTTGAAGGTAAGCAATTAACAAAATACCTTTTCCATTCCAAAAAATTGATGCCATAAACCCAAGTCTCATCTATAGTTACAAAACGACGTTTAAAATTTATTTTATTCTTTCGAAAAACATTCAAAGGTTGGTTAGAAAGTTTTAGTCGATAGCCATATTATGTATAGATTTAATTATTTGTTCAGTACTTGCTCTCATTGGACGTCCAGAACAAGGATCATCCATCCAGGCTTGTAAGGCCTTGTTGAAACTCACCTGCCCACTATAGATACTCAGAAGGGGCCAGATCTGGTAAATATGGTGGATGCCCAACAATTCGTAGTATAGCTAAACTAGGTCTAAACTTGTCACGAATTTTTGCATCCAATTAATCCAAAAGGTCTGAGTAATACAGTCCTGCTATTGTTTTACTGGTTTGAAGGTAAGCAATTAACAAAATACCTTTTCCATTCCAAAAAATTGATGCCATAAACCCAAGTCTCATCTATAGTTACAAAACGACGTTTAAAATTTATTTTATTCTTTCGAAAAACATTCAAAGGTTGGTTAGAAAGTTTTAGTCGATAGCCATATTATGTATAGATTTAATTATTTGTTCAGTACTTGCTCTCATTGGACGTCCAGAACAAGGATCATCCATCCAGGCTTGTAAGGCCTTGTTGAAACTCACCTGCCCACTATAGATACTCAGAAGGGGCCAGATCTGGTAAATATGGTGGATGCCCAACAATTCGTAGTATAGCTAAACTAGGTCTAAACTTGTCACGAATTTTTGCATCCAATTAATCCAAAAGGTCTGAGTAATACAGTCTTGCTATTGTTTTACTGGTTTGAAGGTAAGCAATTAACAAAATGCCTTTTTCGTCCCAAAAAATTTATGCCATAAACTTTTTGGGCGATTTTGACCAATTTGGTTCCCTCGCAGCTAAACAACCGGTCTCAGTCCACTCTGTGGTTTGTTGTCGCCGTTCAGGATCATAGTTGTAAACCCAAATCTCATCTATAATTACAAAACGACGTTTAAAATTTATTTTATTCTTTCGAAAAACATTCAAAGGTTGGTTAGAAAGTTTTAGTCGATAGCCATATTATGTATAAAATTAATTATTTGTTCAGTACTTGCTCTTATTGGATGTCCAGAACAAGGATCATCCATCCAGGCCTGTAAGGACATGTTGAAACTCACCTGCCCACTTACAAAGCATTGTTGTTGAAGGAGCAGACTCCCCTAATACATTTACCATTTCACTATGAATTTTCATTGGCTTTAAACCTTGTTTTAACTAATAATTTAATAACTGCACGATTTTCAGTATTTTCCATTTAAAAAAATTACACTGATTCGTTTACTTCAGCTGAGCGAAAAAAGGATTAAATCTTGTGAGGTATATATGACATTTAAATATATATGGTGGAATAATATTCAATATATATATATATATATATATATATATATATATATATATATATATATATATATATATATATATATATATATATATATATATATATATATATATATATATATATATATATATATATATATATATATATATATATAGATATATATATGTGTTACATCTAATATTTTCACGGATGGTAGAATATGTTTCTAAATCATTCCGGGCGTCGATCCGTTGATTCTGTGAAGAGTCACGACGTTTCGCCAAAATCTCATTTTCAAGCGCTGCCCGCTTTGACTGAACAGTTCAACTGACGTGCATGGGTCGTTGTGCACAGACGTCCGACAGCGTTGCCGAGGGCCGCAAATAGTCCCGAACTGCCTCGATATAATCTGCGCAGTCGCCGGCCGGCTATAAAAGCGAGCACAACGACCGTGCATTTCAGTTGGACTTTTCAGTCGAAGCGGACAACACTTGAAAATGTGAAAAGAGATTTTGACGAAACGTCGTGACTCTCTACAGAATCAACGGATCGACGCCCGGAATGATTTAGAAACATATATATATATATATATATATATATATATATATATATATATATATATATATATATATATATATATATATATGTATATATATATATATATATATATATATATATATATATATATATATATATATATATATATATATACAGAAATGATAAGCCTGAATGAAAAAACGACAGTAATGAAGTAGTTGGCAATGGGAGCCACAATTACTATCATCAAATCGAAGAAAATCTTCTCATTTTAAAGCGAACCAAGTATTACTTATGTATATGGACAGTGCAAGAAATTGCAACGGTTCTTATTGAATATGATCAATCATCGGAAGAGAATTTAGAACTATTGGAACATATATAATATATATATATATATATATATATATATATATATATATATATATATATATATATATATATATATATATATATATATATATATATAGTAAATATTACTTACCTAAATTATTGAACATGTAGATATATATGAACGATCATAGAAAATCGCAGAAAGAAATCGATATTTTCTGACAAGGAGGACCCCAATCTGAATGTCAGGATATGCAATGAAATATGTGATACATTAACCATACAGGTTCATGAAAGTTTTAGTTTCGGTATATACCGAACTGTTACAAATTTATTTGAAACTGAAAAATTTTGTGAATATCGAGCCTTTCTAAATGAAGACATTAAAACCGTGTGTAACCTGTTTGCAAACATAAATTACTTAAAATTAAAAAATGAACTCTCGGTAATGTACGCACTGGATAATTTTATGCAACACAGTGGGCAGTGGCGCTGTTACAAATGTTTATCCAAAATAATTTAATATTTAGTTAATCTGTGGAATTGCTGACTGTTTTGTGTACCGTCCCTATGGCGACTGTGGAAAGCGAAAGAAGTTTCTCTTCCCTCAAACGAATTAAAACATTTCTAAGAAATACTATAGGTCAGGAACGGCTGTGCGCGTTAGAAATGCTATCTATTGCAAAAAAACTTGTGAAGTTAACTTCAAATTTTAATGATTAAGTCATCCACTACTTTGCTGCTCAGAAATTTCGGAGGATGAACTTCAACTATAAACAGATTTAATGGCCATGGTGCTATGGTGAGTTTAGTAAAATTTTATTATTTTGGTACCTTTTTGAAAATTTGTTGAGTGACAGTTAAACTCGTATTTATACACAGTAAAGTGTGTGTACTAATGATACGAAGAAATGTCAAATTTTTGGTTGCGATACATTTCCCCATCCCCAATCCAAAATTTGGTTATGCATCCCCCACCTGTTTTCCCCCCACGAACCGCCGCTGCATAAATAATATATTTTGTACTTTTTGAGCAATTACTGTTTGTAACTGAATTATATCTTCAGTAAACATACATGATCATCGGTAAAAGCTTAATTCATACTGTTGGCAATAGCGTTAGTTGTCGTTCCTAAGGCACTAGTAGTCTCATTTCAATACTCGTTGACGGTGTGGATATTTCTTGTTTATATTTTCTTTAGACAAGAGTATAAAATCCGAAAAAGAATTACCCTCTTAGCCATATCACTAACTAAACCGGGTTAGGTCAAATTATTTTTGAGTGTTTTTATTATTATAAAATTATTGTTAAGCAATTTTAAGTTTGAAGTAAACCAATATTTTAACAAAATGATTTCCTCTGAGTATACGGTTTGGTAAACATATGTGAAACTGTCGGGCACCGTTTGAAACATTTATGAATGTAGGCATGAACAGTTCTCGAAATGCGCTTAACATCTACGTATAGATACTTATACAAACGCCTTTATTTATTTCTTCTCAAATTACAGGAAAACATAGCTTGTTTGTCATTCCATTTAAAAATGTCGTTTAAATGCAAATAAATAAGCATCGAGAGTTTTATCACTAAACTCCAAATCACTAATTCTAACTTCTTTCCCTAACCGCATTAGCATTATCAGGAGATGATTCAATTGGATTGAAACAAACATTCATCATCTCGTGATGAGACTAATATGGTTAGTGAAACGCAAGTCAAGAAGAGAAGTGATTTGTTGTTTAGTGGTAAATCTCTTTAAGGTTATTGGTTCACACCGAAGGTTCCAATAGAAGAATTGAACAAACAAATAAGTTGTAAAAAATTTAAAATTCGAAATTTATGAGAAGAACCTGAGGTACTCAATAATAGTGATTATTAATATATTTGAAGTAAACAATAATATATAGCAGCAATTAGTAAGATCTATAATAGAAACTAATATTTAATATGTGAATTGTTGAAAATCAAAATAAAATCAGGCTAGTTTTTCCATTTTACCCCAATCGTCAAAAGTTACAGATACAGCACGTGATAAAATGTTACGATATATAGAGGTAATTAGAGGTAAAATGGGGGTGTTAGTTAAGGTAGAAAACCCTTAATTTTGTAGAAGCTTTAGACGTGGCAATAAAAAGATTCTCATTAATGGTAAGACGTTACGACAAAAAGTATCTTTGAAGACTTGGGCGTACAAGGTGAAACAGAAGAGGAAACAAAACGAACCTATATTCATAAATGCTAGTGCTTGCTAACGTTGGTACTTTGTGCAAATGTAATTGGAACTTTTTTACCGAACACAAATTTCAAGTAAAACCAAAATTAAAGCTGTCTATCTGTTTTTTTTGCAGTCAAATAGAATGGCGTGGGTTAAGTTCAAATTACACTGGTCAACAAATTTAAACTTTTTTGAGGTAACATTGTATGTGAAGTATTTTGTTGTCCTAAATCTGGAAATCATAAGCTAATTACTGTAACACGTATGGTTTTTTGTTACAGGGGGTCGGTGGTGGGGAAAAAGAAGGAGGCCACATTTTTTTATAATCTAATATGTATTTAATATAAACATGTAAAATGTGTTAAATCTATGCAAAGGTATTACTGAGGATTATGCGAATAAAAAATATATTACATAAGTTGTCATAAAACGACAAAAACGTTCACTTTTTCTTCTTATGTTCTGTAGCATTATCTCTTTTTAAAAGCCAGCAGTAGTTGTCCAATATAGATGGGTTCCAGCATCCTTGATATCTTCCTTCCATCGTTCTGATGTCCTGGTGAAACCTATCTCCTTGTTCGTTGCTTACTGTACCCAAATTTTCTCGAAGAAATCTAAATATGAGTGTAAAATATGTATTTTTTAAGGACATGCGGCCTTAGTATATCATAGGCGTTCAAGAGTTCATCTCTATGAGGTTTTTATAATTTTCATCTTTCTTGTTGTCCAGAAATCCTTTCACTACATTTACAAAACAATTCCAAGCTGCCAATTCATTTTCATTTAATTTATCTTGAACACGGAAGTAACCTAGAAGCTTCCTTACTTGAGGTGAAATATATTGATCTCCAATTTGGCACTTAAAATATAAAAGATAGGCTTTTGGGACTTCCTCAGATATTGATCTAGCTTGTGACTTTAAAATAAATCGTCCGCATATATAACAAAACTTATCTTCTGGATTTTTGCAAAATCGACGACTAAAACGACGAAACAAACTAAAGTATAGAAAGCAATAAAACTGTCATTTAAGGTTCATAGAATACTATAGAAATACCTCCTCTACCGTCTTATGTTCGGTCATTCCTTTATTGTCGAGTCCGAACTCAGGTACAAATAAGTTTGATGATCTCATGATATAAAAGAGAAGGCATGAAAATGGGACGTGCTAGGCTATTTCTGTTAAAAGGTGTTTTAATAACTACCTAAATGAAGCACAAAAAGAGCATTCTCATCAGTGTTTATAAAAATTTTGCCGACCTATGTTATTTACGAAATAGTTTTATTGATGTTTTATTCCGCAAGTAAAGCAACATTTAGAGTAGTAATTTCCATTTACCATATCATTTTGAATGGTAATTTTTGTAATTAATTATAGTTTTCTTAACAATAGATAACGCTTCTGGCATCATGTTATTAGTCACAGAAGACGAAAACGTTCAAGTAGATTTCTAACTGCGGGCAATATGGATTCATTCTTTCTACCTAGCGAAAATAGTTTGGTATGCAATTTATTATCGGTTTATAATTCCGTCACATTGAGAACGTGATCTGTTGTAGCATGAGGGCCATGCATTCTGATTTCGCTTGTTAGTGATTTTCTTAATCAGATATCTTTAAGAATGATATTTTCGAGATTTAATTAGAAATATAGACTGAATATTCAACTGTTAAATGACTTTACTATTGCTTAAATCTGCTTTATATTTACTACAAATGAGAATTACATTTTCTCAATATTTTTTCTTGTTTTTTTCTATATATAATCTATCAATAAAAACAATGCAGGAGAGGTACAAGTTATCTAGTAATAACAATATAAATAAATGTATCCATACGAATCTTTTATGTGGCGTACAATGATTAATTTAATGCAATGCCAATTAATCCTACTGCAGGACCATCCTCCACTTGATTAGATCAGTATGGCTTCTGGCAATTCTCAAAACTGAAACTGCAAATTTAAAGAATAGGTTTCGACACGATTTCGGACATCTAATAAAAATTATATGGAGGTAATCCCCGATCAAACTTTGGAGGTAATCCCCGATATTAGTATCGGAGAAATATAAGAAATTTTATGAGTACTTCAAACATTCCACATTTGTATGGAATCTATTTTGAATATAAAATAAGAATGATCTAACGTATCTCATTTTACAGCAATAACTTATCCCTATGAACAGATTGTGCAACGAGATCTATATCTTGATTAGGATATTTTTCCAAGCCAGTACTTTAAGACTATGCCAAGAAGACAATTTGTTGAAAAAAAAAATAAATAACAGGGTATTGTAGTTTACAGGCACGAATTTCGGACGTTTTTTAGAGCCCTGTAAAAAAAAACAAAGAATATTTTTACTTTCAATTTTTTTATCATTCGTTTATTTATATTTGTCCAGGTTTTTTAGGTAGTGTGGTTTCAGAAGTTAGCGCCAAAGAGAAATCGGTCTTTAAGCTGAAGAAAAATAATTATATCTTGTTGAAGAGGACTCTAATAGAAATGCTCAAAGGGTTGCGCGATAACTTGAAGTTTCTCATTAGATTGTACACAAAAGAGAAATTATTCTACCCTTTTAATGTACAAATGATTCAAGTATTATTACCCACAAGCAAAAGTAATGTGAATGTTTTTATTTTTTGTTCAATAATTTATCAACCAACGAAGCTTCTTTCATTTGAAATGGGATCGTTTGGACACTTAAAGAGTTTAATTTATTAAATAGTTAATTATGAAGAAACGTATTATCAATTCGTTAAGTATTTTATGAACCTTCTTTCACCAGGGATGGGATAAAGGCACTTGAACTTGAATGGGACACTTGAATGGGTTTAGACACTTGAAGAGTCTATTTAATTAAAAAACTAATCATATTTTTCATAATGTGATGTGAGTCGTTTAAAACGTGTTATAATGTGAAAAATGAGAGCTAATAATGTCAACTTTGACATTAAATGACAATAATGTGTAAATTTTCCTTTTTTTGTAACAAAACAAACCAAATTTATACTGAAACGTTTGGAATAAATGGGTAAAAAATATTACATTTTAAATTGTATAAATAAAACAACGTTGTCTAATTTCCACTTATATTTTCTCTAAAACATAATGCGTTTCGCTACACTGTAGCTTATTGGGATGTTTGACAAAGAATGACATGATTCTTTGTCAACCATCCGAAGAAGCTGCACTGTAGCGAAACGAGTTATGTTTTAGAGAAAAATATTAGTGGAAATTCGACAATTTTGTTTTATTTATACAATTTATTTCGAATTTCCACCAAGAAAATGCCGCAACCATTCTCATATCACAGTTTTATTTCCAAATAATTCCTTAAGAAGCCAATGCAACAAGAAAATGAATTTCGATAAATCGCAATATACAAGATGATGGGGTGTTGCCATTTAAGGAAACTTTTGGTTAAATTTGAGAGTACTTTTTCTTATTCTCTGTACATTTTTTCGCAATAGTTTCGAAACGGTCTATGCTAATCTCGTGAAATTCGTTTACTTCAATAATTTGGAAAGGAAAGGCGTTTTTTTGTGTTAATACTTGAATATTTCGGTCAAGAGCGTCTCACTGGTAAATTCTGCCATAACTTTTTCGTTTATAATATTTTTTAAATCAAATTATTGAATCGCAAAGATTTTTAAGTTAAAAAGGTCTTTTTATTTCATCTCGTAAGGACAGAGAGTTTTCCAGAAAACTAACTTTTTTTAAATCGATGCACGATTACATAGATATCGGAATGCATCTTAATAATTAAGTAGGCGGCTGTCACTGTTAATCTTTGTATTTGACTTTTCGAAAAACTGGACCATTTACGCAATAAAGTCTAGATTTTTAATTTTTAAACTGCAAAGTGGCTCATTATTCTTTCGAAGAAATGGCGAATATGCACTTTATGTACGGGAAGGCGATTAAGAACGCGTATGAAGCTAGAAAATTGTATTCAGAGACTTTTCCCGGAAGGGTACTTCCTTGTACAGAAACATTTACAAATCTGCATGGAAGATTATGCAAAAAGGGATCTTTCATGCTTTCCAAACATGACTGTGAAAAAAGCCGGAGCACCAGAACTGTAGAAAACTCGTTCAATAAGGCAATCGTAAAGGTACCGTGTGGGAAATTGGTAGAAAGCAAGCGCTCTATCCATATCATTTGCAGAAAGTTCAAGCCTTAAAGCTTGATGACCTGCCACAAAGAATCCAGTTTTGCCAATGATTAAGGGAGCATTTGCGTTTAAATCAAAATTTGTACATAACATTCTCTTTACAGACGAAGCTATGTTCATACGCAATGGAATTTTTAATTCTCACAATACTCACAATGTGTGGGCGGGAGAAAATCCATATGTATTTTTCGAATCGGGGCATCCGGACAAGTTTTCTGTCAATATCTGGGCAGGGATAATAGGGAATTTTTTAATGGGATCGTTTGTGCTTCTCAGCCTTTTAAATGGACAACAGTATTTGAACTTCTTGGAAAACCATTCTTGGACCTAATGGAAGATGTACCATATCAGTTCAGATATGGCATGTTTTTTCTGCACGATGGGGCTCCGCTTCATTTCTCTGTAAATGTAAGAATTCATTTAGATCGGTTATATCCAGGATGATGGATAGGACGTGGTAGACCAGTACATTGGCCACTACGTTCCGAAGATTTAAATCCCCTCGATTACTTTCTGTGGGGATACTTGAAGGCATTGGTCTATTCTCCAGATTGGCACTGAAGAGGAATTACAGCAAAGTATATTTACTGCTTGTGATTATATCAAAAATAAGCCTGGTATTAATTAGAGAGTACATAGAGATGAATGGAGATCATTTCAACATCTGTTGTGAATAAGTGCTAAAACCTTAATAGTAATTAGTCTTGTTATTGTTGGCTACTAAATAAATATTTTTGTACAAGGGTGCCTACTTAGTTATTAACATGCATTTCGATATCCATGTAATCGTGCATCGATTTAGAAAAAGTCAGTTTTCTGGAAAACGGTCTATCCTAACGAGATGACATAAAAAGACCATTTTACCAATGATTTGATTTAAAAAATTAAAAATATGTTACAAACAAATAGTTACGGCAGCATTTACCAAGGAGATGCCCCTATGTGACGCACCGGACAAAAATATTTGATTATTAATACCAAAAACGTTTTTCCATTCCAACTTATTATACCGAATTTCACGATTTTAACATGAACCGTTTCGAAAATATTGCGAAAAAGCCATCTCCGAGTTTGGTTGAGAAAAGAAGAGGCAATATTGCGTCATCTCGCTCTACATTCATTCCAACCTCCAGATCATCAAGGTGGACTGTCGCTGTAGCTTCATCATATATTGATCCTAGGTTTACATAGATTTTCTTTATACTTTGGTTAAGCAATGTATCCATCATGGCCTGCTTTAGCATAATCGAGAAAATCTAAGCCCAGTGGCCAGTGGCTCTTTCTATGGCCTGCTGTAGAAACTAGTTGTAATCCATTTTACTGAATCCACTTCCGAATCCTACTTGTTCTCTTGGTTGTATATCATTGAGTTTTCATAATATTCTTTTAGATATTAACTTGGTGAAAACTTTATACACCACTGAAAGGAGGCTTACTGAACGGCAGTTCTTTAAATTTACATCATATGCTCCTTTGCTTTCTATGCTTCTTTTGTCAAAAAATCACTTCTGTATTTGGTCTGCATTTTGGTTGTTCGGTAAAAGTTGGGTACTTTTTGTTCTTTGAGGCATTTTGAGTTTAATTTTGCCAATGTTTTATGTTCAACCACCAACTTTAACATTTCAATATTCATACTATCCTTTCCTGGTACCTTGACGTTTTTCATCGAGTTTATAGCTTTTATCATTTTCTCCACCAGGATATCCGGCATTTGATGTTTAGTGGGTACTGCTGTGCTTGACTGGTTCTGATCCTCATATAACAAAATTTTCTGACAACTCTAACATTTCCGTCCCCTTTCTGCACACTGTACCATCCTCATGCAGTACATGAAAAATTTGCGACCTTTCCTTTCTCCACTTATGTTTAGCTTTGTTTATTTCCCGAGTTTTCTTCTCGAGTTTTTTACACTAGCTGCATGTTGAATAGGCACGTTTCCTCTCGAATACGTTTTCTTATAGTTTTTCGAAGCTCAACGTACTCGACCCTGCCAAAAAGGCTACGTGCATTCTTAATTGGCCGTCGTTTTTTCGTTAAATTAATGGTCTCATTGGAGATTTTTGATTGTTTGAAACATTTATCTTTTGGCGCTATTGAAGCAGCCGTTCCAAGTACCTTGTTAGTAATTTCTTCATATTGATCTGTAATTTCCATCTCCTCCTGGTCTTGCAACACAGCAAAGCGGTTCGACAAAGCAATCTCAAAATCGCTGCCCCTCTCCAGCGGTTTCTCAGAATCCACTTTGCCCCTTTTTGATCTTATCATTTTATCGCTCTCTTTTCGGCAATTTATCCTAAACTATGCTCGTACCATTCGATGGTCACTTCCAACATTAAAATGGTCAAGGACAGTATAATTACAAAATATTGTTTTATCGTTTGACATGATGTAATCAATTTCACTTGTGAGTTCAGGTGGACTTTTCCACGTCCAGTTCCTAATTTTTTTTTCTTATATAACGAATTCATAATATAGAGTTCTTGTCCTTCAGCAAAGTCAACCTCCTCTCCTTGTCTAGAAATTGGGCCACATCGTCATACAATTCCTCAATTTCCTTATCCCTATAGCTTATAGTTAGTGCATAAACATATATATATATATATATATATATATATATATATATATATATATATATATATATATATATATATATATAATGAAACACTAAACAAATAGCAATAAACAAATGTCACGTGGAGTGATTAAGTATTTAATTTTTAAATAATTATTATTTTCCAATAACTAGAAATAATTTTAATACTATGTTGCTAATAATCAAATTAAAAATGCATAATATCACGAAAAGAGAAGTTAATCCAAGAAATATCAGTATGTGTAATTATTTTTATTATTTGTTTTGAGATATATCAATGAACCAGGAAAATTAAATTACTGGTCATGTAATTGTCTGCATTTTAAAATTATGATATAAATATGGTATCTCACCCATAGTTATTGCTATGGTTTTGCTATAATTCTTCCAAGAAATATCAAGTGTGGAACATATATATTAGTATGTTGATTTCTGTTATTAATTCTTAATAAACTCATGCCAAGGTATCATTAGTATTGATATATTTATCAACGATAAATATATCATATATTAATATTGGTGCTGCATGCTCAGTCTTGTTATTACAAAATACGCTAATAGTCGTTATATGCTGATGTTTATCGATATTTCTTTAAGATACTTATTAAAAGGTTTATCTCTTGTCGGACTAGTGCATTTTTTCTATAAAAAAATTAATTGAATTTGGAATCAATGGCAATATTAAAGTATAAAGAGTCGGTCGTAAGAATGTTAATTAATATTTGTTGCACGTCTTATATGTTTTCTTTTTAATATTTCATTTCCTGGAAATATATGATTAGCTCTAATACTGCTCATATTAAAGGTTCTGTTTTGTTTTTAAACCTTTTTTCCTTTATTTTATTTCCTTTTCCTTTATTTTTCCCCTTCCCTTTTCTCGTCCTTTTTTTATTTTTAAGCTGAGATCTCCCAAGCACTACGGCTATTTAGTAACTGGAGCTAAGACTTAACGTGGGCTTTGAACTACGGTTATGATTAACAACACTGATAAAAACTGTTTTTGTCTCACGAATTTTATAATAATATTTGATTGTACTTATCTATTATTACTATAAAAACAATGTTATTTTTTCCAGTCACCCTTAGCTTTTTGTGACAGCTACATATTCAATCTCACCTCATGTATGATTTTTTTGGAGAATGCGGAGAATTAAATTTTACCTCTCAGCATCGAAATTTCACACTATTAGTAACCAAATATGTTTTGGGTTACTTTGGTTTTCCTGTGCACCAACAAGATAAATACTGGGTTCCACATATCTGCTGTGTAATATTTGTGAGACTTTTGCTGTGCCAATGATTTGGACGGAACCAATACATCACGTAAATTAGTGTTACTTTTTTCTTTGATTGCTATAAAGGATATCACAACTAAGTCGAAACACACCATAAAGTACCCAGACCTGCCATCTGTAAAAACATCGATCCCACATAGTGACCAAGCCTGTGCCAACACCTCCAAATCCATTAGAAACTCAAGTAGCTGCTAGTCAAGACGACAACTTAGAGACAGAGTGCGACCCAACCTATAAACTAAGTATTTCAAAACAACCACACTTATTGACACAAGGTAACCTAAATGATTTGGTACTGAAAAACCCGCCTGGAAATGTTTTGTTAATGTTGCAAAAACTCTTTGGGTAACCATAGGGTAACCATTGGTAAACCATAGGGTAGAAAATTACAAAGATTAAATTTATGAACTGTTGATCTTATACAAAGCTTTGGGGTATAATATGTCCGTAAAGATACATATTCTGGACTCACATTGGGATTTTTTCATTGAAAGTCTGTATGCTGTGAGTGATGAACACAGCGAGAGATTCCACGAAGATATTTCCTTTATAGATATGCAATATCAAAAGAAATGGAGTTCTGGTATGTCAGCCGATTATATCTGGGGATTGAAAAGGGGCCTACTGGAAGCTAGGTACTCGCGAAGATCAAAAATATGGTGTATTAGTGGATAATTGTTTAAGTGTAAATCTGTTTTCGTACATTTTTTTTTAAATATATATTTGATTGTCACAAAGAAATCTGACGAGTTAATTTTTTTTTATTTACTTATTTTTATTATTTAATTAAACAGATATTTTGTGACACAAAATGTTTAAATTTTGTAGACCAGTGCTACTTACGCTTTACAAGCTACCAGTCTTTGGTTTGTGTTTCACTTCAGTTTCATGAAAAACATAACAATTGACGTGTGACCAACATAGAATACCTCCGAAAAGGTATCCTCATATAAATAAAAGTCATGCCATGAGCAGGAATCAAATCTTTAGCGCCGCAGCCTTCATAGGTTCTTTAGTTCTTTTACATGTATTTATCCGCAAATACAGAAATACATCAATTATGCATATGTCAATTTGATTGATGATCCTTCAGTTTCTGTTGGGTGAATATGTTTCCGCTGAGCAGCTGATCAGAGGCATTATGTGCTGTTGTTAATCAGAACTAAATTCAAATATTGATATTGTCAAAAGAGTTCTGAGAAGTCATAAACAGAAAATTGCAAAGAAAAATAAAGATTAGAGTTAGAGACACACCAACAACTAAGAAGGTTACTTAGCGACTGAATCTACAGCGATTGAACCATTAACCATAAGCCTCTCTCGAGATGCTTGCCGACTGGCGAGTGACCAACCTAGAAAACCTCTCAGAATGCATCTGGCCTTAACTGGCATCGAACTGACTTGGCTGAGGGATGATTTCTTGTCAGATTTTACACTCTTACCTAGAAACATTCACAAACAAATTGCAAAAGAAATATTGTCGAGTGTATATAGAAATGGAATCATTTCAATCAATTCCTTGTTTTAGTTAGACCAATTCGATATCTGAGAACCAAAGTGTAGTCCATTTTTTTTCGATTTTGAGTTAAAAGTCGGTCTTTAAGAAATTCAGGGTACTGAATCGTTTAAAACTTTCAATATAATCGATACTGACACATATTTCGAGATATCGAAATATAAAACGTACTAAGTTCACCATTTAGTTAGGGCCAAACAGTTTTAAGTCAATTTCAACCAATGAAATGCTCCTATATTAATAACCAAATTTTTTTGTAACAACCAGTGCTGTTTTTTTTTGTTTTATTGTGAATGTTAAGATGTGATTTAATTCTTAATAGTTTGATTTTAATAGTATAATAGTACTAAATTTGAAGAGATTTACCATTAAATACCATATCACTTTTTTTGAACTTTTTGACGCACGTTTCCCTAACCATGTCAGCATTATCAGGAGATGATTTAATCTCCTCTAACCGATTAAAGTTTAGTGTTTGACACCAAAGGTTCCAATAGAAGAATTGAGTATAATAGTAATTAAGTTTTTATTTTTTTTTATATTGATTACTCCAAAAATTCAATATGAAAAACAAAAAATCAAAAAAAAAACAAAAAAAACAAAAATTAAAAATAATAAATATTAAAAAAATGTATTTACTTTACAAAGAAGATTGCATACAAAAAGGGTGTATTGCAATACAAGGTATTATCGACACATTTTCAAAAATAAATTCAATATGACTTTTCATTTAGCATGGAACGACACGTGTGATCAATGCGACATTTACGAAAATCATTTAAAAGATCATCATAAAGCTAAAATTTCATAAAGCGCAGAAATAATCAACCAAATTAGAAAAGGCGCTTATTGATACAAAAGTACTTATTGACGATGCCGAGGCTAGATATAATTTGAAATCTAACGACAAACAAACATGCTCTGATGACAGAAAAAAAAGTTGTTACGGTGGATCTACAAAAATGTTTCGCGACGCCATTTTTAACAAATAACGAAAGTTATTATTTACGAAAATTGTGGATTTTAAACTACACGATTGTCGATACATCTACGAATATATCTTGGTGCTTGATGTTTGATGAAAGTATTGCAGCCAGAGATGGACATGAGATGGCTTCATGCTTTTATAAATGGACTTCCTTAGTGCCAGGTAAACAACTTTGCGAAAAGTTGATCATTTGGTCAGACAATTGCGGTGCTCAAAATAGAAACCTACAGATGATAATGATGTATTTGTGGTATTGGAGGTAATAATTCTGAATTATTTCCAAGATTAACAACAATCAATTCCAAAAATCTTCTGAGGGGCCGTACCCATAAGGATCGATTGCACTCATGGTGCGATTGAAATAAAAAGAAAACAATTAGTGGAGACTAGATTAATTAATGACTGGATTCATTTCGTCAACTCCTGTGGGAAAGTATTAGAGCACATGCCATGAAACTAGAGGATTTTTTCCAATTTTCAAATTTATTTCAAGAATCCAAATCAACTTTAATTAAAAGGCAATTTTCTACTTCGAAAATGGTGTGGTTTTAACTGCGAAAGGGAAGTTATTCATTGTACTTTAAAACCTCCTTCACAGAAAAAACGTTCAAGGAAGTTTCACCAAAAAAGAATAAAAGGCAGAGTACAGTTTGCTGCCTGGTATAATTCCTGCCATTACTAGTTCACTTAGGCCAATCAGCAGCGCAACACACTGAGACATACTAAAGTTGATAAAATAGATCCCTTTAGGATATTATGATTTTTATAAAAATTGGAAGATAGAACCAAAATTACAAGAAAGAAAAAACAAAGAAACGAAAAAGAATCGATGAGATAATGATGATAATTGATGATAATAATGATAATTCTGTCAGATGAGTAAATTTAGTACATTATGAAGAATGATATTCCACTATTTAATTTTTTCTTTCACAATATTTTAATGTTTTTTAATGTTTTTACTAAAGTTTTTGAAAATTATAACAAACATTATTTTATTTTGCGGCTTTTACTGAATTTCTTTATTAAATCCCGACAGAATGGTCTATTGTTTAGTAATAAATTCTGGAACAGTAAGAACCAGTAAATATTAAGTCCTAATTTAAAAGACTAAGTCCATACTGTTTCAAGACCACACTATATCAAGTCCAGCACATCCGAATAAATCGAGTATTATTAAAATAATATTAACCATAGCAAAATATCAAGCAGCATTTCATATCAGTATATAAAATAGCTTCAAATGAAGAGTTCAATTCTAAAAGTAATCACCAAAAAGTAACTAAAATTACTCGGAATCTTAGATGTGTTTGTACTCTTTTACCTTTTCTGTAATATCGACTTTTTGGTCTTAGTACACTTTGGTTCTCAGGTACCGAAATATGAACAATAGCTGAAATGAAACCAGAAAAGAATTTTTTATTTGGATAATATAATGTTAATGGAAAGATATGTTTGATAGAGCATATATTGGGGAACAAAAAAAAAATCAAAACTCAATGTACATAACTAAATCAAACTAAGAATATACTCACTATATTGCATATTTTGAACACAAAAGGTAATATATTTTCTGTCAGTTAATCTTCATGATTCTGTATGTTATTTCTAAAAATGGGGCAAATGAAGTAGTTTTTTAAAATGAATTCACTGGAAACATCACCCGCCCATAAATTATCTGTCATTTCATTCAGTTGTCAAACTGATAAGCTGTTTGGTATTATGTGTGTGCCTTGTAAATATTTTATGGTGATTTCGGAGTAAATATACGAGAGGCCTGCGAGAAGGTAAGTGTTTCTTTGTTTCCTTCTCATTGTGTATTCCTAATCTTTATATTTACCTGTAAATAACGCCAATATATTTGACCACAAACTTCACAAGAAAATTTACTTGAAAAAGCATACAAAGTACAATGCTTCCACCAATTTAGTGTATATGGCGAGACAGTTTTTTGTTTTACTTCACTGATTAAATTATTTTTTCAAACATGCTTGAATATGCGATCATTATTTAGAAACATTGATGAACTCACGTATGATATCACGTTCGTCTATCAATACCTGGTTTGCCAGCCGCTGCAGTAATGTACTATATCTAAGGATAAACGACGTGAAATTCCTAGTCATAATATTGTGTGCCATAGAAGAAGTGTCAAAGGGTGGTAAAATAAAAGTGACTAGAATAAACAACGATATATTAAACGTGGATTTGTAAAATATTGTCTAGCCAGATTTGTAACCACAAATTTTCACTACAGAAGGAGAAACATTGGTGGAGTATATGACGTTGTCTTCAAAACTTAATTATGGATTAGCTAAACTGAAAGCTCGTAAATTTTGACTATGTTGTAGCAATCAAGAAGACTAACATACCAGATAATTGGAGCAAGAACAAAATTGCAAAAATGGATACGAGAATTTCTCATGCGACAATTTCAGTTATCGATACGGATACCACAAGTTACTAGTTTATCGTGAGCCACAAGCTTTAACCAAACAAATGTGGGAGATTTTGACAACTATTGTGGGAGAGGATTGTCAACTATTTGGCGCACTCAAAGAGTGATTGCTCCTAAAGGCGCTAAACAACTCGGACAAGCAACATCTGCAGAAAGAGGCTCACTTGTTACAGTGTGCTGTGGAATTAATGATGAAATATTTTGCGAAACACGCCAAACCGATACCTGCCTCTTCAGTATTTCTGAAGAATTTTCGGGTTGATAATCACAAGAGCCATATTTCGGTGAAAGTCCACAAGTTTTGCAAAGAAGTTGGCATTATTTTAATGAACTATCCACCTCAATGCAACCATAAATTGCAACCACTGAATTTGACAGTGTATGGACCGCTGAAAAATTATTATAATAAAGCTTTAACTGGCTGGATGATGTGCAATCCAGGTAAAACTGTAACCATTTATGATATCCCGAAACTAGCAGCTTTTGCTATACCACAAGCTTTTAAGCGGAAAAACTATTCAAAAATGATTCGAAAAATCGGGCATATAGCCTTTTAACTCGAAATATTCTCAGATGAAGACTTCTGTTCTTCTGTCATCTATCGCTATTTGCCTGATTGAAAAAATGTCCCTGCAAATCAACAAACACCAAACCCAGTCCTCTCAGAAATGTCAACAATTCAAATAACACATCAGTGAGACATTATTCGAATGCTGGCACTAGAAAATTTATTGGTTTAAAAGGAAGAAAGGAAAAACTAGGGAATTAACAGCTACACCCGAAAAAAGACTGATACAATTAGCAGAACAACAGAAACAATAAGGTTAAAGAAGACAAACAATTTATAGAGGACTTGAATAAAATTCCTAAACTTCCAGTAGAATTGACATCAAAGAGAGCGAAAGAAAAGGAAATGAACAGCAGTGATAGTTTTCTTGGTAATTATTGAGGTAACTATCTGTTATTTCAGACACTATCTGTAAGTTGGGCATGACAGAAACGTGCAAATTCCATTCTAGCTGGTAAATCAACTTCCAGTAGATTCTGTACAGGCGAAACGGATACACTCCCTCCTCGTGAACAATTCTGCAAACTGTGGACTTGCCTACCTCAACTTCCAGAGCAATGCATCTTGTGCTTACTTCAAGGTTTCCGGTTACGCGAACCACAATTTCTTCTTCCTGGTCGGTGGTTAGAGTCTTCCGCAGACTCTCGTTTCGGACCGAAAGAACCAGTCTGTCGTTGAGATTTTTGAAATCTTAAAATCTTAAAATCCGGCTATCTTCGATAAGCCCGGCGGATTCAAATATCTTCGATAAGCCCGGCTGATTCAAATATCTTCGATAAGCCCGGCGTCCATTAAAATTTTCCTGCGCGTATATGCCTATCATATCTCGCATTTCTTCATTAGAAAACAATGTATGTCTGGACATTTTGTTTTTGCCGTAAGTGAAAATCTTTCAAAAACTATTTTACTGTAGTGCATTAAAATTATTATTATTATTTAAAATTATTTCAAGTATTTAAATACTTACAATATTAAATATTACCAATCAATGCAAAAATCGTCTTGATATATTTATTTTAATCACAGCCTACCTACTATAAGAAAAGTATTACATTTCAAAAGTGCAATTTAAAAGAGTGCAATGAACAATTTAAACGCAGATATCTACTCAGGGCGAGATTTGCAAAGTATACCTTATTTACGTAAAAAAATGGATAAAATAATATTTTTATTAAAAATTAAAATACACTAAGGCGCAAAAAAGTTGTGACCTTTCAAACGTAGAAAAGTATCGAAGAGAGCGCTTTCTACAATTTATATAAACATTTTCGAGACATTTAAATTTCTCATTTTAAAAACCCCCGACTACCAAATTTCGTTCGAGAAAGATACTGTTTAAGAAATTTATTAACGAAAATTGAAAATAAAATTATAACTTTAACACCATGTATCTTGGTTACTATTAAGTTTTGGACTAAGGTAAGTTGAGTTAAATTGCAATATTTTTATCCAAAATACCTGCAGTTTTGCTGTGTACCATTAATTAGCGGACACCCTAAATTGTTAAATATTGACAATATAATTGACATTGTCTGATCTATAGGTACTGAACCTGTTTTCCATATTAAGACGATTTATTTCAATAAGCATTCGAAACCTTCTTCGTAACTATATATTATTCCATCTCTGCCTTTATATTGTCTTGACCTTCCGCTTTACCTTTTCATTACGCCTTAATTATCGATACCTGAATTATGTTTTCTATATCATATTATTCCCTGTTACACGCCTTCCTGCTATGAGTTTCTATCTCTGCACCACATTCCAGTATTTAGAAAAAGTGTTCTCTGCACTCTTCAATAATTTGCTTGTCGTCTGTGATTAGCTTATGTGATTTGCTTTTAATACAGTTAATTCCATCATATTTATTTTTCATTATATTGAGTTAGCCATGTGTTTTATACATTGTGTTTATTTTAACATGATTATTACGAAACCAAAAGACACAAAAATTAAACTTAATGGCTATTAGATAACCATTTTTATTGCAAACCATTTAACGACTTGCATTATAATAACATACTAAATTAACAATTATTATCACGGAATTTAGAATATTCGATCGGAAAAGCGAATTTTATCGACAGGCGATTGCAATTTCGAACAATACACCACGCAACTGACCCAATATCGCGTAACAGAGAAAAAAAATTAACAAAGCGCACAAAACGCTACTTTAAGCTGATAATAACGTTTAATTGGCCGCTTCGAATGGCAAAAATGCGGTACAATGCTCACCGATTAAGCCGTTGAAATGTCACAGCTACCAGAAAATCGTAACTCACACGTTACGTTGTGTAAATTGTTATTATATGGTGTTCTGGCGTTACACCCACCTTATAATTGTTAATTTTTTATTTATTCAGATAGCCTTAATTAATTCACACTCTAAATTTATAACCTATTAAATGATAGTTGATAATAATTGCATTATTTGTGACCTAGATTTGACTAATACCGATCGCAAAAATATTGTAACTGAAAAACTGAAGTTATTAGCAAATACGATTTAGGTTTTTTGTAGGATGAAAATGTCGATCAGGAGTTGCAGTAAAGTTACAGTAAGTGTGGGAATACTAGTTACATTTCAACCAGAAGTGATTAGAATTTAACTCAGGAAATCAACCATTACTTTCAAAACTGCACTATTAAAGAAGAATCTACAAGATACTGGTAAAAATATGAGACAATACTGCAATCACATGCTAATAGTCTAGCATGAAACCTAATGAGGTCAGTATCTAGAAACATATTTAAGAAACACATTTCATCTGACCTATCAAGCAGAGCAGAGGTCCCCAAACTTTTTTATCTCGTAGACCACCTGCCAATTTTTTCTATTTTGGATAAACTTCCTTTCTAATATTGAATTTTTACAAATTCATCAACTTCAAATGTGTTTTTTTCAGTTAACACAACGCTACTCACTTGGTAGGAGTGAAAAACTTATATAACTTATTATAACTTATTATATCGTATTATAACTTATTATAACTTATTATAACCTATTATAACCTATTGTAACTTATTATAACTTATTATACCTTATTATAACTTATTATAACTTATTATAAGTTATCATAACTTATTATAACTTATTATAACTTATTATAACTTATTATAACTTATTATAACTTATTATAACTTATTATAACTTATTATAACTTATTATAACTTATTATAACTTATTTCCAATGTGTTTCTTTTTTTTGCAAGAAGATTGACAACCTTGCTGAAACCCTTTCTACAAGGTATAAAGATGGAAAAGCTATGAAAAATATCGTTATAGTCCATAATATAAGTAACAGGTATGTCTCCCTGAAGCCAAAATTGCTGATATCCCTTTCTGAACTGTACCTTAAGTTCTTCGTTAGTGCTTATTTCGATCAGTTCTTCTTGTAATATGACATCCGTTTCTTCAATGTTTTGTTTCTTCAGATTAGCATTCGACGGTGTCACCACAGCAGAGATTGACACAAACATTAGCAAACATCTCAATCCAAAGAAAGCCCCAGGTTATAACCTAATAACAGTGCAAATGCTAAGGAAGTTGCCACGTAAAGCTATTATGAAACTGGCTCATCTTTTCAACGCTATATTACGGATCAGGTAAGTGCCAGTGCAATGGAAGATTGCTGAAGTTATAATGATTCTGAAACCTGGCAAACCACCTGAAGACAAAACATCATACCGCCCAATACCCTTGTAGCCGATTATATAAAAGTTATTTGAAAAGCTGCTCCTACAACGCCTCAAACCCATTATAGAGGAGAAGCATCTCAAGCTCCTCCAACGCATCAGTTTGGATTCCGCAATAAGCACTCGACAATAATAGAAAATGGATCAAGTACATCGAGTCATTGATGTAATCAAGAGAGCACTAGAAGAGGAAAATATATGTGCAACGATATTCCTCGATGTGGTCCAAGCATTCGACGCAGTGTGGCATCAGGGCCTCGAACACAAGCTAGTAAATTTTTCTACCCCATCAAATGAGCGAAATTTTTCATTCATACATCACTGACCGTCACTTTAGAATCAAGCATGGTGCAGAATATTCAGACCTTAAAAATATATGTGCTGGAGTGCCACAAGGCAGAGCTCTCGGGCTTATCCTTTATTTGCTTTACATCGGCTATATCCCGCAGAGTAGTGGAGTAGTGACGGCAACATTCACCGATGATACTGCTTTACTCGCTACTGGAAATGAAATTAATTCAGCTACAAACTCTAAACACTTGCCAACAATGTCACCAATTGGACAAAGAAATGGCGCATTAAATTAAATGAGGCGAAGTCGACGCATGTCAATTTCACAATCAGGAAGTATAACTATATACCAGTGATAGTCAACCAGAAAAGAATCCCACATGCCAATGAAGCAAAGTACCTGAGCATGACTCTGGATGCCAAGCTAAGATGGAAAACGCATGTGAAGAAGAAACGTGAGTAACTGAGACTCAAATGTGTTGGCTACTAGGGCGCCATTCTGTGTTGTTAATACATAATAAATTGCTTCTTTATAAGCAAATTCTGAAGCCAATGTGAACTTATGAAATCCAACTTTGGGGATGCACCAAGAAATCTAATATAAAAGTCATTCAGACGTTCCAAAATGAAGTACTTCGCAGCATTGTCATTCCCCGTGGTACATCCGAAATTAAGACACCCATAGAGACCTGAAAGTGCCTATGGTCGAAGATGAGATCAAGGGGTTTGCAAACAAACACCAGAACAGGCTGGAAAGCCGTGAAAATGTCGAAGTGATCTTGTTATCCGACAAAAAGGGACTTAGTCGGCGGCTGAAGAGACTAAAACTGTTCGAATTAATGTAGAGTCAATGAAGGTTGCCCGGAATTTATTCTGCACGAGTGTCAATCACATGAAAAGAGTGATTATTGTATTGTGGATCACGTCGATGGACATGCATCTTCCAAACAGACTAAGATAAAGATAAGCTTTAGTTTTAGTTTTAGTTTTAGTTTTAGTTTAGATAATAAAAAAATATTGTTAGTTAGATTTAATCTAGTCATAATTTGTAATATCTGGACGACAGAATTCGAGAATAAAAAAAAATAAGTAAACGATATTGGTTGATTGAACTCTAGAGAATATTCTAGCGATTACCTTTAATTAAAATTCAAAGCAATTAAGTTACGGGTTTGATTCGTCCACGGAGAATGATCGTCAGCCAGCGCATCATCGATCTCGAATTTTCCGATGATTAAAGTACGTTCCCCAATCCCAATCTAGCTCCATATTTTTATCACGTTTCATAAACATTTTTGTTTTTAAAATATTTACTTTATAGGTATAAATGTCTATCTTTTATAAAAAAAAGTATTATGTAAGTACATAGCTACTATCTATGTTATATGGATTATTCCATTTATGGAAAGCTAAAATTTTGGTCACGACTTGCTTAAATGGGATCCACTCTAGTAGACCCTCATTTCTATCTCATGCACCACCAATTTGTTATTTCGCGAACATGGACCCCATACAGTTCGGAGTCGACCCTGGGGGTCGAGATAAATCACTTTGGGAATCTATGAAGTACATTTTATTCTTGAGACCTTGTTAAACTATTTCTAGTAAAAATTGTTATATACATTTTTACTTTTAAAATAGTAATAATATATTTATTTTCCAAAAATATAAAGGTGAACAATGGCATAGGTACCAAAAAGCGAAGATTAGGTACAGAGTTAGTTTAATATTAACCATATTTTTACGAAACTGTATAAATAGGGCAAAAAATTTAACTAAATAGACTATATCAGAAAAAAAATACCCGAGACAAAAAGAGAAGAACAATGAAAAAGGAAATCTGAAATAAATATTAAATTTCAATGTTATTAACCCTCCAGTGGTCGCGTGGATGACAATAGTCATCCACCAAGTATTCTAATTTTAAACCCTTTTTTGTTTCCATAAATGTCATTTGTATTATTAACATAATATAGGTTAAAAAAATAATTCTACATTAACAGTGTTTTTAATATTGCCAAATATTGATGAAAATGTATAAAGAATTAGACTACTTTTACACTGTTTTTTGTAAAGAACATTTGACAAATGATTGATATAAATGCATGAATAATAATATTATTTGAAAAAATAATAAAACGTAATAAATGAATCTAGACTACTAAATACCTACGTCACAAACATCAACAGTGATCAGGGCATACCCAATTCTGGCAATTAGAGCAGGATCTTCTTGGCGTTTTATGAACCGCATGGGCTGTTTTCTTGTTGATTATATTGTGGCATACCTACCTTGAGTAATAGTGCACCTCTTCTCCTGATTTCGACTGGCATCTGAGGAATTTACATGCGTCTTAGTATTTGAGGTCCAATCAGATTCGATAAATTCGTCTCTTTTAATTTTTTTGTAATCATTATTCGCCGAGAATTTGCACATCAGGCCAGGAACAGCAGGCCATCTCCTTGTATTTCTGGCAACGGAATAATTAACACAACGTTGGTCAACTACATCAACTTCAATTTTGAATGGTTATAAAAAGTGACTATATGATTTTTTTTTCGCCAGTAGATGCGTCTATAAAATCATCATCATGCATAGAAGAGACCAAAGTTGTTACTTTATGTTTCCTTTGAATGTATGATGCGAAAGTTTTTTTTTAAACTCAAACTGAGGTATTTGGTTATTTGTTTTTGCTCGGGAGAAACTCTTTCGACAATTCCTTTTTATTTTTCATTAAAGTTTATGAGTGATTTTTTTTCAAACAATGCTTCCTCCAGAGGTTAGATTTCTGTTAGATCCATAAACTGGTTTGGCTAGATGGAGGACGATCTTTTGATGCATTGCTGAATAAATATGGCTCTGGTTTCTGTTTTCTACAATAAACTTCTATATTTATTGTGTACATCATCCTGCAAACCACTAGTGCTAATACCTTTATCCCATATTTGGCAGGTTTGCTTGAAATAAACTGCCGAAATGAACACTTCTCTCTGAAAGGAAGCAATTGTTCATCTATCGTGAAGCATCTTCCTGGTGTAAAACAGCGTTGGAACTTCTTTATAAATTCATCAAAAAATTCCTGAATAGTAGCAAGCTTGTCTGATTTTCTTCTTATTTCTCTCGTACGGTAATCGTCGAAACGGATACATCGCATCAGAAGACGAAATCTGTGTTCACTTATGACGAAGTAACAGGTTTCTATTCCTCACCATTTGGAATAAGAAGGAAACCCAAGGAAATAAGAAACAGTATTCCTCAGAGGACAGTAATTTCTGTTTCGTCAATTGGACTATCATCTCTTTCCCTAGAGAAATTCTCCTTTATTTTGCGAATATAGAGATTTGTACTAACCGTAATAATTTTGTCTATATTATCATCAACAAAAAGTTGTAATGCGTCCATTTCTGTATTACCATTTATATCTCTATATTTAGGCCCCGATATGTGGCTTATGATATTGTGTGAAGGAATTTTCACATTTTTTCGGGGTCGCTCTTTACTTCGCTAAGATGTTCTGTCACTTCATACAAATGCATCTGAATCACTGATCTGGCCACCCCCTTCGTTATCACTTGCTTCTTGTTGTGTCTCTGAATTATGCGGTCACTATCGCCATCCAGAGGCTCATCTTCTGAATTGCCCTTTTCCAGCCATTGTTTCCATACAGAAGGGTCTGAACTATTCTCCGACGTAATGGAAATTATAATAATCTCTGCCCCTGCAATATAAGGTCTAAGCTGACGAAACAAATAAATGGAAATAATTTACTTTTGTATGGGGTACCTTTGAAACATTTGCTACATTTGCTACCTATAAAATAACATAAGTAAATCAGAAGTAATTTTCAGACTTGAGAAAAAAAATGTATACCCACCAAATGCAGAATTAAAAGTTACAGGAAAGGTCAAATGGATGACAAATTAATTAGGTTTCACAAAATAACAATAAAAACAATTAAAATGACGATGTAAGACTAGAAACGTACGCATTAAAGAAAGAAACAAAAATGAAAATACTGACATGAAAGGTCGCGCGGAGGACTCCTCCACTCAATGCAAAGTGTCACTGAACATCATTGAGGCTAAACACCACCTGACGTATGTCTCCAGACTAGACCTGCACCTCTTCCTGGCAGATTCCTGGCGCCCTAACCTCATCGCCGCCAAAACATAGCAAATGTACAGTAGCAAGTTATAAAGCTGTGGATGACCATTGTCATCCACGCGACCACTCGAGGGTTAAACACGATTATAAATAAAATAAAAATATAGAAGCAGGTAAAAAATAAGATTACAAAACATCACTACCCAGCTAAGAGGCAATCTTTAACATGATATGTCTAAAATCATTAAATGCAGGTCTCCATACTTCCAAACGAAACGAATTATACAGTTTGACTGAATTATAAGTAAACGATCTTGGAAACATGACTGAAGAATGATAAGCCATAGTAAGGTTATTATGCCTTATGGAACAATTATACAAGTTCTAAAAATAAGTTTATCATACAAATATGTTGACTTTAGAATTAAGTAGACGATATAAGGATAATATAAAATACTACAATAGTTATTGTTGATTCTAAGGGGTGTTACAATAAGAGCGCAAGATGTGAATTTGAAATAAAACAGTTTTCTATAGCAAAGTATTGAAATATTTATAGATTTATAATATAGACATTTGGAAATTATGTATGGAACAACACATTCAGCAAATGGCCGCCACGGCTTTGGTGGCACACCCATACTCTTTTGGCGAAATTTCCAATAAAGGTGGTTTCCAATAAATGTGGCGGTATTTGGTTGATACAGCGTTCAATTTCGGCCTTTAGTGCTTGGGAAGTCATGGGCATGTTGGCGTAAATTTGAGACTTTTACTCTGTTCGGCATTCATTCAAATCGGACATTCAAGACATTCATTTATTTAAGTCGCCATGCACTTCTTGTTGTCCAATGATGAAAGTTGTTGAGTCAATTGGACTTTTTAAGCATGGAGGTTCAATTTTTTAGTGAGACACGGTGAAGAGTGGTTGTTGAAATCTGCAATTCTTATGATCGATGACGAATCGAGGATTCTGGGTTCTCGATCACATTCACACGAACTTCCGTGATGTTTTGTTCTGAACGACCTCTACGAGTTCGTGTTGCATGTTTCACATGAACTAAACTAGTACTTTCGAATGTTTCAATTAATCTTTTCACAGTTGATAAATATGGAACATTACTTCTACCGAAAATCGGACGCTCTTTACGAATCGTAGCAACACAACTTTCACCATTTTGATAGTAATGGTTAACAATAGGGGCGTGTTATATATTAACCCCTATGTCTCTTATCGGCCAATTCTTGACTTATCGGATCATGACAGCCAAAATGGCCTGCAATTCATAGCTTGCGTTCTTGTTGTAATACCTTTTAGTATTGAACGAATTAAAAAGTTAGATAATTTTTTTCTGTTTGATAAGTTTAGTAAATATTTATTTACTTAGAATAAACGCGCTTTCACATAACACTGTTTGAGTAACAATTTCACGTATTTTTTAAATGTAACCGATTAATCCATAGTTAAGCCCGAGATTTTTACATCATTAGAAATGCTAATGGACACGCCATCCAACTTCAGCCTAAAAGGACACGTAATATCTCTTATTTTATCTGCAAAACAGTAATTGAGCTAACAATATGGAAATAGTTGCAGATTTGCATCGGTTGAATCAATTGCAATATTTGCATCTTGGGGAGAATCACTTCTTCACACAACTACTTATTAGAAATGCAGACAAATCAGATGTATAAATTAGAAGCAATAGAAGATCGAAAAAGCATCGTTAGGGCATGCCCGAAACAATATATTTCGAAGTTGAAAGTATATTGTAAAACGCACACACACATGTAGTCGTTTTCTGTAAGAAGGATTTAATAATAAATAAAAGAATATTATTACAACCATAATATGTAAGTTTTCCACATAATAGCTCATGATGTATTAAATCAAAACCCCTATTCAGGAATTATAATAATACATATTATAAATAATTAATTATAAAGCAATTAACAGAACAAACAAATTGTTTTATTACTATATCGTATGATATCGTTGAAGAAGAATGTTACTCAACATTTCTCGCGAATAAAGTGGAAAATAAAAAATATCATTAGTTATTAAACAGGAAAAAAAGTGTAATTAGTTTATAATAATGAAAAAAAAATGTTGGCAGTATCGAGGAAAAAGATTATTATATTAATGTTGACCTTGAGCACTAAGCAAACTGTTTTTTAAATATGAATGATTTGATCGACGAAATTATTGTGAAGAAATAGTACAACAATAACACAGGTCAGAAAATTTAAACTTTTTTGAGATAACATAGAAATATTTTATAGTTTTAAATCCGAAAATGATAAGCTAATTACTATAATACGTACAGTTTTTTGTTACGGTCGGCGATGGGGAAAAAAAAGAAGACGACATATTTTGACAATCTAATATTTATTTAAGGAAAATATGTAAAACGGGTTAAATCTATGCTAAGGCATCACTGAATAAAAAATATATTACATGCGACAAACATTTTTACTTTTTCCTTTTGGGTTCTGTAGTATTATCTCTTTTTAAAAATCAGCATTAGTCGCCCGATATAGATGTGTTCCAGCACCCCTGGTATCTTACTTCCATCGTCCTGATGTCATGGTGAAAAAAAATCCAAATGGGAGTGTAAAAATTGATTTTTACAGACTTGCGACTTCCTAGTATTTTGTGACCATTTATTTTGTTCTTGAACAAATAAAAATATTGATCACAGCGATGGCAGCTGTTCACCGGGAGCACCGGGAAGAAAGTCCTGGACAGGATGAAGCTGCGCGACAAAAGGGCGTCACCCAGTGCGTTGATATATCTGATATTAGAAAAGACCCTGGAACCGGGAAGGGGTCTATCTTAAAAAAAAACTGTTTACTTGATTTTATACTTTTAATTCACATAAGCATACATAACGACACACAGCACAAGAGAGAAAAAATAAAACTATAAAATAAAAGACACATGAAAGTTTTCGGAAGGTGGTTTGCTAAACCTTAACGTGGAAAATCAAAAACTAAACAATTTGCTCTAAACTACTACAGCTCGTCTCTATATCCCTGTACTTATAAATTAGAGGTTATTAACTCTATTCAGATAATAGCAAAAAGAAAATATAATTAAGGGTTATCAAATAGGATCAAACGGCAAATAGATAATTTAAAATGGATAATTTAAAAATGGTAACTGAGCTCTTTATCTGCATACGAAAATATAATAAAAGTATATTTGTAAAAATATGGTAACTAAGATCTTTATCTGAATATGAAAATATAATAAAAGTGTATTTATCTGGCCTTATTTCCTGATTGTTCTGCTTCTTGCCAATTCCGTACTGGGTGTCCAAAAACCCTGAGTACGACTACGGGCAATTCGGTATCGCTATGCGGGGGTCCCGAAATAGTCTGGAACCTGACTGACCGGTTACTGTGGCCCCAAAAAGAGTACGGCCTCGGCATTGGTCGGGTTCTGAAATAAGTGGTCCTTCAATGGCCTGGTCTCTGGTTGACCGGATTCTCTGATGCCGGGTCGTAAAACCCTCTACAAGAATATCGGAAAAAATAAGCCTAAACATGACCTGACGAGCAAACCTACGTACCTCTGTCGGAAGGGTAAGGCGCGAAAACGTCCGCTCAGCTGGAGATTTGGAGTTAGACTGTCTTGATCTTGTCCTAACGATACAGGAGCTCTTTCAATTACAATTCGCCCGAAATAAACTTACCAGTAACGATCAAGAATTTGTGAACGCTACAATTTCATAGGTTTTCAAGAGTTCATCTATGAGGTTTTTATAGTTTTCATCTTTTTTGTTACCCAGAAATCCTTTCACTACACTTACAAAACACTTCCAAGCTGCCAATTCATTTTCAATTAATTTATATTCAAAATGGAAATCATCTAGAAGCTTCCGTATTTGAGATCCAATAAATATGCCTTTTTTTAGTTTTGCATCACTTAATTGAGGAAATATTTCTTTTCAGGTACTCGAAACCATTACCTTCTTTGTCCATGGCTTTTACAAAGTTTTTCATTAGCCCAAGGTTAATATAGAGAGGCGAAAGAATCACTTTTTTGAGTTAACAAGGGGGCATATTTTTTATGTTTGAAGTACCAGATTCAAAAGAAGTTCTGAGGCCAATCTTTCTTTAATCTAATCGTTCCTTCCAATATTTCACTATAATTACGAAACACTTCCAAGCTGCCAATTTATTTTCATTTAATTTTTCTTGAAAAAGGGAATCACCTAGAAGCTTCCTGATTTGAGATCCAATAAATATACCTTCTTTTAGTTTTGCATCACTTAATTGAGGAAATATTTCTTTTACCATTACCTTCTTGGTCCATGGTTTTAAAAAAGTTTTTCATTAGTCCAAGCTTAATATGGAGAGGCGGAAGAAGCACCTTTTTTTGAGTTAACAAGGGGGGCATATATTATGTTTGAAGTACCAGATTTAAAAGATATTCTAAGGCTAATCTTTCTTAATGTAATGTTTTTTTGTTGCCTTACTGTCCCATAGACACAAAAAACAGCAATACTCTGTACCAAAGTACTCCTTACTTTTGTACTCCAAAGTCAGGTACAAACAATTTCAGTTACTCCATAATATAAAGGAAAGGTAGGTATTCGAAAATGGGACGTTCTAGACCATTTCTGTGAAAATGTGTTTTAATAACTACCTAAATGAAAGGCTAAAAGAGCATTCTCATCAATGTTACAACAACCATGTCGACTTGAGTAATTTTTTTACTAGTGTTTTATTTATGTACATTATGTATTTAGCTCATCTTCAAAATTTATTTCTGCGACTTTTGGTATTCTTTAATTTTGTTTGGTTTTTGCCTTTGTTGACTAGTTCAAAATTTCGCTTTGTAATCACTTTCAAACTGGAACAGGAGCATAAAGTTGAAATCGAGTTAAACCTCTGAAAATAAAGTATGATCCTTTATTAAAAACAAGCCAAAAGAAGGTAAATAATTTTTTTACGCCCTGGTAAAATGATGGTTTAAAATAAATTAAAAACATTTTTTATTTCACATTTGATCCAATTTTACTCTGACGGTACTTGAAACTTTCAAAATGATGTACTACAATCATCAGTAATGATGGACATTCATAATAATAGCTTGCTGAGTAAGGCATTGAATAATTTAATGTTAGATCGCCAGAAACTTTTTAAATACTGTGAAATAGGCGTTGTTTTATCGCTTCAAAATTTCTAATAAGAAACGAGAGCATAACAATAACTTGTCGCGAAAACCGACAATATTATTTACAAAGTAACAATCGATAATTAGGCTTTCTTCAGCTTGGCCCTTCCTCCGACGCCAAACCCCGGCTCTTCTGTGCCTAATTACGATTTATTGTAATTGTGCAAGGCCTACGATATCTCACAGCGGCCGGGTCGCGTGGGCGGCCAACGAGAAAAACCGCGAGAATTATAGAAATTATGAAACTTCGACGGGACTTTATCTCGCGCTCTTTATCCCATCTGCCCACGGATGCTGTGGGCCGATTCTTCTACCCGGTCGCCCCGTCAGCCCGTACTTTTGATTAATTATTCCATGAGAAAACCGTTCGCGCTTGACGGAAATTGTTATCTTTTAATGGCAATATGGATTTCAGCGCGTTCGGAACGTTTGTTCGCAATTATTCAAATGTCGATCTGGCTGCGGGATGTTTTCTCGTTTAATTTCGTCGTTTATCTTACTTGAATACAATTCAAGAATTGAATGGATATTTTTTTGTTATTTGAAATAGATTTCGATATTAGCGAAATAGGGCTTTTTATTCCAAGGCGAATTATCTTTGTGAGGCTAATAAATTTATTGTTACCTTTCAGGGTAATGTTAATAGTATCGGGTTGTTCGGAAAGTTCGTAGGGATTATTTGGGGGAGAGGGGAAAGAGAAACGCAATCCAATGGTCCTCGGTCCATAATGGCTTTTTGTCAAAAATTAACATAATTATCGTCAAAAGTTTCAACAACTACATTCGACGACAATTTAGACAACAAATGTCGCTATAATTGAGTTGACTCAAAATGTTAGAGAACGCGTGAGCACGAATGCTGCTACACTTTGTATTATTCATCAAACCGAGGGTGTCAAGTTTTATCCACGGTGACAAATATTTAAAAAAGCTATTCCAGATTTGGATTTGTTATAGTCAAATTTGCTTCAGCGGAAATGTATCAGTTTAAGCACAGAAGACTAGATATTTTTCAAAGATTCGTTCAAAAATTCGTGATTCAGTGTTTTGTCAATCCTATGTAGTGAAAACGCATATGTTTCTACTGTAAATTTTACTGTATTCCCTCTCTCATTGAGCATACGTCATTGACCAAATCACACAAAGAACAAGCACTTTGGGCATGTTCTCTCTGTATTTAGCATTTGGAAACCATCGTAGATCAATTTTTCTTTTGGAACCTTCGGTGTGAAACACTGAACTCAAAGAGATTTACCCCTAAACACCGAATCACTTTTTTTTTAAGTTCTCGACGCACGTTTCGCTAACCATGTTAGCATCATCAGGAGATTATTTAATCTGATTAAATCATCTCAATGGTTTAATCTCATTTAATCTAATTAAATCATCTCCTAATGATGCTAACATGGTTAGCGAAATGTGCGTCGAGAACTTTAAATAAGTGATTCGGTGTTTAGGAGAAATCTCTTAGAGTTTATTTGAAAACCAGTTTTTAATTATTATATATAAAGGGTGAAATCACTGTATGCATTGGTCAAATCATTATACTGATTTGTGGGATTAAAATAAAATGAACAGTTATAATGGGTTGATGTAAAATGGGTTCGTCATATTTTTTGATAAAAATTGAAGACTATTTACTAAAAAGTACATTTAGTCAATGTTTTAACGCTTCAATAGAAAATCATAAGCAGAAATTCGGTTTCTCAAATTTTTTGCGATAACAAAGTAAAACATTTGTTTTTAATTTAAAACTAACGCAAAGTAACGAACAAATTAGTCAAATATGCAACAGTAACCATGTATGTACAAATATTTTTCTCGAACTGGTTCGGACTTCACAGACTCCATCATCGTATCCCGCTGGTATTTTTGCTATTATATCGATCTGATTATTTATGTTCATCTTGGTTGGAGAGGAGGAACGGCTGAAAAACTAAAAATGTATGGCGCAATGGGATATAATTTAGACATATCTTCAAGAGGTCTCAGTCAAACTGGGCCAGGTCACGAATGTGAGTTGATGTACAAGTATACGTCTCACCATGAAAGAGGAAGAGATTTTTAGGGCCAGCTTGACTTGATTAAACGTCAAAAAAAAATTGTACGATATAACATTAATGTCAACTCATGGTTTTGTTAGATGATACCTCCATATGCCTTAAAAGTGTTATCGCTGTACCAAATCCAATCCAAAACAAAAACCCAAACAACTCAACATGAATTTTGGGCAGTGGCGGTTGGCCCATAAGGGCACGTAGGCACTACCTAAAAAAATTAAAAATGAAGTGAAAAAAATATTTTCATAATGTTATTCGCGGTAACGAAATAGGTCGTGGGTTGCCGAAGCGCACCGATTAAAGAACGCGTATTTTCGGCACAGGCAAGTTTGTGCCGCTACTGTTTTGATTACTATCGCGTGCGAAAAACAAATGACAGCTATGCATCGCTTTGCTAATAACCCTGAGATTTAACGCATTTATAACGTCATATCTTGGTGTTTTTCCCCAGAAAGGTGTTTTTCGCTATCGCGCTTTTCGACTTTTCGAGTGGTTGTAAAGTGAATGTTTTGAACGATTACAATAGTGAAGATAAATTCAGTGCAATAGATGAATAGAAATATTTTCACATTAACATTTGAGGACCGAATTGTCATCAAAATCTTAAATTAAATCTTATAATTGAAAGGTGTTAAGGTGTTTTTTGCAAATCTGTCTGCATTTTCCGCTTTCTTTTCTCGATCATCCAAAAGGACAACTGTTCTGGACAGTATCGTGTAATAGCATCTATCCCGTGCGGCCCCTACCAGAAGGAACTTTACATTTAAATATGTGAATACTGTTTACATTTGCAAAGAAGAATTGTAAACATGTCTTGAAGAAATTATTGACGCCGAGTCGGATAAAAATTCTTTAATCAAGCTCAGGGGTTAATAAATTATTTTGGGGATGATAATTTTAAATTTTGGTTGTTTTTATTCAATAAAATAATGCCTCACTGCGGCATTCTCTTAGATCAATTGCTAAGCAGGCAACTAGGTGCACTTAAAGTTAAGCCGAATTTGGTAACTTTTTCAACACCCATTCAAAATATTAGAGACAATATAGAAATACAAATAAGTCAAGAATTTGGTAACTTAAGGTAATAATTTGGTAAAGATGATAGAGAATCTCATATAGAAACGGAAATTTACTAACAAGGAGGACCCCAATCCGAATGTCAGGATATGCAAGGAAATCTGTGATACCTTAACCATACAGGTTCGTGAACGTTTTAGTTTTGATGTATACCTAACTGTTGCAAATTTATTTGAAACTGAAAAATTTGGTGAATATCGAGCCTTTCCAAATGAAGCCATTAAAAAATGAACTCTCGGTAATGTACCCACGGGACGATTTTATGAAAGTGGGGATGTGCCGCTGTTACAATGTGTTTATCCAAAACAATTTAACATCAATATTTAGTGAATCTGTGGAATTAATGACTGTTTTGTACACTGTCCCTATGTCGACTGTGGAAAGCGAAAGATGTTTCTCTATCCCCAAACGAATCAAAACATTTTTAAGAAACACTATAGGCCAGGAACGGCTGGGGAACTTGTGAAGTCAAATTCAATTTTAATGATCAAGTCATCGACCACTTTGCTGCTCAGAAATTTAGGAGGATGGACGTCAACTACAAACAGATTTAATGGCCATGGTCCTATGGTGAGTTTAGCAAAATTTTATTATCTTGGTACCTATTTAAAAATTTGATGTCTGACAGTTACACTCATATTTCTGCACAAAAAATTGTATATATGATACTAAGAAATGTAAAATTTTTAGTTGCGATGCATTTCCCCATACCCATTCCAAAATTTAGTTATACGTGCCTCACCTGTTTTTTTCCGCCACGAGCCGCCTCTGATCTCTGTTTGAAATTAGTATATGCAGTCAAACGAAAAAAATATATATATATTTCATAAAAAACTTTACTTTTGTGTCCAGGAGAACGTGTGTACAATATTTAAAAAAAAGCTATGATTTTAATTTTTATCTGTTGAAAAACCAAAGCAAATGTAACTAAACTTCAACTATTACCTTACTAACTTTACAAACTAACTACAACCTTACAAAATAATAGAAAAAAGTTTAAAAGTAAACCCCGTTACTTTTTCTTTTATGTTCATGAGTAGTCTTATTAAACCCCAAATATAGTCTGTCATCTTCTTGTACTTGCGAATACTTCTGAATACGCTTCCATGTTGGAGACTACTGTTTTTTGGAGTTTTGAAAATTTTTCACTGTCAAGTTTTTTAAATTTGTGGGTCAACAAAAATTCCAGCTTTAACTTTCGCTTAAAATTTTGGAAAACAAATTCTTAAAAATTTGAGCTTCAAATTTATCATCTACTATTTTAACAAATTGTTTTATGAGTCCTAACTTAATATGTAACGGCGGCAATAGCACATTTTTAGGTCCAGCAATGTGTAATCACATTTAACTTTGTGTTTTTCCGAATGAAATTCCATTCTCATCGGTTATGATAGTCGAACATAGTGCGGAGCATCCGCTCTACTATCCTACAAACAAAGATAACACGGGTATTTTGTATATCCGCCCTGTAATCCCATTAAGAATCCTACCATTTTAAAATATCTTATGAACCTCTACTTATACTCTTGATACTCTAAATATTCGAGTAAAAGTTTAACACTTTTATAGTTTTCTTTCAGATATACAGAGTGAGTGATCGGAAGAGATGGAAATTTATTTCCATTGTGTAGTAAAACGGCTTTTAGGCTTTTCGTAGAGCTGTTGATGAATAAACGTCATTGGAACACAAGCTATCCCAATTTGTTCAAATAAAACTTTTATATCGTTACAGAAACAAAGTCCATCCTTTGTGAAAAACGTAGAAAATGTCTCATGCCGATTTCGTTGATCAGTTCTTTCGACACCAATGAGCAAATTCCATTGTTTTAAATGAGAACTTCAAATTTTTTCTTTACTTTGAGATGAGCTTGACTGAGATAATTTCTTTGGATAATTTTTCTGATTGTAGTCAAATTTTCGGTGCTGCGTATTCCATACTCCATACTATCGAAGCGAACAAAAAGCTTCGATACCAACCTAAAATAAATAAAAATGTAAATATACATATTTATAATATATTTCTCACCGGAAACCCTCTAAACATCTTTTTCAGTTACTACAAGCAACATGTGGAGCCTATGGCTTGCCTTGATTCCGAATAGGCCAAGTCAAAGTATGCTTCGTAGGCATCATAAAGCTTCGTACTTTTGTCCAATTCATATTTTATATTTCGTACTTTAATAAACAAAATGCATCAGCATCATTCACTGCAAATACATGCATCAGCATTTTCTCGATGACATTTTAACCTTTTTGAGACTTGTACAAAACACTTTATAGTTGTTTGTGAGTTGAGCGCAATTTGGAGGTACTACGCGAATGAAATAATCCCTCTTCTGTTTTCGCGATATGTTTTCATGTACAAAGATTATTTACTGTTTCTATGAAAACTCAAAAATATCAATTATCAATATTAACATTACAAAAGCAAACTTTATAGGGGATGTGGATATTTTTAATTAATTTTGGGGCACGATGAACAGGAATATCATGAAATCAATCCAAGGACAGGGATTTTTGTTGTTGTGTAATATCTTGCAATTTTTTCTAGCGTTAATAACATTCTTAATAAAAAATTATAATTTATTAAAAAAAATAAATTTCTTTGGATCTTCATGTTTTTTTGTATCAAATGCTTGAGGAACTTGTGGGACATATTAATTATCTTATTCTTACTAAAACTGAACATTTAGGAAACCGCCATATCAGTTACTTAAATTATATAGCCATTATATAGGCGGAAACATTTGACCATCAGAAACCTCATTTTATAATGATAAATTTTATTGCCATTCATCATTGACATAAACAGTAATATATTGGCAGCTTAAAAAGTTTATACATATGTTTTGTAGTTCTGAGTTCTAAACAACGACTGTTATTAACGGCAATTTCTTAACCGCAATTACATCGAATGCGATAAATCTATTAGAACTTAATCTAAACGAACACGTTTCTTGCACTACAAGCTTAATATACTTATTTGGCGAGACATTTCATCTATTAACCCGCACCATAATCCGACGGAAAATTTAAATTAGACAAAAACCCTTAATGGCCGGCCATAACCAGCCGCCAAAGCGTAAATTGTAGTAATTTCTCTTGCGGTGAAGGCAATCCGAATAAGGTAGGACATCGCCGTCTTTGCCAGTTATGGAACCTGCGGTATCCGTCAGAATTAGTCTATTATGACAGCTCTTTTACCGATATCGCTTAGCAAAAAGCTGTCAAGAACGTAGATTTATCAATTGCCTTGTAATTTATTTAACTTGATTGTCCAATAAAGAAATAAGGCTACGTGTAAAATTAAATATTCTTGAAAATAATTGTTAGGTTGACCATGAAGCATTTACTTTCATTTTCTATTTTGGTGTATGTGATAGGAAGTATTGTTGTCTTCAATATTGAAAAATAACTTTACTCTTTCTTGAAAATTTTCAAAACATAAAATGTGCAAACTGTTTCAAAACACTGTGTGAAAATATGTTTTAAATAACTATATAACTATATAACTATAATTTTAGATAACTAAATAATTAAATCAAGTATCTAATGTGGTGGTTTGTAAAACATGTAAGGCGAAAAATCGCCATCGTTTTAAAAATACTGAAAACCTTAATTAAAGCAATAATGTAGTATGGGTGGATTTTTTTAAAATATTGTTAATAGAGTTTAGTATGATGGTTTGAAGAATCGGTGTGGTTTTAAAAGTATTGCAAAGTTCAATGAATGCAATCAAATAAATATGTATATAATTTTCGGTAGTGATTGTTTTATTCTGAAGTGATTATTAATGCAGTTTACATATTATAATCTACTGCAATATATGATCCATATTATTCTAGTTGTATTCTGCATTTTTATTGTGATAATATTAGTGATTTATACTGTGTATATGGATTTATTTTTTCTAATTATGATTTATATTGTTTTTTTGCTAAAAAAATAATTACAAAACTAGGCAATATCGTTTGGTTACTCAGTATTTAACATTTTTCTTCAGTGGGTGTTAGATCGTGGCTTCTCCGATGTTATCCACTTGAGTAATGCTAATGTATGTCTACAACCATTGTCATATAATATATATTCAAAAGGTTACTATTTATAACATTATATTATCTTTTTTGTTTGAGTATGTATTACCTGCTGAAGCTGCGCAATCGTGACATTGAGTGTCTTGGACTTTTCTTTATTTCTCATTAATAATTAAGGTAACTGTATAAGCTTTACTCCGAACTTTATGTTCTGGACATACATGTCCTTTTACCGTGCAAATACCACTTTTGCATTTAAGTTGAACCAAACCTATAGCCTTGTCACCGTAACTTTTTCGCGACACCCTACAAATAGTTTAATTATATTTAATAGAAATATTTTCTTTCTTATTTACATTTAAATTATTATTATTTTTTAAAAAACTTACATGGATGTTTTAACACCTCGAACTTCAGTTGAATTGAACCGAATGTCATTTTTCAGAAAATCTGCGATCATAAAAATATCCGCAGCAGGTATATTAACAGAATTAGCCTTTATGAACCCTTTGTCACACATTATTGAACTAAATTAATAATCAACAATATCTTATTTTACACTTTACTAACAATAATTTTGACAGTATATATACTAATAGAAGCCAGTGGCAGTACTGACGTGAAAACACTTTAACACTTTATTCTGACGTCACAAGCATAGCAGCCAATCGCGTCTCGTTCGTAGTCACCTGATTTTTTTTTAATTTTATACATTTTAATTCATTTATAATTACTTGTAACAAGTTTTTAAAAAGTTTTTCGCATCGATTATCAAAATTATTTATGATTAAATTTAAAATAAAGTAAAAAAATCGATAATTATTTTTTATTTAAAAACTGAAAAAACTGAACAAATTCTAGAAAATTCTGAAAAATTTGAAAAATTTAAAAATAGGATATCTACGCCTGCGATACTCTAAAAATTATGATGGATATTTATTTTAGACCGTTTTAAATGAAAATAACAAAAGCATTGTTTTGTTGATAACACAGGTTTTTCGATTTTTGCCGATTCCGTTGGTACTGGTATTTACACATTATTTGGGTTATTTTTTAACTTGCAATTAATCCATTTAAAAATACCTAGAAACATGATATCTTATTTTAACTGATCAAGAGTAATTGCTTCGTTACAGAAATTTAATCAGAGTGATATCGCGGAAATTGTAATTGTTTTCCAAAGTGCTGTATCAAAAATGTATAAAAAATTCCAATATACAAATGACATCAAATGACATAAAGGATCACCCCAGAAGTGATAGAAAACGATGTACAATATCTGCACAAGACCGGTAGATATCAATGATAGCTCGAAGAAATAGTCTGAATCCACAGGTGGTACACCAAGGGAGCTTGTTAGGCTTGTAGGGAAAAATGTTTCACGACAAACAATAACACGCAGGCTGAAAGCAGAAAATTTACATCGCAAAAGACATTTACGTGTTCACAAAATAACTCTTCAACAAAAAAATGTAAGATTATAATGGGCTCGAGAAATGGTGGGTCATAGTCCTATCTCGAATAATGTGATGTTCTCCGTTGAGACGAAAATTGGCTTGGTTTCTGGTTCACGAAGAACATTAGTTTATAGAGCTTAATGTCGAAAAGCCCGACTATAAACAGCTCAACAACGTATCCCATTTGAAGGTGGGAGCGTGAAGTTTTGGGGTGTATTATGAGGGGTACACGGACACCTCTACGGTCCTGGAGAGAAGAGTCCCTGGTGCTGTGTAAATCGAGGAAATTTTAAATCCTGTTGTGCGTCTGTTGCGAGGCGCAGTAAGCGACGGATTTGTTTTCATGGATGACAACGCACCTCCTCATTGAATAGCAGCAGCAGTACAAAGCAGCAGTACAAAAGTTTCTTAAAAAGGAGGGAATAACCAAGTTACGGTGGCTCGCAAATTTCTCTGACATGAATGTTGAACATTGAACATGCAATGGATATTCTGAAAATACGCATCAATAAACGAAACAATCCTCGTCTTTCCCTGCGAAAACTAAAAGATGCTGTTCCTGAAGAATTGGAGGGAATTCTACAAGCCCAAATTGATCATTTAATCCATAGCATGCTAAATCACCTACAGGCATACAGATCCATGGAGGAACTACTGCTTATTAGTTTTATTGAAAGTTGTTCTTTATATTTTTAAATTACTTTTGAAGGTAATTGGTACATTATAATTTTTTGACTCCAAAATAATAAATCAATTTTACACACATTGGCCATATGATGTAGAGTTTTATTTCGTATCAGTAAGAGTTGTAACAAAATGATGATTACGTAAACGAATAAAAGAAAAACTTAATATCAATAAATAGTTAAATATTTGAAGCTTTACATACTTGAGCAGCATTCTCATAAAGAATGGAAGTTCAGGTCATGATGTCATAACCAGAATACGACAAGATCAAAGACCTTTTGGAGTGTTGGCACCTGTATGGAGTTGTAAAAAATCTTCAAATTCATTTTAAGAGGCTAGAGAAGGTCAATGTTATCTCATATATGTTCTATCGATGATAAATCTGGTGATCTCGCCGGTCCATTGAGTGTCCTTATCGCAGACTTTTTTAAACATGACCCTGTTCACTGTTCACCGTTGTATGTATACGGCCAGGTGTTATTTTAGCGAAAATAGATATTTAGAAGAGAGTTTACATATGAGGATTGTATTTAAACTTCTAATGGTTACCAATATTAATCCCTCCATTCTGCAATTCCTCAATGATAACTGTATAACTGTCTAATACCAAAAATTAAATTTAGCTGAATGAAGGCAAACTTCACTATTCGCATATATGTCTATGGTTTATTGCAAAAACATCAAAGGACATTTTTAAAATGTATAATTTGAAGATAGGAATTTGATTACTTAGACTCTAAGATGCAAAAGATCATAGAGGAGGATGCTAATGTCTAAGTTGTTCGGATTGCAACGAAAGATGTATATCGTCAGACAGGATGACACATTTAAGCAAGTGTTATTCAGAGCTATATGATTGGGCTAAATAATAATCACAAAATGTTCAAAATGGGGAAATTGGATAAAGCTAGATATCGTTGGTGATTTATCAATCGGAGGAGATTGTGAAATTTTAGTTGGAATATTTTATATCATACACTGATTTTCACATATCCTGATTGTTGCAAAATTTCCTGAACAGGACAACTTTCATTTATGAGGTACAAAATTGTGGTTGGAGACCAAAAATAACACTAGTTGAGAGCGATACCTGTTGGTATAAGGTAATAAAATGCGACGGTAAGCACCACGCTACGGTTATGTGGTGCAAGTTCTCTTCCCGCTCACAGTGTCTTTGTACTTTGTTTATATGTTTCTCCATGGCTTGTATATTTGTGTGTGTTTTCTAAGTAGCAGTCTAAAATTTAACAAGTAAGGGGCAATAGGTACGCAGGTTAACCAGGCTGGGTAACACCGGATGCTGAGGAGCCTTCTAGGTTGATTACACGATAACCTGTAGGCTTTTTGAGAAACTAAAGAACATATAAAGGGTATATAGTTTCTGAGAGTCTGCTGCTTGGAGCTAGTCGACAGCTGATGACTATGGATCGTAACGCAAGTTAATCTGTAAAAATCCCAAAAAAATTATTGAAGTTATTCAAAAGGTTATTGAAGCACCGCTAATCCTAATAACACCTTACTTTACCTAATACACTGTACTTTATTTTTGGTAATAATAACGAAAACTAATTTATTAGAGTTTACATTTTATACATTACATAAATATTTCATTACACTCTAGCGAAAAGCTATGAATTTAATGTAAGAACGTTTTTCTATATGCGTTTTAAAACAAATGTGATGGATATAATGTAATTCCATATTTACGACCAATTCACCCTAAATCAAGGTCAAATTCTTGATGAATCGCGTCGCATGATCGATATCGATTTATTCGAGAGCCTTTGGGCAATAATTCGCCCGTAAGGTCGCAAAAATTATTACAGACACACGGCCGCTACATTCCAAGGCTGAAAACGAACTTATCTTAAGGAGGTTGGTAGACCACTTTATTGTTCGATTTATTTTCATTACTTATTGATTAAATAAGTTGGATATACATGTTGGGTGATTCAGGAGGAAATGTCAGTATTTCAGCTACATATTCAGATTCTGAAAATGAATATAAACTTTTCTATAAACATAGGTCTTATTCTGAACTGTTATAGAGATACAGGGGTAAACATATTTGTGGATGGCAAATGTAATAAAGAGTGAGAAAATGTATCTTTACTTTTTTTTACTTCTAAGCAACAATTGTTTATACCAGTTAATTATTAGATTGTCATTAGCAAATTATTTTAAAGTTATTTTATTGATTTTATTATACCTTCGTTATTCTCTCATCGTGAATATGCTGATATATTATTTGTTTATGGTTTTTGTCACGGATGTTTAAATCGCGCAGTCTCCAAATATCAACGTCGTTTCTTCGACGTCGATATTCGTCGATAACGTCGTTCGACTCTTTACATGAATTGCTTATATTAATTTCATTTACAACCGGTGAAACATTTACAGGATGGTGATTTTGCGTTAAGGATGCAGTTTTGTAACTGGATAAATTCAAATCAGAAATTATACAAGTATGTTCTGTTCAGCGATGAAGCGCAGTTCACTCATGATGGCATAAATAATCTTCTTCATAAACATCGATGGTCCGGTGAAAACCCTCGCGTTACGGCTGAACATAATTTTCGACATCGATTTAGCATTAATGTGTGGTATGGTATGTTGAAAAATGAATTAATCGGTCCATTCATATTCGACGGTCATCTCAAAGGAGAGGTTTATCTAAATTTTCCACAGAATTATTTGCAAAACCTGTTAGAAAATATCCCACTTAATGTACCGCAAAACATGTACTTACAACATAATGGAGCCCCTTCGCACTATAGCTTACAAGTGAGAAATTTCTTAAACAACTTTCCAAACTGCTGGATTGAACTAGGTGATCCGCATAATTGGTTAAATATTTGGTAGTACTAAATTTTGGTATCAACTAAAGTAGATACTAGAGATGGATTTCTCTACTCTGCATGTTCTGATCTGCACCTCATTTTTTTTGTGAGAATGCAGCCCAAGTATGTAAATCTCTCCACATCTTCTGTGGGTGATCGGTTGAGGAGGAAAGGGCTGAAATTTCTGGTGTTGATTCTCAGCGAATTGGTCTTTGTTACATTAATTTTCTTCTTTCTGGGCTTCCGTTGCAAGTCTGTTTAGCATATTGATCATATGTATTGATGCGACATAAGGCATATGTCATCCGCGTATTCAAGGGCCATCAAGTTAGAATTGAGGGTCCACTGGATGCCGGGTTGATCTTCGTTGATAGTTCTAAGGACATAATTTAGCAGAATCACACCACTACAATTTTCAAATTCCTCGCTTCTATATCCACCATGGGCTATACAGCACTGTGTATCTGTATACATTTCCCCAATAAGGCGTATACTTTTTTCGGGTATTCCTTTTTGTTTTCAACTTTCCATAAGGCAGGGTGGGCTAAACAGTCGAATGCCCTCTCAAAATCGATGAATAATAAGTAGAGTGGCAATCTCCATTCAGCTAACTGTTCTATGATCCGAACAGTGTTTATGTTATCAATACATGAATGACCCGGTAGAGCCTGCTTGCTCTAGACGCATTTGTGCTTCTACATGCGTGCATATTTGTGCTGTAACTTTAATGATTGTCTTTAGTAATGTTATACCACGCCAAGTCTCACAAATTCATAGGTTTCCTTTTTTTGCTAATTTAATTATTAATACCTTTTTGCCCATCATCGGGAAAATTATTTGATTCCCGCATCTGATTTATTAAGGGTCGTAACAATTCAGAACACGACTCAGGGTCTGCCTTGAGTAATTCTGCTGGTATATTTTCCAGTCCCAGGGCTTTGTTGTTTTTTAATGCTCTTATAACTCGTTGTATTTCCGTTTTCGAAGGTGCATCACAGTTAATGGGAAGTTGCCTGCTTTCTTGTTGTTGTTCTGCCCCCCTCCATTGTCCTTCATTTTGTTCTGTTTGTGGTGGTCCACCCAATATCTCTTAATCTCAAAATTACATAAGAGATTAGACTGTTAACCGACCGGTTTGCAGCGTCATCTCATAAAAAAATTAAGAATTGTTAACTGCCACACCTGGTGTGGCGGCAAATCTAAAGCAAAATATCACTTTGTTTTAGATCATCTTTTTGTTTGGCTTGTTTCCTGTTCATTTACAAACTTGTTTCCTATTCAGTACAAACGGCTCCATTATACACGGGAATTATATATTAAATTTGGACTAAGTTCTAAACCTTTAAAATGTAGATTATTTTTAATATACTAGAATTTGATGTAAACAGGTACACACTAGCTTTTGTTAATCATATTCACAGATAATAAATATAGTAACGCTAATCTAAGATGAAAATAAAAATATAGTTTGTGCAGAAAATTCGAAAAACTATTTCTGTAGTGTTTATTGCCATGTTATTTTCTTATAAATATATTTACATGAGTGTTTTTAGTTTTTATTTAGAGTAACACATTATCTGCGGGAATACGTTTATACCTAACGCGCAATTGAGACATATAATTTCAAGTGAAGAACCATGAAACCTGTATTACTCGTGCAATTACTTTCGTTTTTCTAACGCATTCTTCACTAACAGGATCGAAATAGTTTCAAATTAAGTAAATTAAGTGTTATTGTGTTAAATGCATTAATAGTTAATTGAGTCTTGTGATAAAATTGTATATTAAAATTAGTTTTTAAATATTGTATAAGTTGCTGTAACAATATCTTAAATGTTTTCATATTCTAAAAAGCGTAGGGTGTAAGACATGTACCATGTATGTTAAGTATTTCACAATTATATCTAACTGAAATCTGTGCTCTAGCAAATATAAGACGATAAACTGGCGGCAACTATCTATCGTGTTCAGTATGACCACATGCATGAGTCGTTCGATATTACACTGAATAATAGAGATGATGAAATGAAAACTGATGAAATATTAGCAAATGTTTCCTTTGTTTTGTGCGCTAAAACGGTGTCTTGTTGGAAGTAGCGCTTTAAAATCAATGCCTACTCTAATTATAAATTGAAATGATCAACAATCAGTTTTACAAACTCCTCTTTATTCCCAAAAAGTCGAAGTCTGGATAACTATTTCTTGGAGGAACTCTTTTGACGGCACAGTAAATGAATCCGTTGTAAATTTCCCTCCGTATTTAAAAAAACATCGCGTACCAAAATTATCTTCTAAATCTTGTGGAATTGAGGGATCTAATTACCGAAGTATATAAAAATATAATCCCTCCTAAATGTTACAAAATGTTTTTGGCAGTATGAATATCATGTCAACGCGTGTTTTAATTCATATTTAAGTCGAAGGAGACCCCTTTGAAGATCTTTAATCAAGCCTTCTATCGCGTCAGCAAACTAGCTTAATGGCAGAACATTTTTGAAAAAATATACAATTGCTATCTGGAATGCCACTGGTCTTTGACAATATGCCCAAGCACTTAAGACATTCTTATATAACTAAAACATAGACATCATGATGATCTCTGAGACCCATTTTCCAGACAAACACTACCTGCGAATTCCTAAATAAAATCTGCTTAAACACATTTAAGCGACAAAGAGCATGAAAAAACTATCACTATTATACGAGATAGTATAAAATATCATGGAAGAGAAAAGTTCACTAATGACTATCTACTGCCCACCAAAAACTTCAACAAAAACAGCACTTTGAAGGATTTTTTAAAACATTATGCAACAAGTTTTTAGCACAAGTTACTTTAATGCAAAACATCCAACTTGGGGATCAAGATCGACCAATCCAAAAAGCAAATAACTACTTAAAGCAATGAAAGCAAATAATTTACAATTAGCTACTGGCCAACCAACATACTGGCCATCAGACAGAAACAAAACTGTGGATGCAATAAACTTCTGCATTACAAAACGAATTGACAGAAATGTAAGGCCGAAACCTGCTTAGATTTTTCATGAGACCTCTCAGTACTAATGTTAATTGTTCAGCTAATTCACAGATATTGAACAAAAAAAAACAACCCTCCTTTAAATTCAACCTTCCTTTAAATTCAGACAACAATATAACAGATTGGGATGCATTCAGGAAAAAAATTAGACTAGAGCCTTCTTCTTTTTATTTAGCGGCCTGCAAAGAACTTGAAAAAAACAAATCATTCTACGATCGCTAAATTTGTGCGGGCATTAACAAGATATGTAATGAGGGCATTAACAAAATATTTCCTGAATGTTCTGCAGATAAAATAGTGTTTGTATTTCTCTCAGATACTGTTCTCTTTATGATCAAGGCAGCCAAAGCCGTTCAAGTATTTTATCTCAATTTGATTCATGTGACGTGCTTTATGCGTTGTCACGGAGTACAACGACTCGCTGAAAAAGTACGATCCACGTTTGGGAATGTAAATAAACTGATTTCATCAACAAATAAAGTGTTTCTTAAGGCATCTGCTCGCAATAAGGCCTATAAATAAATACTGCCAAATGTGCCTTTGCCTCTCGATGTTAGCTGGATCGAGAATGTGGATTGAAGCTATACTGTTTTACAATGAATATTTCGAGGTCATCAAAGCTGTAGTAAATGACTTCGACAGTTCAGAGACTATGGCACTTTGTCAGTCCAAGGAAGCATTTAACGATTCTAGTATAAAAAATATAGCTGTGATTAGCAGTCATTTTTATGACACACCTGCGAGTATTAAAAAAGCTTGCAACTCAAGGTTTGGCGTTGACTAAATATGTTCAGCTAATGAATAAAATCCGCCAAATGAACTCCGCATTGCCAGAAGTATTATTTGAGTTGTATGTTTATAAGAGTAACAAAATGTGAAATAATTGTCAATTATCGTCGATAATTTGTTGAATATCATATCTCATATCGATAGTTTATTGAAAGCAGATATGTTATTCAACAACTTACTAATTTTATGCTGATTTTGAAGTAAAAAAAAACTAAAATTTTTTATTTTTTTATTCTGATGATGGTTGCGGTATTTCCTTGATGGAAATGAATACTGAATTGTATAAATAAAACAAAGTTGTCTAATTTCCACTTATATTTTTCTCTTATCATAACACGTTTCGCTACACTGCAGCTTCTTCAGATGCTTGACAAAGAATGAAATTATATTGTGACAAATAGTAGGGACTATAGTAATCAAGTAATTTTACATGTTTTTTTTTCTGGAAATTTCCAGAACCCTTATTCAGACTATTTTTTCGACATATAGCGGAGAATGTTTGAACTATATTTGGTCGTTAAGAAAGACATCTGTGTATTTATGATGGTTTATTTCCAATATTTTAGTAAATTCAATTTGTAACTTTTATTTTTTATGTGTGAGATTTTAAAATCACTATTAAATGTATGTTTTTCTTTAATAAAATGTTCGGCGTATGTTGAGTACATTTTACTATTTAGATTGCTGCGCTTGTGTTCTGCAATTCTGAGTCTAAATGATCTACCTGTTTGTCCTATATAAATTTTTTGCACGAACCACAATTCATTTGGTAGACAGACGCCTGATTTATTGTCTTTCCCCGTTTTTCGTTTATAATTAAAAAAAATCCGGAGGAATTGTTTATTTAATTATTGTTTTTATTAAAAGTTACATTTATATTAATGCTGTTGAGATATTTTTAAGTTTTTTAGATATATGTACAAAATAAGAAAGTTTTAAATTAATTTTTTTTAATTTTAATCCTAAGGTAGACTTCCGAAAGCACTTCATTTTTCTGTTTTTTGATACTATTTTATCAATTATTGAAACTGGATAGCTGGTTGTTAACCGCAATTTGCTTAATTAAGTTTAATTGTGCATTGTATCTGTCTGGATTTAGAGGAACATGCTATTGTAGGTTATGAATCATGCTATTGTAGGCTGCCCGTTTATGTTGTGGGTGGCTGGATGTATTGTGAATCGTGATATCAGTATGAAAAGGTTTATGGAAGATCGAAAAATTTTTAGAAATCGTTAAGTTCAAAAAAGTTTATTGAATTGTTGGTCTCCATTTCGTCTGTAAATATGATATTTCTATGCATTTAATTAAAATTCAGAACTCAAGGACAGCTATCTAAATAATAAAATAGACTGAACATACGCGGAACATCTTATTAAAGAAAAACATACATATAATAATGATTTTAAATCTTGCACATAGAAAATAAGGGTTACAAACTAAATTTACTAGAATGTTTGGAAATAAACCATCATAAATACACAGATGTCCTTCTTAACGACTGTATAGACTTCAACCATTCTCCGCTATTAAATATGTCGAAAAAAGAGTCTGAATAAGGGTTCTGGGAATTTCCAGAAAAAAATGAGTAACATTTCTTGATTACTATAGAGGTTGATCTGATAGTATTTAAACCTATTGAGGTCCTTCTTTTATATATACGCATCCTAAAATGTAATAATAATCATTAATACAATTATCAATATAAGTGATTTTAACTAGTAAACTTTGTGTAGAATCATCACATGCACCAAGTAATTGATGGTTATTAATTTATTAAAGAAAAATTTGATTTTCTACAATGAACATCTAGTGGGGCTAGTTGAGCAAACATTGAACGCGCGTTGCTCAACTAGCCCCAGTTGAGACAACAAAATGCAAATTAGGTTATAAAAAAATCATATGAGTTAAAAATAAATAACCATCTATAATCGAAAGAAAAATAATGAAGTAATCTTTAAATATTTGCGTGGTCCTTATTAAGTGTTTTTATACGAGTATAATAGAAAAATTATGATGACCTGTTATTTTTTTTTACGTCGAAAAAAAAACAAAGCGTTCTCTTATTTTATTTGAGCACCGGACAGCAATTGATAGTCGCGCTATGTATTCCCCTCCCATAACCCTTTCTTTTCGCCATTTACACTTTTGTTGTAGGCTACTTTTCGAGATATTTCGATTGCACAACTTGCCCCTATGATCAACTAGCCCCGCTCTACCCTGCCTACTATTTGTCACAAATATAATTTCATACTATGTCAACCATCCGAAGGCGCTACAGTGTAGCGAAACGCATTATGTTTTAAAGAAAAATATAAGTGAAAATTATATAACTTTGTTTTAGATAACATATTTTTTATTATTTAATATTGCATATTTTAACACTTTTATTGTATATTTTAAGCATTTTTCAAGCTTTTTATGTTGCATATAATCAGGTTTCTAATCATAAACATTCGATTTACCAACTTATCTGCTATACCATGGACTGTTTTACGTGGATCTTTGGCTCCAATCTCCTTCCATCCAATTAACTGTCTCCGTAAACGACACAAGTCTTGTTTTTTTAATTAGACAGCATTATTGCCCTTCTTGGCATGATAAGAAAGGATAATGTGGTGTAAATGCAAGTTATCCGACATTTCCAATTTAAATTAAGTTGATTAACTGAAGGCATATTAAAACAAATATGAACAGATATTAACAATATGTAAATAACAATTGTTAATCCACCACACATTTTTTTTCACAAACTTTAAAGAGCAAATAATGGAAAATTCCTTTCCTTCCAGATAACCCGATATAATAATAATATAACTTAGAGTAGAGTAAGTCTGAAAAATTAGTATGACGCAAAACTTAACACAACAAATTGAAGTTGTGTTTAGTATTCAAGGAAATTCCAACATTAAATTCGTCAACTTTCAGTATCAGAGATATATACACATCAAAATGTAATCCTTATAAATCATTAATTCCTCAATAATTTGATTGATGTTTTTACTATGATATTAATAACTAAACTTGACGAGATTTACCACTAAACACGAAATCACTTTTTTTATACTTCTCGACGCGCGTTTCGCTAATAATATTGTGGTCATGTTCGATTGCATGTTGGGCAATACAAGATTTTTCATATCTCCCATATCTACTTACCTTCGTATTTCGTACCTTCGATCACAATCTTGACAACCAATTTGGTAAATGCCAAACTTTTCATGTCGATCTACTTTATCCTGTGGATTACCCAGGATTTCTCTTAATTTATTATATGGTTTGTACACAACCTTAATGTTCACTTTTTTCAAAATTTTGTATAGCCCTCGTCTAGCCGTCCGTCATTTTTAAAGAAGTGGACATAATAATAAAATAGCTCGATAAATCTTAAATACACATGGCTTCGACTTTCTTTACTATCTTACTCCATTTTACTATATTTATGGCTGCATCCTGCCATCCTCCTACCCTTGCTCAACCTAAATCTTCCTTGCATGTCTCCAACCACTTCCTTCTTGGTCGTCCTCTACTTCTTCTTCGTCCATCTCCTCTTGACAATGCTTGTTTTGCCCATCTACTATCTGGCCTTCTTAATACATGATCCAACCACCGCAATCTGGAAGACCCAACTATCTGACTTATAGATGGTTTTCCGTATAATAAGTTTAATTTCTGCATTGGTTTTTCTTCTCTATAATGTCTCCTGTACTTCCACTTCACCAAATATCTTCCTCAGTACTCTTCTTTTTTATTCATTACCCAACATTCACAACCATATAGTACCGACAAACCATATAATAGATAATAATAATTTTAGACTGGTTAAAAGTCTAAATAATAAAAGGGGTTTGGTTATCATTTAAATAGAACATAGTTTAGTTTTAGAATTAGATTAAATCATCTCCTGACGATGCTAATATTTTTGAATTTTTTGTTATATTAGAATGAATCACACATAACAACTAAAAAAGTGAGTTTTAGAATCACAATTTGAAAATAAATGTCAGCTTTTTTATGTCGCGATCCTTTAGAATATCTTACCGATACAAGTGATTTCAAAAATATCATGGATGAAAATATGAAATATGATAGTTTTTCCAGGTTAATGGATGTGTTAAAAGGAATGAACTGAAATGGCCACTAAGGAGTTAAATAGATCTCACTATTTACCATTACCATTTCAAACATTTTTATTTAAACGTAATGTTGAGGTACTATATGTTGGTTTGGTATCAGTGCCAATATAAACAAATTAATTAATTAATAAATCAAAAAAAATTAAACTCAAAGATTCATCGTTCATCGTGCATTCATCGTTTTACTAAAATAGTTAGTCACGTTCATAAATTATAAATTGTTTAAACTCAAAATTTGGATAGAAATCAGAGTTTTTATTTTCAAACAGCTGTCATTTCTATAAAATTATAAATTTCCCTATGCTTCGTCTTAGCTATTACCTTTCTAAATAAGATTTTTTTATAATTTTTCAGATGATACATGATAAAATAATTACACCATCAGCAAGGGTTTTCAAAAGAGGGTCCTATATGATTTTTTTATTCGTTATTGTTTGAAATTATTCATAAAAATATGTATATGTGTAAAATAAAAAATTATTTTATATATTTAATAATTGCATCAAAAAAAAAATATTAAAATAATTTTTTCGGAGCGCCACTGTGGTGTAACTCCTTAACTGCTCATATAAATTCTTGGAGAGACTTATTTATAACAGAAGGTTCTATTCTGGAACTAATTCCAGTTGAGCAAGCGGGACTCAGACCCCATCGAAGTTACTGTGACTAGGTGCTAGCTCTGCCAACTTTTATATAGGCCGGTTTTCAAGAGGAATTTAAGACATATATGGCCCACATGGACTTAACTGCAGCATACGATACCATCTGGAGGGAGGAAATGGTGCGTAAACTCCTGAAAGTGATGACTTTGAGTGCCGAACGGCAATTCTTATTAATAACATGATAAGCAACAAATACTTTCAGGTTTGCTTGTGTGAAAGTAAAAGTACAACAAGGGTATTAAATAATGGTCTACCACAGAGCTCAGTCCTGACCCCTCTTCTCTTCAGTCTTTATATTTCTGACCTTCCAAATACTAGTTCAACGAAATTCTGCTACGCAGGCGATATCGCTCTAACTTGTAAATCGAAAGAGCTTGGTCAGACGGAGAGAACACTCATAGATGACTTAGCTGCCCTTAACTCTTACTTTAAAAAATGGAGACTAAAATCCAGTGGCAGTAATACCGAAGTATATGTTATAACAAGGTCCCCAAATATCTTGGAATTACGTTCGATCGCACTCGTATACGTATAAAATATCGTATAAAAAAAATCTTGAAAATACATATGCCAAGATAAAAACAAGAAAAAGTGTCATCCAAAAACTGTGCGTACATCATCTCTCGCGCTAGTTTTCTGTACTCAGCAGAATACTGTACTCCAGTGTGGTTGTACAGTTGTCATTCCAACCTAATTGATGCGCAACTTAACAACACTATGCGTATAATCGTTGGAACAATCAGATCAACTCCTACTCTTCTCTTACTAAGTAATATCTATCCACCTCCAATTCGTAAAACTGGGACCCTGCTCAGAGAATACCGAATTAGGGGAGGTCCGGGCAAAGTGAAAACATTAAGCTTTCCGTGATTATTGCCGATAATGTATGGTAAAGAAAATTAAAACAATTGTCTGAGATTAGTTTTTTTTTAATCAACTTTCGAAGCGCGTTAACAAATTTCCTTGATTCTAGTTTAATTTGTTGCTATAAATCAAATAAGTGTAAATGTAAATGCAATAAGTTGCTAACAAAATAATCAGTAACATTTCGAAAAAACATAAAAACCAACATTTTTGGCCAAAAATCTAATCAATACAATTATCACAAATATGATCATCAGTACCTTCAAATGCTGAACACTATACGTGACACCATTAATAACAATCATATACAATCTTCGAATAGATTTCCATTTTTTTCAATATATATTTCAACTCAGAAAAAGTATAAGATTTCTTAAGAACTATAGTTGAATCGTCATCTAGTTTCTTCACAACATTGTTAACTTTCGCTTTTTCAAATTTTCGCCTCTGTACTTTTTTAATATATGTACTAGTTAGTACAACAGATTTTTATAGTTTTCATTTACCTGTTGTTGGTGGTTTAGCTGGCTGAAATATTGGTCTTAATTCCGAAAGGCTGTAGTGAGTCTTTGAACATCCAGGTTAAGTGAATGGATGGATTTTTTTTTGGGACTCTGATCGTATTGTGGTGAGAGGGTGAACTTCATATATTTCAAGAGCAGGATAAATTTGAGGCTAAGAAGAACTAGAGATAGCTCCACCTGATATACCTAGAAATAATCTAGAAATAACCACCTAGAAATAATCTCTGCTTTGGAAATTTCTGAACCGGAAATCGGTGCATTGGAGTCTTGAATGGGCTTTAGAGTTAAATTCGGTATACCAGAAGATTGGCTTACAGCTAAAACTATACATAGTTCAGGTTCATCAATCCCTTTTATATGGATTTGAAGAATGTTTGCTTGATAATGTGGCATCCGATCTAGCTGGTTGATCACTACATGTTTTTAAACATCCATGTTCTGGAAAATCACCACGAGCATCGCTAAGGGTTTTCAGAAAAGCTCAAGTTTGAGATTTCACATTGGATTTGCCTGCAAAGTGTATCTTCTAGTTTAAAATATTCATAACCGAAAGCGTGTTTATTTATTGGCCAAATTCCAGGTCGTTAAAATCCATAAACTGCATTTACGTCTACAGCCGTTTTAAGGTAAGCTGGTGCTAGTAGTCTAGTCTCATTCTGGCCACATCGTATTGATTAATAATGCGCCCGGGATGAGCTTTTTGGAAAATATTGACCTCACTTTCAAATTGCGTTTTCAGTGCACCATATAGGGCGACATCCATTATTGGGTCACATTTTGTGAGTAGTATGCGGCGCCAAAGACACTATTATCCCAAGGTTCGTACTTGCATACTCAAGGACAATATATTGTATTTGTGACTCTCCTGATTGTCCAACAACAGTATTACATTTTTATGAGCTGTTGGGTGGACTTGTTCCACGAAGAAATGCATCCAACTTAAGAAAACTTCGCCTGGTGTTCAATCATTTGGAGTAATTCTTTGAGTCCCTAGCGGAGCCAAGAAATCTTGGCTGCATATTATTTCTTACAAAAATCAGAAATGGTGGAAGAAAAGATTCAGCCGCATTGCAACAACCGATGACCGTTTCAATTGGCCGCACTCTGCGCTTACAACCATGCCAATCTGTTTTTTTCCTTTCACTGAGAGGACTTTTGGAGGCTTATTAGTGGTCGTTGATATCCCGGTTTCATCCACGTTGTACAATCTGGATACTTCAATATTATTTGTCTCTATAACAGCTTCAAGATTTTCATAAAAACGGTTTACTTCGCCTCAGGTGAATCATTTTGCCCTGGCAATTGATCTTACTTCTGGAGTTCTCAGAGTTAAATCAGTATGACGGGACAGATAGCCTTGTAGCCAATCATCTCCAGTTCTTTCATATTTATCCCAATTTTCTGGATATTTCAACTTTTACTTACTTTTTGCGTATACGAATGGTAAATTCATAAATTCATCGTGAGTAAGTCCAAAGAACACTGCATCCATGTCTTTCAGGTAAGTCACTAACTCTATTTTTTGATCTTCATTGACTGAATCCATCAAGTTGTGGAGAAGCAGTTCCACTTTTGACGTATCTGTATAAGGTAGCGGATGCTAACCCATATTTTTGACTGTTTCTATGGGCTGGAAATGTTGGATTGACGAACATTCGATGCTTCTGCCAATTGTTTCGATGTATGAGTTGAGTTTTCATTCAATAATATTTATAAATCTGCATCTTGAAACATTTTCGGCTCTCCTAGACGCTTCTTGTCTTTTATATCAAAATCACCACTTTTACAGCGTTCAAACTATTGTTCTCATGTTTTTTAGGTTAGAGCATATTCACCATAAGCTTCAACTAACAATCGATAACTTTCAGTAGCCATTTTCTTCAAATGAAAGAAGGTTATTAAACTTTTTTTTTCTGATACATAATTCAAAACTATGAAAAACTGTTTTTTTTTGTTTGGTCTATACCGACAAATGTATTAGTAACATCATTTCTTAGCAAAATCGATATTATTAACTGAAACACCTATTATATTGTAAACCAACTGAAATGTACTGTTTTATTTAGTAAATTCAGTTATAATACACAAAAAGAAATCAATAATAGAGAAGAATAATATAAAAATATACTATAGTCCCATCTTTTAGTCCCAAACCTTATATTATTCTTTAAAAGTTTGATAGTTTAAATATTTTTTTAGCATACTACGTGAATAATTTTTAATGATTTGAACTCGCTTTGGAAGATCCAAACAGTGAATTGCTGTTTTATTTCGGGCTTATACGAATTTATCCATATTTTGTCCCTATAATGAAATAATTGAGATATCTTGTAACAAAGCTTTAGTCAAATTGTGTAGAACTCATAGATAACAAAATTTTAGCAGCTAAATGGTCATGCACGAAATTCATCATGAAGACCTGTGAATCCACACCTATAACACTTGCGCTATTGGATAGTGCTTCATAAACGTGAAGACGTTCTGTGCATTGGTGGTTGTTAAATTGGAACACAGCAGTTTCTTCAGTCAGTCGCATGTCCACTTTCCAATGCCATTTATTAAAAAAAATCAAAATTTAGGATGAAGATATTAATGAAACAGCTAAACCATCAATAATTTTTAATGATAATTTTACATTCTAATACAATCACTAATTTATTTACTATTATTTAACAGATTTTCTAATTTGTCCCGCTTCGTTATTTTTATTTGCTCAATTTAATGCCTTTCCGATTTAATGAATTCAGACATATTGAAATTAAGTAAACAGAATGACATTAAAAATACTGAAAAGTAACTATTGTTGGGCTTTAGTCAATTTTTAATTAATTATTAATCGATTAATTTATAATTGACATATATTTTGTTCATTAAAATTCATTATTCAACGATTTTCACGCTGGCAAGTTGGCAGCAATGGTTTTTATTCAAGGTTCCCCGCGGCGTTGCCGACTTTTTCTCCTTTTCACCTATTAAAAATCGAATCTACCTTATAAATTAAATTTGCTTTACATTGTAAACCATTGTTTTCAATTAAAAGCTGTTATTACGTTCATTGTTTTGCTAGTAATGATAATTGTTAGGAATGTATTGAACTAAACATGTTCCATAATATATCGCCTAATACCGAGTGTTAAAATTTATTTGTTTATTTATACACCTCCATAGATCCGTTTGGAATTCCATAATTCAAAATTAGGATCACTTTACTAGAATAATTAAAATTTTATGAATAATTATAGTAATAATAGCTATTATATAAGCATTATTTCATCACTAACGCAGATCTTGTCAGCTTGTTCGACTCACGCGAGGTCTTTGTATATCTATAGACATAATGCTGTTTTACATGTGTTTGCTTCCATCTAGATAGCACTAATATTTCTAGCCATAAATCAGACCTTTCTCTATGTCTCTCAGAAAATCGAGACAGTTGTGGTGAACTCAATATGTAGTATTTACTGGAATTATTTTTTTCCACGTCTAAGAGATCTAATACAATCAAATCAGATATGATGTCGGTCGACAACAAAGCGGGATATACATATATGTATATATACATATATGTATATATTCATATATGTATACATATATGTATATATATATATATATATATATATATATATATATATATATATATATATATATATATATATATATATATATATATATATATATATATATACATATCATCGAGTTATCTATGCCCAGCTGAAATTAACATCACGTCCAAAGAGCCAGAGAAACGAGAAAAATACTGATTTTTTTTTGAATATTTTGAAACGCGACCGAGAAATAAATTAGCTGAACATCGAGAATCCATGGTATGGGTGTAAATAACTGCCAGGAGAGGTTGTGTGACAAGGTATTGCTTTATAGTCTAACAGGAAATTTGCAATTGTAACTTCATGAAAATAAAAATAAATATTATTGACTCTTATATATTAAATAAAGCTAAATAATCAGTTAGTTAACATAAGGTAATTAGTATTATTATTTAATATGACATATCAAGAATTAATGCAAGATCCAGTATACAACAAACCTAACATAGAAATACAAACTAATACAAAACTAAGTTTAAAATAAGAATACAAACTATTACAACACTAAATCTAAACTAAGAATATATTGCACAGCTGAGGCAGATGCTCGGTGTAGTTCGATGAGTTCGAAAGGGCCTTCGGGGACATTCGTTTACCATACGGTTCCGGGTCTACTGATCCGCGTGATAGGAAGGAATCTCGGTTCTACCCCATCAATACATTATGTGGTTACATAATTCTCAGCGGGGCAGTTTGAAGCCTGATGAATCGTGTATAAAGTATCTATTATGGGGGACCGTAGTAGATCACAGCTTTCTCCACTTCTGTTCCAGGTGAAAATCTTCTCCTGTTATTGTTGGGTTCATAGTCCACGGGGGTTTTCTGGATCGTAGCCTTAAGTTGGGGAGATTTTGTAGTTTATCATAAAGTATTGAGTTAGCATTGGTATGGCAGTTACCAAATTTCCTCACTGCTGCTGCTTGCCTTCTTATTTGAGATGGGGCGATATTGGCTAGAACTGGGAACTATTGGAGCGGCGTGGGTCTCAGAGTGCCAGTAATAATACGCAAAGCACTATTCATTTTTGTGTTTACTAGGAATACGTATGCGCTATTAAACCATACTTGTGCGCAGTATTCAGCAGCCGAGTATACAGTGAGAGCGTAGTAGTTCGTAGTACGTCAATGTTTGCGCCCCTGTTTGTGTCGGCTAATTTCTGGGCTATATTAACTCTGGAGACAACTTTCTTAACACTTTTTCTAAGATAATGTTTATAGGTAAGGGCTCGATCTAGTGTCACTTCGAGATATTTAGGTTTCTCGTTATGCTTCAGCTGTGTGTCGTCGATGCTTACTTATAACTGAGTGTGCGCTTTTCTGTTGTTTAAGTGGAATGCGCACACTTCTGTTTTGCTGGGGTTCAATTGGAGTTGCCATCTATGGAAATAATCTTTTAAGGCTTGGACATTTTGCTGTAGTGCCATCTCATAGCTTACGAAGGGGTTTCCTTGATAAACTACTTCCAGATTATCCGCGTACTGGAAGATCTTTGAGTGGGTACTGGGGTATCCGCTAAATAGAGATTTAAAAGCATCGGCTCTAGGATACTGTCTTGGGACAGGCCATTGCTGACTATATGCCATCTATTCTTTTTATGCCAAAGAATACCTGGAAGAATCTGTTAGAGAGCATGTTATTTATGAGCTTTGTCAGTTTAGACCTAGAGACAGCCTTCACAAATTTTATCAGGACAACTTCGCGCCAAACGGTGTCATAGGCAGCCGTCAGGTCAATGAACACTATACCAGTTTTTAGCTTACGTTGGAAGCCAGCTTCTGTGTGTGTGGTATGTACTATCACCTGCTCCGTGCAGCTTTGATTTTTCCTGAATCCAGCCTGATACTTTGGTGTAATTCTGTCTATATAGAGCTATATTCATAATAAGATGAGCCTGTCAAACAGTTTGTAAGTCACGCTTAATGAGGATATAGGCCTATAGTGCGCTGCTTCGCTACCGTCCTTGCCAGGTTTCAGTATGTCTGTTACTTTCGTTCTTTTAAGCAGTTTTGATATATGGCATGTGGTCATTTTTTGGTTGAACATTGCGATTAGCCATTCTTTAACTTTCGGGCCCACATATTTCAAGAACTTCGGATATATATTTTCATACCCTGCAGAATTCCCAGACTTTAACTTTTTTAGTGCATCCTTTAATTCATCCACCGTGAAAGATCTAAGGAGTTCTGGGTGAAGTGACCTTTAACTTTTTTCGAGAAATTTCTTTCTTGTATCTTGAGGATACTGGAGAATAATTGAGATATCTGGAGAATACTTTTGCTGAAGTTTATTTTAGCCACTTGTTTTAATTGAGTCGCTGCGGCATTTGGGGTTATATGTATGTGGGTTGGGGTGGGGGGTTGTGTCAGCAACATAAGGTAATAAACAATAGTAAGTAAAATAAAAGTGCAGTGTAAGATAAAAGAAAATAAATCAGTCGAAAGTAATATTAAAACTATGCATTAAAAAAAATAGACGAAACGGATAACATCATTACAAAATAAAAACGTTTAAGTTGAAAGAGATTTACCATAAAACACTAAAACACTTGGTTTTTATTCCTCTAAATTGAATTCCTTTAAATTGAAGTTAGTGTGAAGTTATTTTTATTATATTATATTCAATTGAAATAACTGCTGTGGAACCTTAGTGAGGTTTTTGCATGCCAAAAACACGTTTATTGAAATAGCTGTGTGGCAGGGAGCTTTGTTAAGATGCAGCATCCAGGTGCTCTTAGTTTTACATGAATTACCCTTTTTCGAAGTTTTTCAAGAATTTAACGGTAAAAATACTAGTTTACTGTTTGGCCTTCTGATACATTTTTTTTGGATGGTTTTTTTGGTCACAATTCGCCCCAAAAAGTCAATACATGTTTTCCTTCTGTTGTCCTTTTGATCTAACGAAGAATTTTTTCGAACCATTGGTCTACAATTATTCTGACCATCAACAGAGCATCAGAAAGCAGAATATCCCGGATTCTGTAGATATTTTCATCACTGTTTGCAGTTCATCTTCAATCGTATCTCGACTTTCTGAAATTTCCTTAAACCACCTGAAAATCTGGAGCCATAACAAAATATTGTCTTTATAGGCCTGTTGAAGTTTTGGCAAACTTTCCGTCAATGCGCCGGACTTAAAAACAAGTTATTTTATATTTTGTTGTAAATTTTTTTCAATAGGCATTCGGCCTTAACCAGACTGATTTAACTGAGGTGAGGTAACTGAGGTGATTCGAGTTACGATTGCTTATTGTATTTTGTACTACTGGGCAGAAAACATACAAAAACATCCATATTGAGAGCAGAAGAAGCTACCACCTCTTCGGTCATTGTTGTGCCTGCATCACCTTCATCGTTTCGTTCGCGTGGTGCAAAAGACAATGGCTTTTGGGACGACATCAACGCAGCTATCTTTTAAAGGATTGTATTTGCAATATTTACCCTGTTCCTATAAAATATTAATTCAAATTAGTTTCGTAAATTCGTCATTAATATTCGTTTCTGTCTTTCTAATATGAGAATTAATAATTTCGTCCTAAACTAAAAGCTTAAACCAACGATTTCATTATTTTTCTTTTGTTTCAGGTAACTTAATAACCTCACAGTGCAAGTTCGATTAATTGACCATGAAAAAGCATGAGCATCAGAGGTGGAAGTTTAACCACTAAGAGGAGATCAACAGATTAAGGTAAATGGTATCAAGTATTCAACACTTTCAAGGAGGAAGTTTAATATAACGTAGTGGATAGCCCACTTGTTTTTTACCCCTGAAAATTCAATTAAAAAAGAGCTTACTAAAATGTAAAGAAAAATACTTTTTTTAATACCCAGTTGGGTATATTCACTGGAACTCCTCAAATCAGTGTACTGATACTGTACTGTACTGTACTGTACTGTACGTTTTCTTGTACTGTGCTTTTACAGCGTCAAGTCAGTCCCTACCTATCATGCCCCATTCTTATCATTTTCACAATATTCTCACCTCCTAGTGCTTGTAGTATTTACTGATTGTTTATTACTCTAATTTAATTTCCTATTATTTTTTTAACCCATTATCGTTTCTATTATTTTCCTTTCAGCAATATTTTTTCTTGACTCTGAATAACTTTTTTCTGAATGAATTTTTTGGTTTGATCATTTACATCACTAGTGCTTCTTACTTTTAAGCCAAAGTATTTAAATATATTTTATTTACCTCTTCGAACTGCTGTGAATTCCTTCCTAATTCATAATTTGCATTTTTTTTTCTGTATTTTTATACTAGGGTGTACCAAAAGTATCTGCGTTTTCTTATTTGCTTATACTATTAAATGAATAAAATGTTTAAAAAAATATTATAATATAATTTATTAATAAATAAAATAAAAGATTGTATTTCCACTCCTCAAAGGTTTTATTCAATTTTAACTTTTTCCTCTGATAAATAAACATTCTTTCTTTAGTAATAAAGTGATTCTACTGTAAAATATTCAATCGACGGTTTTTAACAAAAACGTTAAATTGAGTGAAATTTGTCGCGAATGTATTGGAAATTAAGAAATTATTTGAAAAAAGGCTTCAAAGTGACTGATTACTTTTATGAAATTTGCAAAGTAGAGTGGGAAGGTGCTATATCACTTCGCACTGCTCAGCTCTGGTTCAAAAAGTTCCGAGAGGGAGACATGAGTCTTGAAGATAGAGGAAGATCAGGTCGTGTACGGTCTGTCGATGCCAACGTTTTAAGAGGAGATGTGGCTGCAGATCCCAGAACAAGCACTAGGAAGTTTTCAAGGGGAATTAAGAGTATCACACACTATCACTATCTGGCATTTGTGAGGCATAGGAATGGTGTCTAAGAACTTTAGAAGCATCCGTCATTAACTGCCGCCGCAGCAAGCCACTCGTCATGTTAAACTGTGAAAAATTCTATTCAAGAACCAGATATTTTTATTTATCTAACGGTTTGTTACCTACAATGAAAAATGAGTTAATTACAACAATCCCAATGACGTAAAACAGTGGGTTATGCCCGGGCAACTAACTTTTCGGGTACTAAGGAGTGAAAGATTTGTTAAAAAGGTCACTCTATGTATTTGGTGGAATTTTGAAGGTCTAATTCACTTTGAGTTTGTTCCTGATGGTAGAGCGATGGCACCCTGTTCTAGCTGAAAAATGTCCAGCTTTGGTCAACCGTAAAATAATCTTGCTGCAACAATTCAATGAAAGACTTCACATCTGACCACCTCAAAAAATAATTAATTGGACTTTGAACTTCTCCCTCATCCAATATATAGTCCCAACCACATTCCGTCGGATTCCACTTATTCCGGTCCATGGCTTTTTTGTTTTGTTTTTTAAATTTTTGGTTCCAAAGACTCATCATGACCGGAAAAGAAATAGAGTTACTGGCTCTAAGACAGATAGAGGTAATCAAAAACAACGGTCTGTATTTCGAGGAATAGCCTCCACAAATATATTTTTTTAATATTGAATAGCTAAGTACCTCAAAACCGCAAATACTTTTGTTACACCCTAGTATATTTGTCCATAACCACTATTATTAATGGACTACTTACCAGTAGTTGTATTTAATATTATATTTAAGAAAGTCATGGAAAGTAAATGCTCTTGTTTTACCTCTTTAATCTTGTTTTGATTTTCCTTTGTTAATAATATAGTATAATAAATAATAAATATAATAAATAGTGTTTGTAATTCCTTCGTTAGAGCGTTTAGAGCGTTATTTCTCTATAATTTCAACATTTTCGCTGGTCACCTGTCTTGTGTAATGTTATTATTTATTTCGCCTATTTACTTAATATTTTCTCTTGTTTCCATATTTTTCCACTTTCATTAAATCTTCTTGAGTACAGGTAGTTTTATTCATTGACATATTCATTGAAATAATGAAGTTTACTTAGAGACAAGATATTTTCAAAGTTAGCAAAGTTTTCCGCTATTGTGTCTGCGAATGTTTGACATAACATGAAATTGTTGGACGTTAAATATTATACCAACCCTTTTACCAATTTAAATGAGTCTTGCTTTAAAATGAGTGACAAACTAGTTCGAGATATCGCCAGAACAGCTGAGCTTTTTTGCATCTATAAGTTCTCATATAGAAGCTTCAACTTGATGAACGTGTTCTTCGGTTTGCAGCCGTCCTGAAACCAATTTCATTAAATTTTCATTGAGTGTCTTTATTAAATTCACAGATACTGATTTATGGCGTGCAATTCATACTTTTGTTTATAGTTATTTATAGTTTTTGTTTTGAAAATTATATCGTCCCCTCGGATTCGTCTTGCTGACCAGTTGACACAACTATTTCGTAAAATAACGGGACAAGAAAACTTTTTTTGCAATAAATCGATTGTCTGGCGAGATATGTGACAAGTCTCACCATCTTATTGAAAGAAAACTTTGCGTATATTTACACTTATTAGATCACATCTAATATATTTTTTTAACACATTCCTATAAGGCCCTATCACTCCTTCATTCCAAAGACCACACCAAACAGTGACTTTCTGGTGATGAAGAGATACCTGCTGAGTCACTTGAGGATTTTTATAGACTCAAATCCTGACTTTATGTTTGATCACAAACGTATTAAGCCAGAAGTGCGCTACGTCGGAAAAGAATATTTTTCCCAAAGTTGGGGTCGCCTTCCAACTGTCCTAGACATTGGCGGGTCGTGAGGGAGGGCGTTGGGGCGCCGCCCCTCCAGCATTTATCACAGTAAACAATTTTTCGGATCAATACACCATATTTTATTTCCGTTCAGTTTCTTTCCTTTAACTCATTTTCCTGATTCACCTCCTGTATAGCCCTGCTTTCAATAGCATGAAAAGTAAAAAGGAGGAAAGGGAAAGCAAAAAAGCACTATTTTCTTCTACGCCCATCCACTACACTTTTACAAATCACTTTTTTTGAACTTCTCGACGCACGTGTCGCTAACCATGTTAGCATCATCAGGAGATGATTTAATCTTCTGATAAGATTAAGGAGACGATTTAATATCCTGATAAGATTAAATCATCTCATGATGATGCTAACATGGTTAGCGAAACGTGCGTCGAGAAGTTTAAAAAAAGTGGTTTGGTGTTTAGTGGTAAATATCTTCAAGTTTAGTCTTTCACACCAAAGCTTCCAATAGAAGAATTGATCTACGCCTACCCACTTTAAAAACCCACGAGCCGCACTGCCCTCCGACTACTATCTATTCCTCTCCCTGCAAAATTGTTTAAATGGGAAATCTTTTAAAACGAACGAAAAGGTGAAAAACAATATGTTGACATTTTTGACAATAAATATGCTAATTTTTGATAAAAAGGAATTATGAACATGGTACATTTATGTTGCCAAAAGGTTATAAACAATAAGGGAAATTGCATAATAGACTATTAAATATTTACGTTTCTCTTTCTCTTAAAAAAAATCCTCCGAACTTTCCGGACAAACAAATATTTAAAATTTGCTATTGTGCATGCAATACAGGATGCACCAAAGTTTTTGCCCTTAATAAATCCGTCTCATGCCTTAATTAAGTACTTAGATCACTTTCCGGAAGTATGTCAGAAGAGATCGCTTCACCTTACCGCAGTGCGCGTTTGGTTAAAATTATTTTACAAACGTAATGATTCATACATTACTGTTCAACGCCTTTTCTGTTAACTGCACTGATTGCCCATCAATCATTTTCCATGTGATTTTAACCAGTACAAAGAAAAATCGAAAAATAAACACGTAGGCCACTAAGGCTTCTTTGTGAGATGCTCCAAACATTTCAACGTATATGCTATTTCAATACCGCGAAAGAGAACGAAAATTTCAACGTTGAACCTTAAACTATACCCTTATAAGATCTGAGTTCAGTGATTTCGCTTTATGTAAAAAATTCGGTGACGCAATGATGGGTGATGTTACAAAAGTAATTCCCTTTGGTTTTTTTAATTTTCAGAAACATTGATTTTCATATAGCTAGTATTTTTTTTTATCGAATCTTAGTACAAAATACCAAAATTTTTAATAATTTTCAATTATAATTTATGTATAATAAATTATTCATTTTAATAATCTTGGTTGATTTATTTATGTTAAAGAGGTGTTACTACACTAGGCGATATTTTTGCGACTGAACGTACCAAACTAAACTTAATATGGGCTCCGAACCAAAACCATGAGATACCGATCTGCATCCCTCTTGCTTTTGTTTACTGACTTACTTTGGATATACATTGTAATTTGTAACATTTCTATTTAAAATTGTTAAATTGATAGGTGCCATAGCTACTCCATCTACATAAGCTAATTGATTTATTATAATATATAGAATGTTAAAAGGAAAAGCTTCATGAGAAAAACTTTGGGTTCAAAAAATGTAACGTATTCACCAAAATGAAGATAAACGATTTAACAGTGAAATCAGTCAGAAATCAGAATTTAACAATGAAACTCTGAAATATGAATGATTACAACAATCAGAAGAAAACTCCAAATATTCATAAAAAGATGTCTTGTAAAGCATAATCACATCACGTTGCATATACGAAAAATAGGTTTTAATAATAATAATAAACTAATCAGGGATGGCAAAGAAGATTAGAAAGTAAGATTGAAAGTACACGGGCAGATATAGGCAGACTTCTGGAATTCACTAGAGACAATCCCAGGAAAAAATTGACGATAAAAGCAACCAGAATATTAGAAAGATTTAGAATTCATGCTAAATATGACAAAACGAATCAGCATGTTAAAGAGATCATCGATACCATAAAACAAAAACTTAAAGTATATAGTTCCCGCCTAGATCGATATAAAAAAGCGATGAGGCGTAAGCAACAAAACTGTCTTTTTAGAAAATACGAGCGGAAATTTTATAGAAATCTAATAGAAGTAATAACAATAATCTTGTGGGGAGTTCTGGAACACCATCCAGCCAAGATATATAGACATTTTGGTCCCCAGTTTGGTCAAATAACGGTCGTAACGATCATGTCAGTTGGCTGCGTGAGGAAGAAGCAAATATGAACGCAATTGAACAAATGCCCTACCCTGAAATTGCTATAACTGTACTACGGAATATAACAAGCAACCTGCATAATCGGAAGGGCGCGGGAACTGATAACATCCATAATTACTGGTATAAAAAGCTCACATATCTTCAACCTTTCATAGTAAGATATTTCAATAAGTTTACAAGAGAACCAAAATAAATTCCTCGATTTCTTACTCAAGGCAAAACATATTTACTCCCCAAAGGAACCGCCTCTAATAACCCAGCAAAATACCGGCCAATTACCTGCCTTTAAACGATATATAAACTACTAACATCATGTTTCACAGTACTACTCACATGACATATAGACAAACATGATTTACTAAATGAAGAGCAAAAGGGTTATAGAAAGGAAAAGCAAGGGTGTAAAGAACAACTTATTATAGATTCAGTTATAATGAAACACGCTCGTAAGAAAAATCGAAATTTAACATACTGTTATATTGATTATCAGATGGTCTTCGACTCGATTCCACACTCTTGGCTAATTAAGATATTAACAAAATATTAAGTTCATCCAGCTTTAATAAACACACTTCCAGAACTGATAAAAGAGTGGCGCACCACTATTCATTTACCGCAAAATGGAAGTACGACTAGGACTGATGAAATCGGGGTGTTAAGCGGCATATTTCAAGGATGAGCTCTCTGCTGGCCCTCTGTGGTTTTGCATGGCATTGAATCCACTCTCCAATCTGATCAAAAGGACGCAAATCGGATACAAATTTCAAAACCAAATTGTATCACACCTGCTGTACATGGATGATATAAAATTGTATGCATCATCGCCACCGAAATTACAACAACCCATTCAGGTTGTGGAGAAATTTACAGCTGATATTAACATGCACTTTGGATTAGATAAATGCAGAACTATTAACATAAAGAAGGGATCTAAGGTACGGATGACAGCGTTTGTCACTGCAGGAGGGTATATAAATATTTGGGAATACAACAGTCTAAGAGAGTTGAGCATAAACTCATAAAGGAAATATTAACCAAAGAATTCACGTCCAGACTTTGAAAGCATATGCAGGTCTGACCTAGACAGTAGAAATATAGTTAAAGCTATAAACATTTTTGCTATTCCTGCCTTGATACATTCATTTGGAAATATATCTTGGTCAAACACAGATTTCGAAAGGCTACAACGAATAATTAGAACTACACTAACGAAATATAGGAAACACCACCCGCAGAGTAGTAAAACGTGACTTATATTACCGAAAATTGAAGGAGGAAGAGGAATTATAAATATATACAATCTATACGAAAAACAAATAACCAGTTTAAGAACATATTTCCATCGAAGAATGAACGAATGCCCGCTATATGCCAGCGTGTGTTTAGCTGATGATAAGTATACGCCTCTGAATCTTAAACATATGGAACGGCAAAATGAGAGCATTCAAACAACTGGAACAATTATACAAGAGTGGAAAAATATGTCTCTACATGGTAGACATCCCCATGATCTTGACCGTCATAAAGTCGACAAGAGTGCGTCGAACGCCTGGTTGACATGGGGAGGAGACATGCATGCATGAGGACTGAAGGCTTTATGTGTGCAATTCAGGATCAGGTGGTGCATACTAAGAACTATCGAAAATATATCATTAAGGATGAACGAGTATCAAATGACACGTGTAGAAAATGCCAGGAAAAGCCTGAGACTATCCAACATATTGCAGGAGTATGTGGTAGATTCTCCTATAGTCCACCAGCAGCTTGCAAGTCGTAATAACCTTATAACAGACCGAGTTCCTTATTATAAATACACACCGAGGGCGGTACTATATTCAGCCGATTTCAGGTTATATCAGGACCGAACAATAATAACCGACAAAACCATTCACTGTAATAGGCCAGATATTATATTGGTGGACAAAAAGAAGAAAACAGCATTCCTAATCGACGTAGCTGTTCCAAACACACACAACCTTTAAAGGCGGCTGAAGTAAAAGTGCAAAAATATACAAACCTCAATTTAAAAATAAAACGGATATGGAAGTTGAACCAGGTCCATATTGTGCCACTGATAATAAGCTTTTATAGCTGACATCGCGGTGCTGTTCTCTTACAACATTAGAGGGACTGAGATGGAGGAATCTACGGGGTATGAAAATCTGGCATACGACTTGAAGAATCGGTAGAGACTGAGTAAGGTAGATGTAGTGCCCTTCGTTGTATCCGCCGAAGGCTTGATAAGCGGGGGATTTTCAAAGAACATCGAGAGCCTGGGTATCTCAAAATAGATTGCCATAGTGGGACAACGTGCCGTGCTCTTGCAGACGTGTTATATTGTTCGTGGAAACTGTGTTAGGGTGGGAGGAACTGAATTGCTTTTTCATCTTGGCATGGAGATATCGGCCAGCATGAGCTGAGATTCTACATTAAGGATAAGCGGAATAATAATAATAATAAAATTATTTGTAGTACGAACCAGCCTAAATACTCCAACACATCTAATTACCAATAGTGTGTGTTGGGGCGTTGTAGAGAGTAATCTTGAATAGGAAGGCAATAGTGAAGCTACATCGATTTTTATGAAATATGAAATATGCTAAGGACAGAGGTATACCTATTGAACTTTGACCCGGACTTTCCAAATTTCAACTCACCACGGAAGTAAAGAACTCAGTTACATCTGTTAATGTAAGTATGAGGGGAGTGAATGGATACAGTGATAATATAATCGAAATCTTTCATATTATCTACTATGCCGGGGCCGTGCTTTCCAAGATATTTACTAAGAAGTGGCCGAGGCCTAATACAATACCCACTGCAAAATAATTTGGCCCTCTTTGACGAAAAATATTGAAAAATAAGATTAATAAAATAAGGGATAGGGTGGACCTATTGCATAACTACCTTTATGCTGCAGTTAGAGTTCAAAAAAGGCGATTCAGATTGTGAAAAAAAAAGCTAAAATTAAGATTAAAAATTAAACAATCCGACAGAACCTTTCTTTTTACCTTGAACCTAATATCAACAACATATTAAAAAAGAAAAAAGAATTCCAAGAGCAAGTAAAGAAACAATGGGGTATGGAAAGTGTTGAAACAGTTCTCATAATTATTAGGTGTGGCAGTTAACGATTCTTATTTTTTTTTTTAAACACGTTTAATTTGGGAGACAGGTAAAAATGGTTTATTCAAAGTATGTGCCGTCCCTAGCTACACATTTTCCCATCTCTGTGGCAATTTGTGGATGCTTTCCCTGAAAAATCGTACATCTTTTGGGGTGGTCCAGCTATCAAGCCATTTTTCGACATCTCCGTAATTGTTGAAGTGTTCCATGGAAAGTGCGTAAGATATCGATACAAATAATAGGTAGTCGGAAAGGGCTAAGTCTTGTGAATATGGCGGGTGGGGCAAGAGTTCCTGCCAAGTGCAGAAATGGTGTCTCTGACCGGTTTCGATCTGAACGTTTTTTGATTAATTCATGGTTCAAACTGATCCAACCAAATACACAGCATTGTGTTATTTCCAAAGCGATTCGGTCTTGTAGTCGATGTTGGTTCTCCTGGGTCCACCCATTTTTCGTCTCTACAATCACGATGCAAAAAAATATATCTTTCATACTGAGAAAGTAAAACTTCGCACACCGTTTTTCGCTTTTCCATCTGTTTGTCGTTCAGCTGATGTGGTACCCATTTTCCTACCTTCTGGATCTTTCCCGTGGCCTGCAGACGATCACAAATAATTCGACTACCAACATTTAACCTCTCTGCCACTTATTGTTGAGTTTGCATTTGCGTCTTCTTCCAGCAATGCTTGCAATTAAGTATTTTAAAATTTTTTCAGTTAACTTGGACGTTCTTTGTCCATCAAGTCAAAATCACCACTTTTGAATCGTTTAAATCAACCCCCATAAGCGTCTTGCATTAGAATATTATCACCGTAATTTTCCGTAATTATACAACGGCTTTCACTCGTATACTATATATGGATGACCTTAAACTATATGGAAAAATAACAGCAGAATGAAGGATAGATTAGGGATATTAAAATGTCATTTGGACTAGTCAAATATTATACCATACAGAGTCAACATTCAATACTTTATAACATACAACTGAAATTTGAGCCAAAAATTTGATCAAAAAGAGTTAAAGAAGGACTTTGCCACTCTATACCAAAAGGGGCTTACACAAATTTTAAACAACTAACTGATTGGTGGAAACCTCATTAGAGCGATCAACGGTTGGACAATGCCAAATTTGATATATACTTTTGGCATTGTTAAATGGTCAGCAGCAGATGAGTGACGAATTTGGTAGGTTAACATTCCGAATATTGGCAAAATTCCGACGTCTTATCTACGAAAAGACGATATATCCCAAGAAAGGTGTGGGGCAAAGGCATTGTGAACATAAAGTATTTCTGTCTCAATCAGATGAATGGGATGATAAACGCTTTACTGATTCAAACAGCGCGCTAATGAAATTGGCTGCTAAAGAGAACTGCGGTTTTACTCCGCTGAATCTAAACAAGCATAATCATATTAATAATACAACAACATTTACTGATTGCATTCGAGAATAGAAGCAAGAAGACATCATTGATGAACAGTTCTCTGGATTGGTTGACCGATGAACAGTTATCTCTGGTTTGGTTGATCGATGAGCTGTTGTACCCAGAAACGGAGGTTTCGCTATATTTATTCAAGATAGAGTAGTAAGAACAAAGAACACAGAGGCAGGAAATGCGGTACTGTGGTAGATACAATTGAATACCGTATTGGTACCTGCCCAGTCCTACTTAGGATGGTATAATCAGCTGGCGAAAATTATACACCAACAAATTACACTAAACAAGATTTAAAAGGACACCCCCACCACTTTATAAGTAATCGCCTTCCCCCGTACTTGAATCGTTCGATAACATTTTTCACTGAAATAGACCAAACATAACAGATCGAATGGCTGATTATAATAGGCCAGATATTGTTTTAATGAACAGAAATATGAAAAGGGCTTTTATAATTGACCTCGCACTACCGCTCTCTCACAGCATTAGAAAAACCTAAATGGAAAAAACCACAAAATATAAAAGTCTGGCATATGACTTGTCGAACCAGTCGAAACTAAATAAGGTAGAGATATTGTCCTTCGTTGTATCCGCCTAAGGTCCGATAAATAAAACATTTTCAGTGAACCTGGAGAGCCTTGGTGTCTCAAAGTCGATTGCCATAGTAGGACAACATACAGGGCTTTTCTAGATGTGCCACGTTCTTTAAAATATCTTATGGTAAGTGGGAGAAAATGAATTGTATTCTCATCCTGGCATTGTAATTCCGACCAGCTGAAGCTGATATTCTATATTAAAGATAATCAGGATAAAAATAGTAAAATGCAAATAAATTTAATTACATTGATAATTTAAATAATTAGAATTGAAAAAGAAATTCCTGCATTTCCAAAATATTTCTTACACAAACTATGAATATTTTCTAATGTTGATTGTTAAAAATAAGTTTCACTTATATTCTTTCTCCATCGGCAAACTGTCAAACAAAACAACCATCGATTATCTATCGCAGACATACTCTATACGAAACCAATTAAAATACCACTCGAGAAAATTTTCGAACTATTCATCAGACATGCGTGTCGTAAAAAACTACGTCCATTAATATGTTTTGAATAACTACCGGTACCATTAAACGTCTATCGCATAACCGCCATTAGCGTTATTAAATCCAGTACCAAGGATGTTTTCCCATGATAACACGTTGCCAATTTTTGAAAAACACGTGACACATCGTGCAAAAATCATTTGAACGGTGTTAGAGAGTTCCAGCATAAATCAGTTAACGTTAAATTTGTAATAAAATATATCTAATATATCTTACTGTAATACTTCATGAAATTAAAATAGGTTTACAATTCAATCGACAATATTTACATTCAATCAACAATAATTATATAAAAACCGAAAAAGAAGCTAGCTTAGTTAGAAACAATATATAATTTTAAGAACTATTTGAACGGGGTTTAAGACCCGAACACGGTCACTAAGCAATTTATAAAAGCAAAGCCTCCTATATCAAGCTAATTTAATACATGTTTTTAAAATATTAATTATATTAACTTTTTTATATTTATCTAAAAGAATTAACTACGTATTTTGCAATCCATATATACATATACATATATATATATATATATATATATATATATATATATATATATATATATATATATATATATATATATATATATATATATCCCCTTTGTGGATCAGACCTTGACGTGGTAAAGGGGTTTGAGTAGGGCAATAAAGCTTTGAGCTATGCCGTCTGGAGTCTATGCTCCTGGGAGGGTCACCCCTGGCGGACAGGTCAAGGCGGAGGCCTCAGACTAACATGATCCAAAATCTGCCAACCCGCATTGGACCAGCGTGGCAGATTACGGTCCATACCTTCAACATGGTATTTCAGTATGTTGAAATATGACAGTACAACCTCAAACACGGCCCTCATTCCCCGGAGGCCAAGGGGCAACTACCTACGGCAGCGGGAAGACCTGTCCCAAGGCAGAGGGTGCTAAGAATCACCGGGTTAGATCAGGCTGCCATTGGACTTTTGACATTGCAACGTTAAATATACGGACTATGAAAACAGAGGCCCGATTGCAAGAACTGTTAATCGAACTTGACAACATACATTGGGATATTATTGGGCTCTGTGAAACACGAAGGAAGGGTGAAGAGTTAATCAAACTGGAACCAACTGGACACGTACTCTACACTCGAGGTACGGAAAATGGCCGATGCGGCGGAATAGGATTCCTCATCAATCGAAAGCTGAAGGACAGTGTGGTAAAATTTGAAAGTACATCCGACCGATTAGCCCAATGCGTCATTCAGCTGAATAAAAAGTTTAGGCTTCAAATCGTCCAAGCTTATGCACCAACTATAAGCCATAAAGGTGAGGAAATTGAGGAATTTTATGATGATGTGGCCCAGCTTTTATACAAGGAGAAATGTAGGTACAAAATCCTGATGGGTGATTTTAATGCCAGAATTGGAACAACAAGAACGGACGAAAGTGCAACTGGCCCATATGGAACTGGTGAGCGAGACAATAGAGGTGACAGATTGGTTGATTTTGCTGAAGGACAAGAACTATATATTATGAATTCATTCTATAAGAAAAATATCAGCAGAAAATGGACATGGAAAAGTCCATCTGGGCTCACAAGCGAAATTGACTACATCATGACCAACGATAAAACAATATTTACCAATTGTACTGTCCTTAACAATTTTAATGTTGGAAGTGACCACCGAATTGTACGAGCAAGGGTTCGGATTGACTGTCAAAAAGAGCGCGAAAAAATGGTAAGATCAAAGAAGGGCAAGGTGGATTCTGGAAAACTGCTGGACAGAGGAAGCGATTTTGAGATTGCTTTGTCAAACCGGTTTGCTGCATTGCAAGATCCAGAGGAGGTGGAAATATCAGTTCAATATGAAGAAATCGCCAACAATGTACTTCAAACGGCTGCTTCAATAGCACCAGAGGAAAAATGTCTCAAACAAACAAAAATCTCCAGTGAGACCATTGATTTAATGAAGAAACGGCGAGCAATGAGAAATGCAGGTAGTCCTTTTGGCAGGGTCGAGTACACTGAGCTCTGCAAAACTATAAGAAAACGTATCAGAGAGGACACGCGCCGATTCAATATGCAGCTAGTGCAAAAAACCCTGGAAGAAAACAAAGGAATTAACAAAGCTAAACAGAAGCTGAGAAACAAAAGAACGCAAATATATGCTTTAAAGCGTGAGGATGGCACAGTGTGCAGGACGCGTACCCAAATGTTAGAGATTGTCAGAAGGTTTTATTCCCAGTTATATGAAGATCAGAGCCAGTCAGGGACAGCAATACCCACGGAAGAACAATATATAATACCAGATATCCTAGTGGAGGAAGTAACAAATGCTATAGAACTGATGAAGAACGGCAAGGCTCCAGGAACGGATAGTGTAACTGTCGAAATACTAAAAGTTGGTGGTCGGACGTTACATAAAACACTGGCAAAATTATACTCAAAATGCCTCAAAGAACAAAAAGTACCTGACTTATGGAAAAATGCAGAAGTGATCCTTTTACATAAAAAAGGAGCACAGGAAGATATAAAGAACTACCGTCCAATAAGCCTCCTATCAGTGATGTACAAAGTTTTCACTAAGATAATTTCTAAAAGAATATTAAAAAAACTGAATGATGCACAACCAAGAGAACAAGCAGGATTCAGAAGTGGATTCAGTACAATGGATCATATCCAGGTTGTACAGCAGGTCATAGAAAGGCACAACGAATACACCATGCCACTGTGCTTGGCTTTTATCGACTACGAAAAAGCATTTGATTCCATCTCAAAGCATGCGATAATGGATACACTGCTTAGCCAAGGTGTAGAGAGAGCCTATGTAAACCTATTAGAATCGATATATGATGGAGCTACAGCCACAATTCACCTTGATGATCTTGAAGTGGGAATTAATATAGAACGAGGTGTACGGCAGGGTGACGCAATATCGCCTATTCTTTTCTCGGCTGGCCTTGAAGAAGTATTCCGTAAACTGGATTGGGAACAGGATGGGGTAAAGATCAATGGTGCAAACTTAAACCATCTTAGATTTGCAGATGATATTATTCTCATTTCACAAGACCCAGAGGAGCTGCAAAGACGCATACAAGAACTGCAAAGGGCTGGCGAACCATTTGGCTTGAAAATAAACCTGAAAAAGAGTCAGGTTATGTTCAATAACTTCGCTCAGGACAGAAGAATTTCAGTTTTAGGAAGGGATTTAGAGATTGTGGACAGCTTTGTATATCTTGGGCAGAGGATTTCCATGGAGGGGAATACCGCCCGGGAGGTGGAACGGCGTGTTAAATGTGGCTGGCAGGCATTTGGTAGGCTCAACATAGTGTTTAAGAGCAGACTCCCACTTTGCCTGAAAAGAAAAGTATTCGATCAGTGCGTTCTACCCGTTATGACATACGGAAGTGAAACCTGGACACTCACATCGCAATCAATTCAAAAACTTCGGGTGGCACAGAGGGGAATGGAAAGATGTATGCTTGGCATTACAAGACGAGACAGAAAGTCCTGCGCATGGATCAGGGAACAAACAAAAGTCTGTGACATCATTGGAAGAGTAAAACAGTTGAAATGGAGATGGGCAGGCCATATAGCGAGGCGATGGGACGACAGATGGACCAAGGCAATCCTGGAGTGGATACCGCTTGATCGCAAACGTCCGCGAAGAAGACCGAAAGCACGATGGATTGATGACATCGTTAAGTATATTGGACCCGAGTGGCAGAGGAAAGTCCAGGACCGTGAAGGTTGGAAGCATGCTGAGGAGGCCTTCATCCTGCAGTGGATCGATACGGGCTGATGATGATGAGGATGATGATATATATATATATATGTATATATATATATATATATATATATATATATATATATATATATATATATATATATATATATATATATATATATATATATATATATATATATATACTATTTCTGGCCCTACTTTTTGAATTTGAATAGATTTCTCATCAAGTGCTAGTTTATTGCATTATATACTATATGCTTTATTGGGGGTCTTCATTTGATTTTTAAAGTGATAGGGTATAATTCGAGGCTCATTTATAGAAGAATTATTAACATATTTTCAGTAATTACTGACGTATTCCCTAATCTTTATTTCGAGTCTTTCTCTACCAAGGTAGTGCAGAGTGGCGACTTAAAAATATAGAGTTTTCCAATCGAAATGTTAGAACCTTAAAACGTAGTAGCCTTCAATACTGTTTGAAATGTGTTCCGTAAATTGTATTAATTCGCCATGGATAGATAAACATTAGCAAATTGGACTCTAGGACCAGTTGCGGCTCGTGAGGTTTTAGTGGAAGTGGAAGGGCATAGAAGAAAATAGTGCTGCTCAAGATTTTTTTTTGCTTTCCCCTTCTTCATTTTTACTTTTCGTGCTATTGAACCCCGAAACAGGAGGTGAACCAGGAAAATAAGTTGAAGGGAAGCAGCTGAACGGAAACAAAATATGGTGTTTTGCCCTGAAAATGTGTTTACTGTGTTTCACGGACGGGGACAAAAAAAATCATTGGGTGCCAAATCAGGACTATACGTTCGATAACCCATCAGTTCGATGTTTTGACCGATCAAATATTGAGTTATTCAATCCGATGTGTGAGAGCTCGCGTTGTCACTTTGAAGAATGACCGTGCGTCGCAGGTTATTTTTTCTTATTTCTTCAAATATAACAAAACAAGGCAAACAAATGGTTGTGTACCAATCAGAATTTACCGTTCTACGATTCTTTAGTGTCACTGTATCCACATGTCGATAATAAAAACAACAGGGGACCATTTGCTTCAAAGTGCTTCTTACGCAAATAACTTTTGTTGGGTTTGGCTCATTCTGAAAGACCCATACAGTAGCTGTTTACTTTCGGGCTCATACACATAGATCCAAGATTCGTCAACTGTGTAGATGTTATACACGGTTTTTGACGCACCATGATTGTATTTTTTGAAAATGTCTTTACAGCAATCGACACGAGCCTTTTTTTGAACGAAAAAAAATCTTTTTCATGACTAAATGTTCATATAAAATCTTGTATATGCTTGTCTTTCTAATGCCTAGGGATGTCTCAATCGCACGGTACGTTACACGACGATCTTGCTTTATCAATTCGCGTACAATATCAATGTTTTCAGGCACAACAACTGCTTTGTAGGATCTTCTTTAAATTCGTCCCTAAGCGAACGACAACCACCATTTATTTCACTAAACCAGTGATATACATTGGTTTTAGATGGTGCTTCATCGGCAAATGTCGAAGTGAGTTCATCGATGCACTGTTGTTGAGATAATCCACATTGGATGTCGTAGTAAATCATCGCACGAAAATGCTCACAAGTTAATTTTATTTTTTGACTGAGATGAAATTTTCAGATCAATAGACAACACAAATAGCGCCCGTGTGACAAAACGTTCTGAGTACGTATAGAGTGAACAATGTCAAACTTTACGATGTGTATGTCAGATGGCGCCTAGCAACACCATTCTTGACAATTGTGGATACATAAATAGTAACCCTCGTATTATGATGAAATACGACGCCTTTTTTGTTTCTTTATTCTGGTCGGTTTTAACAATAGTAGTACAGTACTACAGGACAATAGTATATAGGTTGATATTAACATTATATAGTTTAACAACAGTAAACAGTAGAAGTTTTCACCCTTTTCCTATTCTCCCAAAAAGTGCCTTTCAATCTCACCAAACCCAAACCATAAATTTATTTCGGAGAAGGTCATCTTTTACCGTAACCCACTAATTAGGGTAACTCCCATGAATTTTTTGGCATGTTATTGTACACAGTCCACTTTTCATCACCAGTTACCATCTGCTTGAAGTATCAGAATTTTTGTTCAGCATAAGACAGCACAAAGAGATTCGGTCCAACAGATCTCGCTCATTAAATTCGCAGAGGACTCACACATCGTATCAGCAGATGTACTCATTTTTAATTCAGATAACCATAAAATGTCGATTTTCCAATATTTAACTTTTCTGCTATTTCACGGGCTATGGTGCGTGAATGTTCAGCTATTATGGCCTTTATTTCCTTAACATTACTACTTGAAGGACGACCAGAGCCATTCCGGCCTTCCAGGTTATTATCTCCGCCCCTGAACCTACAAAACCACTTTTGCACTGTGGTCTCTCGACCGGAATACTCTCTAAAAAGGGTACAAATTTTGTTTTTTGTTTGGACAAAAAAAAACATAATATAGCGTAAATGCAACTTATCGATCGACATTTTCAATTTGGATCAAATTGACTAACTGAAGGCATATCAGAGCGGATCTATCTTCCTTTTCGGACAACCCGATATTATTAACGATATTCATTTTCCATTCAGATAAAATACATATATTACTTTGTAGGCAAGACGGAGGTACATTTGTATTAAAATCGCCAAACATAACCGCTTTAGAACTGGTAGCAACTATAAATTACAAAACCGTAAATTGATATGTGGTACTCCCGTGAAACTTAAAACGGCCGACTTAATGACTTGAAAGATAAATTAAGAGTCACAAATAGTCGGAAACAATACGGCGATATTGAAAATCAAGTATCAATATGGCCATTAGTGTAATCGTGCAGCCATATTTTTTAATTGTATACAGAAAAACCGTTAGCAACTAGTTTTCCCAAAATTAAATGCAACTCTCTTAAGATCAATGAAGTGCTTAACATTTTTATTAAATTTTTTAATTATGTGATTTATGTTGACGTAAACATATTGTTTATAAATGTTTTTATTTTTAATTTTTCAATTGTTTAATCCCCAATTAATTCATTCACCAATTGCTTCGGTGTGAAACACTAAACTCGAAGAGATTTACCTCTAAACACTAAGTCGGAATCGGTGTAAATTACCATTTACACTTTTGACAAGTGTTAAATTACTAATAACAATATTATGATAGCTAGCTATTTAACTCCATAAATGATGTTTTTCAAATATAAACACGCATATGAGGTGAAATTGAATATGAATACAAAAAATGCCAATTGATACAAAAAAAACTGAGGGTTACTGGAAAAAATAACATTGTTTTAGTAATGAGTATAGATCAGTACAATCAAAGATCATTCGTATGAGAAAAACTGTTTATCAATGCTATCTAAGCTTGTGTTTTCAAATAAATCTACGACGGTACGAGGAAAGGGGATAGGAAAGGGATTTTGTTAGTGGATTTTATGCCGAGAGGCATAATTAATTCTGATGCGTATTGTGTCACCTTGAGAAAACCGGCGTGCCATACAAAACACCGGCACTGTCTTCTGGTGTGATGTTGCTCTATGACGATGTAGCTACATGTTTGTGCACAAACACAATCAGGTCTAATCAGGTCTTTTGATTGAAAAGACCAGACAGTAAGGTGGATCATCTACTTTACTTGTTTCGGTCCAAGGACTACCAAGCAGTTTTTTGATTGTCAACGGTCCAACGACGACGAAGGAGTTAAAATTGCATTCATGGATTGGGCTTCTTCACACGCGGCGTATTTCTTTAACGTCGGAATTCAAAAACTTGTTAAGCGGTATGACAAATGTCTGAACAAAAATGGAAATTATGTAAGAAGTAGATAAAAGTATGAAGAATATGGAAAAAAATAATGATATTTATAGTATTTTTCTTTTTACTAAAAACGAGCCTTATTTACAAAATATACCTTGTATCTATATTCTTATTATAACTATTCACTTCGGACGCTTCCTTAACTAATTTTAATTATGTTTAATTCTTAATTTTAATTCATCTTTCTTTAAAGGAATATGAATTATTGATATCTACCGTAAAATTTAAACATGCACTCGAATATGACCATACATTGATATTAGTAAGTTTAGACTTGTTAAAAGTGTAAATAATAATAGGGCTTTGGATGCATATGAAATCATTTAAATAGAAAAATGTGAGAGAACCACGAATCAGCATTAAGGATCTAGTCCATTGAGTCCAATTGCTAATGGGGTAACCAACTGGGGTAATCAACTTCCAATTAACCACCCATTAAATAAAAAAAAATAAATAGTAGGTTATTTTTTATTCAGAAAACAGTTATAATTCTTTCTAAAAAAGTATCATTTGATGAAGAAGTGGCAAACATATTTAAAGACCTGTTTATAAAAATGGCAATACGAGATTTTTTTGTGTTTTTTTATGCAGATTAACAGGCTAATTTAATAAGTGACTGATTGTATTCTTGGAATGTAGTTTGGCGGATAACTTCACGGGTTATGATTTTTGCACGCTCAATGGGCGCGGTTGTCATGTATGGAACATGGCAGTTTTAGAATTAGATTAAATCATTTCCTAACGATGCTAACATAGTCGATATGTTTAAACAAGTGATTTCGTGTTTAGTAGTAAATCTCCCCAATCATTGGTCAAAATCTGATTAGTCACCATTGCTTCCAATTAAAGGCCTTCCGCTGCAATGCAAACTTCAGATAAATCTTTACCTTCCGAGAATGTCTTAAACATGTGCCCTTGAAAAAAATGTGGAAGTGATGCAAAAGTTTCAGTCCCACAGTGCCATCTGAAACAAAACTTGATAGTCGCTCGAGATTGTTGTCACTTATTTTCAGAACGCACTAGAAAAATCTGGTTCACGAAAATAATTGGCACCAAGTGACTCTAGGAGCTTCAAACTGATACTGAATGCATATCAGATGATGACCTGCCTCCTCTTCAAAGGGGCAGCCAACACTCTTTCCAGATTGAACGCTACGCCACCAGTTTCATTACTTTATTTACATACCTAGTATAGTCATTTCATTTTGCATTATTTTGTCATAGAACTATTTTAAAATAGCAAAGAAATAATAAAATATTTGATTTAAAAATTACTATGGAACGCTTTAAGATTTAATAATACATTCTATATAAAAATTATAGTATAAATTGAGCAGTAAAGTATATAAGTAATAAATTTTCTACTAGGATATTTACGACATTATTTTCATTGTAAAATTATGTTACTTCCACCTAACCACACATTAAATAAAAAAAAATAGTAGGTTATTGTTTATTCAGAAAACAGTTATAATTCTTTGAAAAAATTACCATTTGATGAAGAAATGGCAAACACATTTGAAAACCTGTTTATGAAAACGGCAATACGATAATTTTTTCAGTGTACTTCTATACAGATTAACTGGCTAATTTAATAAGTGACTGATTGCATTCTTGCAGTGGCGGATTTAATACCACCGTCTAATAAATAAAAAGTAATTAGATCATATTGTTAGTGCTGTAATAATATTTAATATACATATTACCATAATAGGATATACATGCCGGCATTTTTTTTGAAATAATTATTTTGCAACAAATTGTTATAGATTTTATGGTCAGTTCGGAAAAAAATTCGTCTTCTAATGGTTTCAGTGACATTTCCATTATAAATCAAGTCACAGTTTATAATTACATCAGTGGTAATTGTGTTGTTTTACCGCAAAGGAAAAAAATGAATTGCTTGTTATAATAAAAATAATTGTCCTGGAAATTTTATATCGACAGGAATGTAACTAATTTTCTGGTATACTATTACTGTTGATATCAAATAAATATCAAATTATTAAGGCTTGTCCAGTTTTCTTTTAATCAATTTTAGAAATGCTTATTAAACTCTTTAGGAATTTATTTTTATGTGTACATTTACAGCGCAAACATGATTTAACTAATTAGAACATTGTTTTTTCATTTTTAGTACTAGTATTAGACTGTTCGGAAAGTTCGTAGGGATTTTCCATTAGTTACTCATTCAAGAGTTACTCTTAGTTACTCTTCTCATACGTAAGTATGCTTTCTAAATAGATAAACAACCGAAAGATTAGCCGTATGTCCTCAATTTTTATCCATATGACTCAAAGTAAAAATTATTAGTCAAGTTAGTGCTAACTTTCAGTATGCGATGTCCGGCGCGTAAGGTGGATAATCCGATAATTCGATGTCCGCCGGATATCGCATAATAGACGTAGGGTGACTTGAAAGACGGACATTTATGTTTATGATTTAAATCCACGATACATTTATTTGTATATATTTATATCATGAAAGTAAGTAACATGAAAAATAAATTAAGTAACATGAAATTGTAAAGTTTTATATCATAGATCGAAAGGAGAATATTGTAGGTTAAAATTGCACAGGCAATAGGAAATTTATCACGAAATTTTCGGGAAGTAGCCAATAAATAAAATTGTTTTGTTATTGATCAAAACAATTAATAAAACTATTTTTGTATTGGCCAAAATCATTATTTTATCTTCTCTATAAACTTTGTTGTTCAGACACATTTTTGTATGATGAAAGTGTTACTAAGCTATGGGAATATACAGTTCCTTAAACTATTGTATTACACATTTATTACAAACCTATCATACATGCATTACAAACATACCATATAATTATATAAACGTATTGAACAAGCATACTACATAACATCAATTTTACTTCCTTCAAGTAAGTCTGTAGTTTTGGTCTTTGCACGAGGTCTAATTCTTCCAGGAGAAGAAATAACTAGATTATGTTATTTCCTTTTCTTAACAAAATACACAGTTTTCCTTGATATATGTAATGCTGCTGCAACTCTCTAAAAAAAATGTACGATATAGGTATTCTTTACCTCTTGATTGGTTAAAAGAGTTTCAAAAGTCCCCCGTTTCTGGCATAGGTTGTTATACTGTGTACATCACTGTGTATTGCATCAATTATAAAATTGTCCGAAACCTTCCACCTTTTCGATACATTTTCTTCAGATGCAGCATGAGTTTCCTGGATGGTTTTTCTATCCACGTCTTCGTGCTCCATCAAACGCCCCAGGTATTCGCTTTTAGAACGTGATATGCTTTCAATGTTAATATGACAAATTTTTAGATTTGTTTCCAAATCCAATGTCGAGCGATATTTTGTTCATCGCTGGTTCGCATTCTTGAGGCTGTGTGTTCCAGCGTCAGATATATATATATATATATATATATATATATATATATATATATATATATATATATATATATAGCAGAAAAGGCCCAATATATATATTGGGCATTTCTTGGCAAATTCACCACTTTTGAACCCAATCCCTTTTGATTTGGCTTCTTTTTGGAAAAGTCATAATAGTCATACTTTCAAAAATAGACTATTTTTTTCCCAAAAAAACTTTCATTCATCGTACATTTAATGCCAAGTCCCATCGTGGGTCATATTTTCTGTCTATTTTTTATTCTATTTTATTATATAAACAAAGTGAAATTGCGAAAAAACCGAAAAATGGAAAACATTTGTTCAATAAAAAAAAATAAAGAAAAATTGGCTCACGATGACACTTGCGACATCAAACGCAAAATGAATGGAAGTTTTTTTGTGAAAAAAGGGGAAAAAAAAATGATGAACTTGAATGATCCCAAAAACTCAAAAATGTTGTTAGAAAATGAATTCAAGTAGGTTTTTTTAAATATTTTTGTTGAGAAATTCATTAAAAAACATATAATTAAAAGTCTTATTTGGTCAATTAGAAAAAATAAAAATTTTCAACTATTTGAAAAAAAATCCGGTTTTTTTAAATAAAAAATTTAAAATAATATAACATTAAAATAAAAATAAAAATTTCCGGTTTAACATAAAAAAGGGTCGGGTTTAAAATTAGCATGGAATGCTCCATATATATATATATATATATATATATATATATATATATATATATATATATATATATATATATATATATATATATATATATATATATTCCCGGATGGTCGTGTTTAGAAAATGACTCAGATCCAAGCCGGTCAAAAAACAAAATTCGCGATGAGGTGGTGGCATAGTGGAGAAATTAAGATTCACAAAATTTTGCAAACGATTTAAACAAATGGAAAATCTGCGCTCTATTTTTTTCTCAAATAATCTCCCCCTTAAATGAAGATTTCCCCCCCGTATTCATCTGATTTATTTCCGGGTGACTATTTCCTGTAGGGTCACACAAGTTCAAGAAGCCGCGACGAGCGTCATTGAGGCGATTGCAAAAAACCAGTTAGAAAAGCTATGCTAGCATGGGTTGAACATGCGGAAAGAATGTATTTTGAATAAAAACAAAAAATGTTGACAAAATAACTAATTGTTTTTTTTTTATTTAGGAAATTTTGCTATTTTTCTGACATATTTCGTTCACTAAGTTTGTGAGAGATGCACACATCGTATTGGCTAACATTTCCATTTTTTTCTAGATGGTCAAAAACTATCGATTTGACAATATTTTACTCATCTGCTATGTCATAAACCATGGTGCTTGGATATTCGGCTATTATTACCTATATTCCCTCAACATCACTACTTGAAGGCCAACCTGAACGATACCGGTTTTCCATGTCAGAATCTCCTCGCCTGAACTGACCAAACTCTTTTTTCACCATTGTTTCCCCAACAACAATTTTGTTTTTATGCTGGACAGTATTCGGGCCATTTTTGAAATAAGTTGGTGTAATGTGGCGTAAATGCAAGTTATCAACTGACATTTTTAATTTAAATCAACTTGAATAACTGAAGACAAATCAAACAACGAATCTGATTAGTAAATGTTGTAAATACTACAACAATTAGAAATATGTAAACATACATTACTAATCCAACACAGATTTTTCTTTACAAGCGTTAAAATAGCAACTAATAGAAAATCACTATCAACCACACTTTCCGGACAACCTAACTTATGGCAGCTCTATATACGAAAAAGAAATACTATTATAGTAAGATAGAAAATACCTAGGATACAACGATGTTTCCTATTTACACCACAAGGCATTTTTATACCAAATAAATTCAAAAAGTAATTGTGACATTGAACGTAGATTAAACTGATATGGAAAAATCTCATGACCACAATGGCATTTCGCTCTGTCAGCTCCACGCTTTTACCTTTAACGTTTTTTATTTTAATAACCTGCCAATAACTAGACCATCAGCGTTTAATTAAATTAACCTTTTAAGAGTTACGGGAACGTAAATGTCACTCTATTTGGTATAGATGATATATCGGGCACGGGAGAATTAATGGCTTTTTTATGACGGCTCGATTTGCATGGCCCGACGGATGAAATTTATGGTGTCTCTTCGAACGGGACAGATCGAAATTTCGCCGATCTAATTTAAAGGCAGCAGACGGACCCGTTTACGGGCGATAGGAATAAATGTTAATTGAGGATGTCTGAGGACTTAATTGAGGACTGCAGGATGAAACATTTTGTGATTATTGCTATTATTTTTTTTTATAATAACATACCATATAGATTATAGTACATTCCTTGTACAGTACATTATTGTACCCTAACCCTAAACGATTTCAATTTATTTAAATACGTTTAAAGCATTGGTCACACTGCTGGATTAGAATAATGGAGCTATTAGGAAGGCCAAATTGATATTAAAAAAATTTAAAAAATTAAACATTAATTAATAAATTAATTAATTAATAAAATATTCATTTTGTAAAATATTCATATTGTAATTCTTATTGCCCCGTATGGGCAAATTGTTAAAAAATATATGGAATGTGTAATAAAATGGAGGATGTTTATTCAAGAATTTGCCCAGTCTTCTATTCAATACAATTTTCTTCAACATTTTATTTATTTTTCTATTTTATTATTTTTCATTTGTACGGATCATATTCAATTATTTTCTAATATCTTGTAATTGTAAGCACACCTATCGATATTGTATTATTCAAGTATTGATTCAATAATTTGGCCAGTCTTCTATTCAATACCATTTTCTTCGATATTTATCTAATTTTCTATTCTATTCTCTTTCATTTGTACGGATCATATTCAATTATTTTCTAATCTCTTGTAATTGTAAGCACAACTATCGACTTTGATTTCGTAACTTACTAAACAAAAAAATATTATTACAAAGTGCTAAATTAAAAAATACAATACAAATATAATCTTGATTATAGAGACAATGTCGATTTTTGTCGATTGCCCGCTATAAACTGTTTGATTTAGAATATTCCGAGTTTGAAAATAGAAAATATCAATTGAAGGCACGCTTATGGTGTAAAACACATCCTATATAGGCAACAGATGCAAAATTATATAAAATAATATATTGTAGTAATATCTAACTCTCTGCCGACGATAACCGTATCTGCCCCTGGGTCCCCGCCGCCTCCCAAGAAGATGTTTATTTAGCGAACGAGTGCCAGAGAGACAAAAAACCGGCGTCGGGCGTGGGCGGTACCCGCTCGTCCACGTAACCGCTTTGCACAATCGGAATAATTGCATCCGTGGGCGGCCCTAGGTTCCATTGTGTGCATATCCCATTCAAAAGCTGAATGAAAATATTAAAAATGCAGCGGCGCACGCGAATTGCGCACAAACTCTTTTTTTTTGAGGGGTCAGCTGACCGATTCTTGAAACCAGTGAAAATAATTTGCATCTTTAGGATTTTAAAGTGTTATCGATTCATTAATTCATTAATTAAACGATTCATTATTACACTGCCATTCAATTATCAAAACTGGAGAACAAAAAAACGTAACACTGAAAAATCATGTAATGATATTTTTCTTTTATTACTTACATTTAATAAAAAATTAATGGCAGTAACACAGTGTAACTCTGCGAGGCATAGAATGAATTTGAAAATGTATGTCTTCTTGTAGCAAGGTTTTTCAGGTTCGTTGTAGACATATGTGTTCGTTGTAGACATATGTGTATATTGAAAATGAAATATTTATGTTCTGTTTCCATTATGAATCATTTGATATCAATTCCACAAAAGCTCAGCAGGGCTGCTGTTGGGAAAACATTCACAAATGAACAACTTTCACCCTGTTGACGTATACATGATCATTAAATGTCCAGACCGACACTCTAAATTGAAAAACGACATCACCAAAGAAAATAAACACCCGCATTTTGGAGAATTAAAAAAAAGGGACTCGTTATAAATATAAAAATCTAAATATAAAAATATAAATATAAAATATAAAATAAAAGTAATATTTATATATAAAAGTTATTTTATAAGTTTTTAAGTATTTTTTTAAGTTTTATAATATAAATATAAAAGTACCCTGAAATGGATATTGGCACTTAGCACCAAAGTTAGTAATGGCACTTGACACCAGTAAATCAAACAGCATTTCAGAGAAATGTAATTGTAATTGGCGCTAGAACGGGTAAAGGGGCAAAGTGAAACACTTGTGTAAAACTCATAATAAAGAAAAATTACATGAATAGGTTTATAATAGGTATATCACGTGGACTAGGATAGGTTGAAATTGGAGGTAGACAGTTCGAGGTAGACCACAAGAAGAGAGTGCGAGTTAAGAGTTACACCTTAGCAGTTTCATGTTAAGAGTATGAGTTGAGTGGTTGCACGTAAAGAGCCGGCGCTGAGAGAGTTTCATGGAGAGGGTTCGAAGTGAGACAACACGTAGAAGTTTTAGAGGAAGAGTCAGAAAATTGTACGCTAGAGTCCATTCCATGTTAAAGTAGGGTTAAATAAATATTTTGCGTATTATTAACATGAAAAGTAGTAAGCCAAATCTAGTAAAACTGAAAACAATAAAGTGAAAAATTGCCTGTCAAAAGTGTATATGAGTAAATGTGTAAGTGAAGTATTTGTGAATTTAAGTGAAGAGATGCAATTTAAGCCAAGATCCATTTCGCGAACTAGCGAACCCTGTGGAAACACAATATATTCTCTGAATATGCGCACGAGATTTCTAACATAGGACTTCGCGCACAGCTGCTTTGTACTAGTACATAAAATGTATGCAAAAAATTACAGCAATGGTAACACCAACATAATTTACTATATACGTGTAAGTAATTGGACCGGTGGCAGAGCGTTTGATCGGGCAACCCTGTTGGCTTCCAATTTGAAATGGAGATCAACATCTAATGCATCTTCAGTACGAGTTTGAATTTCCTAGAGTCACTTGGTGGTCCGTAATAAGAATTTTCGTGAACCGGACTTTTTGTGTGTTTTAACAATAGTAGGAGACATTCAACTGCAAAAAGTGAGGAAAATGTTCACATAATCTGAAATCTTGTGCGTTCTGAGCGCCAGTTGACTGCCAAAATGATTGGGGAAGAATCGAATTTGGCTTGTACAATCGTTCATCAGATTATGGGCAATTAATTAGGAATGAAGAAAATCTGCGCAAAAATGGTTCCGAAAAACGGTTCGCTGCCTGAAAAATTGTTCTCCTCGTGTCCAAAACGACCGGAGGAGAACATGACTTTTGCGCGGATTAAAAATTACCCTCATTTTCTGGAACGTGTCATTACTGGTGACGAGTCTTTAATTTTTGAATCAGAAATGGCAGATTTCAACATTACCAAGGCCAAAAGAAGCTCCAATGCACAAATCAAAGATCAAAAAATCACTAGAAAAAATCGGTTCACGAAAAGAATTACTACGGATCACCAAATGAGTTCAAAGGGTTCTAGAGGGTTCAAACTCGTACTGAACGCGCATCAAATGTGGGTCCACCTCCCTCCAAAGGGGAGAAAACACGGTTGCCATATCGAACGCTACTCCACTAGTTTGATTACTTTATTTACACACCTTGTTACTTATACTTACGAGTAAAATAATACCTGTAAAACTTATGCATATAATATATCATGTTAAGAAATTATGTAGTAAATATGATACACCATGTATATTTATAATTTGGTGCTAATGTATTAAGTCATAACTAATTCATAAGAGAAAAAAAAACTAAAACTGACTAAATACCGTTATTATTGACTCTGATCCAATGATAATTTATGCGAACGTTTAAGAACTCAAACATGTTAAAACGTTTAAATTATTTTTGAATGTTGATTTAGTGGCTCACTTTTACCCGGCAAGATGGACCTCAAGATTTATGGGAAAAGAATTTGGTTTTGGATGGAAAGTCAATAAAAATTGCTTGAGATATTTTTATTGAAAAATTAATCAGAAAAATGGAAGTCGATACAGATGGGTTCCGTGGGTTAAATAAATATATGTCACTAATTAGCAAATAATATACTTTCTTTATTTGCTTTTTCTTTTAATTGGATCTACTCTCTAGTGGGTTTGATATAAAAGTTTAATTCAACCCCACAGTATTATGTATTTTAAGCAAGCAAATTATGTTGTTGATGGTTTACTCTATTTTAGATAACATGTCATTCAAAAAGGTCATTTGTTTCGAATGAAAATCGAAATCAGTTATATTCACCAGATCAGCTGAATATGATTCTCGTAATATATATCGTTAGTAGGACACAATCTCTTTTAATTTATCAAATTTGTTAGTCTTGTGCTAAGGCTATGCAAACTAATACAATATATTCATATCAATATCATTAACAAGTCAATAAATGTATATGTCTCAATTCACTAGATTATATCATATTCTTTTAATAAAGTTAAGAACGTAACATGTGGCATGTAACAACTGGCAAAACATTATAGCTATTTAGAGCTAATATTAAAAATATTTTTTTCTTAAGTTTAAAAAGAATATTGCGGATTTTTGATAACCAGTTTTAACTTTAGGGAAGTTCCTCATGGGTATTTTTTGTATATCCTAAATCCGAAAATGATAGGCTAATTATTGTAACACGTACAGTTTTTTTGTTACTTGGGGTCGACAGTGGGAAAAAAAGAAGACGAGATATTTTTACAATCTAATAGTATTTAATATAAGCATGTAAAACATGTTAAATCATGTAAAGACATTATTGATGTAAAACATGTAAAGACATTATTGAGAATTATGTCAATAAAAAATATATTACATGAGATAACATAAACAACTTTCACTTTTTCCTCTTGTGTTCTATAACATAATCTCTTTTTAAAAACCAACAGCAGTTCTCGAACATAGATGGGTTCCAGCATACTGGGCATATTGCTTCCATCGTCCTGATGTCCTGGTGAAACCTATTTCCTTGTTCGTCGCTTACTGCAACCACATGTTCTGGAAAAAAATCCATATGGGATGTGCAAACAATTTTTTTATGGCTTTCATCTGTCTTGTTGCCCAAAAATCATTTCACTACATTTACAAACACTTTCAAGCTGCCCATTTATTTTCATTTAATTTTTCTTGAAAACGAAAATCACCTAAAAGCTTCCTTATTTGAGGTCCAATAAATATGCCTTTTTTTAGTTTTGCATCACTTAATTGAGGAGATATTTATTTTACATTCTTGAAACCATTACCTTCTTTGTTCATGTCTTTGACGAAGTTTTTCATTATCCCACAGGACAGGGCAGGAGAGTCCCACACTTAGACTATAAAAGTTTTCTACTCAAAAAGGTGTCTTCTCTTATTTGGAAAATATCTGGTTGGTCATGCATTAGAGTTAGTTGGCAGCCAGATATATTTTTTTAAAAGTCTATGTGGTGGTTTGTAAAATATGTAAGGCGAAAAATCGCCATCGTATTAAAAATACTGAAAATTTTAAAGCAATAATGTAATATGGGTGGCATTTTTTTAAAAATATTGTTAAGAGTTTAGTGTGGTGGTTTAAAGAATCGGTATGGTTTTAAAAGTATTGCAAACTTCCGTGAAAGCAATCAAACAAATATGTCTATAATTTTGGATAGTGATTGTTTTTATTCTGAATTGATTATTAATGTATTTTACATATTATAATCTACAGTAATATATTATCCTAGTTGGGGGAAGTTTTATTATGTATATTTAAGAGTGTATTTTTTATTGAAATAAAATTTGCGGTTTAAACAGAATGTATGTGTTTTGTTTTTCTATTTATGATTTATATTGTTTTTCGCTCAAAAAATAATTACAAAGCTTGGAAATATCTTTTGGTTATTCAATAATTAACATTTTTTAAATATTTTTGAAGACCAATATTACAAATATTTAACAATTTTTATTATTGTTGAAAACCAATATTACAAATATATAACATTATATAATTTTTTTGTTCGAGAACTTCTTATCTGCTGAAGCTGTACAATCATGACATTGAGTGTCTTGAACTTTTCTTAATTTTTCATTATAATCAAGGCAACTGTATAAGCTTTACTCCGAACTTATGTTCTGGACATACAAATCCTTTTACAGTGTAAATACCATTTTTGCGGTTAGGTTGAACAAAGCCTATAGTCTTGTCGCCGTAACTTTCTCGTGACACTCTACAAGTAATTTAATTATATTTAATAGAAATATTTTGTTTCTTATTTACATTTACATTATATTTAAAAAAATATTACATCGACGATTTAGTACCTCGAATTTCAGTTGAAGTAAACCCTTGTCACACATTACTGAACTAAATTAGTAATCAACAATATTTTATTTTGCACTTAACCAACAATAATTTTGACAGTATATATACGAATAGAAGCTGTTTACAGTACTGACTTGACAACACTTTAGCATTCTGACGTCATAAACATAGCAGCGAATCGCGGCGTGTTCGTAGTCACGTGATTTTATTTTAACTTTAATACAATTTAATTCATTTATAATTAATTGTAACAAGTATTTAAAAACTTTTTCGAATCGATTATCAATATTATTTATAATAAAGTTTTAAAATAAACTAAAAAAATCGAAAATTATTTTTTATTCAAAAACCCAAATTAAAGTCTTAATTGCATTAGAAGTACGCCTTGATGAGTACGCGCAGTCAGAGAGGCTAAGGGCAATAATACAAAATATTAAATAAAATATAGATTTGTTTGCCTATTTGAGTATTATTGTACTAAGTGATCAGTGTAGCAAAGAAGTTTTTAACATATTGAGTAACTTTTTGCATCCAAACACACACATTTTTCTTAAAATCAAGCAAAAAAATTATTTTACTTATATATTTCACGTGGTCACATTAATATGGACAGGGACTGTAATTACTTTTCTTACTTTTGGTTTAAGTTTTAAGTTTTTGAAAAAGGCACTGTGTCTCGTAAGAATTGCAATGCATACAATTTTTAAATATAGTGGCTATTTAGATATAAATCTTAGTTTGTCGATTTGTATTGATTCAATTTTTGTTAGCCAAACTCGATCTTGATTTATATTTTATACTTTTATCAAATTTACACTATTTATACTTTTATGAAAAAATGACAACATTATTTGTTTTATCCGTGTTGTTTTTACAGTATCAAGTTATTTAGATATGTTCTGCATTCAGATGGAAAAATTATATTAATATTTTCAGCAGAAAAGTTCAAAACTAATAAATATGTATCATGTTTATAATCTATCTTTGATTGTTGGTTAAAATTTCATTGAGATTTTTATGATATTTTAATAATTATTTTATATTTTGTAATGAAAATGGTAGAAGTTTCCGAGTAATCCAATTTAAATTTAAATAAATAATGCATATATTTATGATAGTATATGCTGTAGAATATTATTTACTTAACTTGAAAACCATGATATTACGGTTTTGCCATATTAGTATAAAACAAATTAATTAAGCTTCAATAAAATCAACGGGAAACATTGGAATTCTTTCTAATGAGTTTTTTTATTCAGCGTGATATCTAGAACAATCTCGGCTAAAAATAGCACGACCACATCATTTCTAGGAAAAGAAGAAAATATTACGCCGTCCGTAAAACGCTAGATAGTTCTTTAATTATGTAAAATGATAATTTACAACTAGAAGGCACGCGGTTTTTGCGCAAATCCAATTATTATAGTGTCACTCGAGTTATTAGCAGCGCAATATATCTTTTTATCCGCGGTCATATCTCTCGGGACTTTTTTACAAAATAATTATAAATATTAATTATCTTTAAGTGCATGGATTGTAAATTAGTAACGGCCAGGATCATAAATTATCAAACAAAACGGAATTTCCGTTTTAGACTTAATTCGAAAATGGATATTTGTTTATAAACACAATGACACATAAATGGAATCAAGCTAGAGAAATGATTAATTGCATTGATTTCATGGAAATTTGTTAAGGTGAATAGAAGATAAAGAAAAATACAGAACTTAAATTTAATATTGTATAGCTTTATTTTAATACTAAAATAGTGTTACTTTTTTATTTGTGTTCTTATGTGAAATGATCTTAAAACAATAATGGTGTTGTGTTGTTAATCATACTATCTTCTATTTTTTTTAATCAAGTTTAAGGCTATTGAAATTCAACAGTTTTACAATTTGAAGTTAGTGAAAATCATTGCTGTAAATAACAAATTAAAAATTAATAAAAACCAAGCAGGAAACTGTACCTACTACATATCTTTTAAATTTAACAGTTTTCATTCTTTTTATGAATTGCAAATGAGCATAAGCGCATCAGTTGCATTTGAGAGTTAATAACATAAAGTGGAAAAACAGCAGTGAACACTGACACAAAGTTTAAGTATCTAAATTTACTCTTCAAGTTTTAGGAAGTGTCCACTAAAATTTTTTCTTATATGGTTCTAAATAAGATGAAAGAAAGAAGAAAGAAAGGGGAAGAAAGGTTTTAGAGAGATAACTCGATAATAATTTGGAGAACATAAGTAGAAAATTGAAAGTAGAGTACAAATATGGGAACAACTGGGTTTCAGAAGAAATTGTAGAATAAGTGAGATATCAATTATATCACAAATAATTGAGAATCCATTGAATACAACAAACTTCCTTATGCCGGCTTTTGATGAAGTTAAGAAGAATTACATTCTGGAACTATTAATATATCAGAACATATACGAAGACTTGATAGAACTGATAAAGAATATAAAAAAAGATAACAAAGTAACAGTTATAACCTCCAGAAGGTTAACCAAATTACTGGAACTAAAAACATACATTAGCCATGGAGACTCTCTGATGCCTTCATTGTTCAACATGATAATGAACTAAATAATACAAAAAAAGATGCAAAGCTTAACATGGTCTGTTATGCAGACGATGCAGTACTTATTGTGAGTAGTAAAATGATTTTAAAAGACAGCTTTACTTTCAATTCAACAGCAAAGAATCGAAACATGAACTTATATAAGGATACTAAATGTTTGGTAATTAACAAAAATTCATAAAGATGCAAACTTGCATTGCAAAACAAAGGCATTGAGTAACTAATGTGTTTTAATTGAAATTATTAGCGAACGAAATTTTACAGAAGAAGAAATAAGGCAAACAATAAAAGAGGCTAAAATAAGGAGATACCTTAGAGGCAGTATCTAGAGAAATACAGATATGGCTACGGAGGGTAAAATGAATATATATATATATATATATATATATATATATATATATATATATATATATATATATATATATATATATATATATATAACAATGGCATATAATAATATTCACAGACCGTCTGAAAAATATAGGTTTTAACAACAACATAAATCGAATAAAAGACAAAAATAGGAGCAATCCTAGTCAAATGAAAAAAATATGAGTAGACGGAAACTGTTACTGAGGCGAAAGTGTGAGCATAAGAACGTTATGTTATGTCTGAAACGACTGGACTGTAGAATTTGAAAGCGAAAGTATAAATTCAATGCTCTGAAATCTACAGTGCCCGTCTAAAGACTATAAGTGTTCTAACTAAAAAAAATTATTAAAGTAAAATTTAATACCAGATGTTTTTCAATCAAGGAGCAGCATTATGTTGAAAAGTCACTTCCAAATCTCGGAATTCGTAAGGATTTTTCTCTAGAATCTCTAAAATTGGTGGTTCAATAGCATTCCGCAATAAGTCCAAATATACCTCTCCGGTTTAATTTCGATTTAAAAAATAGGCCCAACTATCTGATTTCCCAAGATCTCTGCCCACACGTTGAAGTTTCCCAGAAATTGTGTATGATTCTCACGAAAGAAATGAGGATTTGAGTCACTCCAGTATCTTACATTCTGAGTATTCACATTGGCATTAAGATAAAAGGAGGATTCATCGCTAAAACATTTTTTTTTAATATTCAGGTTCTTGGTCTATTCTTCCAGATATCACTTCACCAAATTCCAGTCTGCGATCGAGATCATCTTCTGTGAGCGGATGAGTCATTTGTAATTTGTAGAGGTGAAATTTTTGTTTTTTAAAACCCGTTGCACAGTTTTTACAGGTACTCCCACAGACAACTGCAGTTTGAGATGTAGATTGTGTTGGATTCACGACTGTTTCAGCAACAATATCTATTTGTTGGTTGTCTGATATTTTTGGGCGACTAGTTCTTTTTGTATCATGAATACTACCTATTGCTTGAAACTTCTGCATTAGCTGTGACAAGCACGCTTTAAAGACAGGGCGATCCGTATATCTCTCATTGAAGATTCTTTCAGCTGCATGTAGATGTCTTCCAGCCTCGCCAATAATTAGAATAGCATTAAGTTTTTCTTCTAAAGTACGTGCCATTTTGCTCATGACAGCGAATTTCTAAATGTAAATACAAAATAAAGTCGAATAAACAAAAACGGTGAGGTTTTGTGCGACTTTTATCAGAAAAAAAAACGAAATCTTTTACAGAGAAACCGTGTTTAAAAAGTTTGACTACAGGCTAATATTAAATGTAATCGATTTTTTTAAAAACCAAATGACATATTACTGAGATATTACTAGCGCACTGTTGGCATTAAAAAATAATTATCAAAATAGCTCCGCAACGCCATATATAACAATTATATCACTGCCGCACTGTCAAATTTTTGTATGCCCACTTTCGTTGTTTTATGTTTTTCAGTTCAAAAGTTATAGGGGACTTTAGACGGGCGTTATATAAGAAGATACAATGGAGAAGGATACGTTTGTTAATTTCAACTAGTTTTGACATTTCGAAATTTCAACTACGCCCAAACAAAGCCCGGCCTGCACCTCTATTTATTACAACTTTCTTTGATTCTTAATTCAAATGTATCATATATAAAATTTTAAAAATATAAACAGGGTGTAAATATAGGGTATATATGGGAAGTACTTTTGTAAATTTAACGGAAGATTATTCACATCATTTTAAAGAAAATATTCCTTAAAATAAGCGTCAAAAGGATTTCCGAGAAAAATATTGCAAAATTATTAAATCGCCAATCGAAAAGTTCTGATAAGAATTAACATTTCAAGAAAATATTTATAAAGTCTTAGTTAGCAAATATTACTTGGTTATTACTTAATGAATATACTACATTACTACAAACATTTTTTTTTAATTAAGAATCAAATCTTTCATTAGCTAACAACGATGTGGTAATGTTTGTTTATTCTTTTTAAATTATTTTTTTGTGTATGTTTCAATAAAAATATATTCAATTCGATTTAAAACAAAAAATGTATTCTGTACGCAAATATTACGATAAGCTTCCTATTTACGATGAAGCACTTCAAAATTTTGAGGAGACTACGCGTATTTATGGGCAAATATATTCAAAAAGGTCGCTTCCAGCGCTGTAAACATATGCCCAAGTGTCTCAAAGTCTTTTGGATATGGTTAGTGTGGTTCTAGAATTTCAAGAATGTGGCCACCAGCGAGAAATTAGTCCTGAAGTCGAAGAACAAACTTCCTGTTGAAGAGATTTTTACCTATTTAGAAGTACTCAAATTATTCCGCGACAAGTTGGAGTTTCCCATTGGATCGTTCATAGAATACTGAAAAACAATTATTCTGTCCTTAAATGCACAAAGGTATCAGGTGTGTCAAAAATGTAGTGAATGATTTATTAGCCAAAACCAAAGGAACACAAATTTTTGTTCAATATTTTATCAACCGACGAAAGTTCTTTCGCCAGCAATGGAACGATGTACATGAGCAATTAATTTAATAAAACAATTAAACATGTGTTTCTTAATGTGACGTGAATCGTATAAAACGTAATATGATGTGAAAAAATAGTGCTACATTACTTAAATTTTGACATTATACGACAATAATGTGTAAATTGTTCTTCCATTTTGTAACAAAACAAACCAAATTTTTGTTGAAACGTATCGAATAAATGACTATATTTGTATAGCCATTTATTGCCATTATCTAAATGTATTTCAAGTATTATCCAAGTGTTAAATTTAATATATAAGTGTGTTAATCATGAATAATAATATATTTAAGTGCATGAATGATAAATATGTCATGGACACTATCATACTTTATCTAATAAAATAACAAATTTTAGATTCTATTTTCACAATACACATTTGTTTTAAAGAGTGATATCGACATAAATTACTCCAGCTAGAAAAAGTGTTCATTCAAAAAACTTCGTATTGAATATTGCAGTACCTTTAAGTCTTATATCTTAATTATAATTTTAGCTTTTCAGATGGAGTTGGTCCATGGATTAGTTTGTAGGATTTTCTATATTACGGTTATCCATTCAGGTCTCCCCTGCGACCGCCGTCGCTGAATCTTAGCAACATTCATACTCATTCACGATCGACGTGATGCGGCTGTTACGACACCATATTTTAACTTATTAATTACTGTCCAGCCTTTCAAAAATTTGCAAAATAGTAGTCCATAAATTTTATATGAGGATATAAGTGAAAAATCATATATTTCTTAAATGCAATGTTGTTTGTTTAGATCGAGAATAGATTCACTTTTCAACGTAGTCCCCTTTTGGCTCGATACACTACGCTTAATGATTTCTAACTTTTTTATGCTTTTCAAAAAGTACGGCTTGTCGAACTTTGCAGAACAGTAATTTTTTTGCAAACATAAAATAGGCCGGAAGATTGTCGTGATGTAACAGTACTTTTCTCTTCGTTTAATAAGACCGTTTTATTATCAACTCTTCGTAAAATTTGATCAAGGCAGCATAATATTTTCCAGCAATAGTCTTTCTCTTTTTAAAATAGTCTTCGCATTTTTTGGTACACGAAAATCTTTTTGCATCTCTGAACACCGCGGTGAGGTGATCACTCGATTCCTTTTTGACCCGCAGATAGTATTGTTCGTATAGGTTGTTCCCTATGCATTTGTCCAAGATCTTTATAACCTTAACATTCTATCTAACTTTCAATCTGCGATCGGCCAATACAGTGTCATATATTTTGTTGACCATTTCTTCAGTAGTGACCTCAACGGGACGTCCTGAGTGAGAAGCGTCATTCGTGGTGGTCGGACCATATTAAAACTCATTAAACAATTTTTGAATCATGAAATATGAAGGAGCAGAGTTCCCATAATCGTTTTTAACTTATCTTCGGTTTGTATAATAATTTTTGTATAATAATCATCTTTGCTATTACATTTTTTTTTCCTTGAAACGAAATATTTAACTCAGCCTTGGTTTGGATTTATTAAATATAAACTGACCCGGCAACGAAATACGGACATGAGATTTAGTACATGGAGTATAGAAACTTTATATCAACCTGCAGCTCTAAGTAATACCCTTTAATAGGTAAGGAAATATGACCTGGATATGGTAATACTCCAAGAGAAGAGATGATTAGGTACAGTATCTCTGAGAAAAGATAGATATGTCATTTTTTATCATGGACATGACAATAAGCGCGAATATAGGTGTGGGTTCATTATAGAAAGAAAAATGTAGTCAGTATAATAGATTTTAAACCAGTGAGTGAGATAATCTGCTATATTAAAATGAGATCAAAATTTCGAAATGTTTCAGTGTTCTTTATAGATGCTCTAACAGAGAACAAAACAATTGAAGAGAAGGAAGAATTTTATAAGCTGCTGGAAGGCGAGAGAGACATGACTCCGAGAAACGACCTTAAGTTAGTTTTAGCGAACTTTCTTTCCCAAATTAAAATAGAACCGGAATATACCCTGTTAGTAGGCAAGAGCAGTCTTCATGATAACACAAATAGCAATGGGAAAACAGTAATACTATTCAGATTTTAGTTCCCACACAAAAATTTCCATAATGGAACATGCTTCTCACCTGATAAACATACAGTAAACCAAATAGATTATGTCATGATACACAGCAGATCATACTCACGTATGAGAAGCTATAGAGAAACTAGACTAAGGGTTTGTGTCTCTAACAAAGAAACAGGAACCCAGACAAAAAAATACATTGAAATATTAAAAGTAGACGATGGGAAGGAATACCAATGTAGAATGAAGCAGGAGTTATACAAAATTTACGGAGAAGACAATTGTGGCTGGAAATTAAGGGAAACACAAAAGAAGCGAATGGTACTCATAAAGAAAACAGAAGAGGTGAATGTCTCTGATTTCAAGGAAGTTCAGTACTGAGTCAAATAGATTGAAAAATCGATGCAGACAAATACCTTTTGAAAACCAATGAATTTCTGTGTTTAGCAGCAAGCGATTGTTTTCATCATTTTTACTACTAGGTTCGAAAGACTCAATAATCTATTGTTCAATGAATTGCTTCTAATAACTTAATAACAACGTCTTGCTAACGTTATACAGGAGTATAAATTCCTGTATGTTTGTGTATGTTTGTGTATGTTTGTGTAGACGTTAGTTCAGATTTTTTGCAACCAAATGTTGATGATGAGAGAGATAGAGAGAGAATTTAGTAGTTTAGGTCGCATCGATATCAAGATCATTTAGCGACCATAAAATTAAATTATGAGTCTATTACTCATTGTAAAGATAAGGGATATATATATATATATATATATATATATATATATATATATATATATATATATATATATATATATATATATATATATATATATATATATATAAGCTAGCTATGTATAAAGTGTAAATGTAAAATGAGTCTATTACTCATTGTAAAGATAAGGATTATATATATATATATATATATATATATATATATATATATATATATATATATATATATATATATATATATATATAAGCTAGCTATGTATAAAGTGTAAATGTAAAATGAGTCATAAGTTACTATATCACAGATGGGTTGTATCACGAGTAGGAGTATCACAGATGATTATGTCACAATTATTGTTATCACAGAAAATTGACAAGTTTGCTCACACTTTGCTACAATCATTGGAGTGCAAGCGAAGCGCTTGAAATGGCTATATCTTGCTAAAATAATTTATTTCTTTTAGGTAAGCAAATGTATTACACATGTTGGCAGAGAAAAGATTTTTGGAAAGATCTTGACTTAAGCCGAAGAAGGACCTGAAAAGAGATAAGACCGTGCAGTCAGTTAGAACATGTTTAATTGTTAGAGGATCATTGCAATATTCGCAGAGGGGAGGGCCTTCTCGTTTTAGCAGGAATTCATAAGAAAATCTGCAGTGGCCTATCATGAGTCTTATCCATTTAGCTGTGTTTCTATCTATCCTGCAGGTGCTCTGGATGGGATTGAGAAAATGAAGGTTTAAGGACTCTCAGTTTGTTTGGTCTCTCAGGATCCTCCCAATATGACTGCATTGAAATTTGTGCAAAAGTTCTTGCAAAAGAGAGATGGTCTTTTGGGTGGAAGCTGCACATGTATGGTAGACCGTGCTCTATTGAGCGCTTTGCGAGCTGGTCAGCTTCCTCATTACCTTTGATGCCCTTGTGACCAGGGCACCAAACGAAAAGAATAGAAGAATCCTGAGCCTATTGCCACTAATTCAGCAGTGAGTATACTGGTTGAAGTCGCCAGTTAGAATCCTGAAGAGGTTCTATTGTGTACAAAACTGCAACCAACTCCTTGGTCCATCTTAGATCCGTCTGTAAAAATTGATTGGCATCGGGAATGAGTATCGAGTAGGGTGTTTATAATGGATTTATATATAGAGGAACTCGTTGGTTCTTTATCATATTTTAGTAGAGAGAAGTCTACCTGAACTGATGAAGCAAGCAAGGAGGCGAAGAAATAGGACGGATTGGAACAGGGACGTGCAGTTGTATATTTGACTCTATTAATAATTGTTGAAAAAGGATATTCTGGGGTCGAGGACCAAATTGTGAGTAGATGGAAAAGGAAGAATGGGGGGGGATGGAAAAATAAGTGATAGCCAGGGATGAATGGCTTTTGCCAAAGATATGTACCATATTTTAAGAGAAGGTAGTTTCTTCTGGTGGATAAGAGCTCTAAACTCGTGAAACAATGTAGACTTGGGATTGAACTAGTGGGGAATGTTCCAGTTATGAGTCTTAAGGACGTGTTCTGTATGACATCCAGAGAGCGCAGGTAAAATTTAGGAGCCGTTGAGAAGATTATGCAGCCATCTCTAACTTGGATCTAATTATAGCCTTGTAAAGTTTAAGTAAACAGTGGTGATCCGAACCCCAAGTATTGTTTGAGAGCATCTTAAGTATTCCCATGACCCGAGCACATTTAGCTTTCAAATGGTGAATGTGGTCTTTCCAAGATAGTCTATAATCAAATGTGAGACCTAAGAACTTGTGACATGGAATTGTGGGGATAATATTGTTTGATAGAGTGATGGTGTGTAAGCGAGGACAATTGCGTCTTCTGCAGAAATGAACAACTGTAGATTTTTCGGAAGAGAGTAAGACATACATATGTCCGTCAATTCTGACTGCAAAGAATCTATCAGCGAGGAAATTAGAAATAAATTTGGGAAGCCGTCCTCTGAAGCCTCACTTATGGAGGATGTTCAGGATCGTGGGTCTCCATACCGTATCGAAAGCACTGGAGATATCTAAAAAAGCTGCAACTAGGTGATTTTTCTTCTGAAAGGTGGTCCAGATATCATTGTGAAAAGCCATAAGATGATCTAGGGTGGATCTTGATGTCTGAAGCCTAGTTGATGTGGATCTAGTAAATGATGGAACTGCCATGTAAGGCGATTATTGACCATTCTTTCGAAGACTTTACCTAAATGATCTGTTAACGAGATTGGTCTATAGCTACTAGATAAGGAGCGAGGTTTACCAAATTTGTGTAAGAGAATCAGGATAGATTTTTTCCAAGCAGAAGGATAGGTGCCACTACTCCAATATCCGTTATATAAATGCAGCAACTTTCCTAATGTCGCTTGAGAAAGGTTGCGAATCATCGGGATTAGAATAGAATCAGGGCCCGGTGTACTGTTTCTGCTTCTAGAGAGATAATATAGAAGTTCGTCAAGACTAAAAGGGAGATTGTAATGATGTAGAGGAGAGCCTTCAACGTCAAAATTTACAATTTGAGAGGACCTGTGAATTCGCTGAGAAAGGCTTATGTGATCGTCTCCCGATACGAGAATTTTGTAAAGCAATTTGCAATTTCGGTTCTGTTGGAGATCCACTTGTTGTCATATATTAAACCTTGAATTGCTTGAAGAGGTCTACCTCGGAATCTTTTAATTTTGTGCCAAAAGTTGCCACTACTAGGAGTTGAGTTTATAGAACTGACGTAGTCAGCCCAGGAAGTTCTCTTAGAATTTAAAATTATCCTACGAGCTTTTACACGACATCTCTTATAGTGAATGAGATTTTCCAGAATGGGACAGTGTTTAAAGCGGTTTAGAGCTGACATTCTCTCTCTGATCGCAGGTTTGCGTTCATCATTCCACCAGGGGACAGGAGGTTTATAATGGAATATTTGGCGATGAGGAATGCTGGTATTAGCAGCAGATAAGATAGAGGAAACAAAGGATTCTAATGCTAGATCCTCATCAAGGGATTCTAAGTTCGAAAGAATATAGAATATATTCATCACGAAATTTGGACCAGTCTGCTTTGGAAACGTTATAGGTTTATCTGGGCACTTTAGAGTCTTGCCATCCAATAGGGGAGATTTTGATTGGGAAATGATCGCTGCCATGTAAATCCTCCATGATGTCCCATTGAAGGATAGGATAGAGGTCTGGAGAGCTTAAGGGAATGTCTAGGGATGAGAACGATAGGGAAGATAAGCATACATGTGTATGGGCTGGAGGATTAAGGAGCGAAATATTGTTAGAAATTAAGAAGTCCTGAAGGGTTGATCCTCTGATATCTGTTTTGACGGAGGCTCACGTAATATTATGGGAATTAAAGTCTCCGCATATGATGTAAGGGGGAGGTAGTTTAATTAAGATGTTATTTAGGTCTTGCAGGAAAAAGGGAGTGGATGGAGGAATATACACATTGCAAATGGTAACTTTCTTTAGCAGGTAGGTAGAAACTGCGACAACCTCCAGATTTGAATCTATTTTGATGGTAGAGAAGTCTAAAGACTCATGTGCCAAGATGGCGACTCCACCAGATGATCGTAAGGCTAGTTCCCTCTCTTTCCTTATTACATTGTATTTTTTGAAACTGAGACGAGACGATTCATTGAAGCTTGTTTCTTGTAATAAGATTATGGCAGGCTCAAAATTTGAAGTGATCAATTTCAGTTCTTCAAATTTTTTATAAAAACCATTAACGTTCCATTGAAGAATGAATGTATTGAATGTGATGCTTGAAAGTTTTTAGCCTGATGATAGATTAGAAGGAGTAGATACTACCATCTAATGTTGAGTTTTCGTGAGGTCGATTTGCTATCTTTTGTCTTCGATGGTGACAAGCAATCTAAGTCCATATCTTCCAGAGAGGAGGATTTATTAGAAGAATGAGATAGCGATCTGGAACTTTTGTGTATCTCCTTGCGCTGGGGAGATTTTGAAGGACGTGTAGTAGAAGCTTTTGACGGAATAGGAGTAGAAGAAGAAGGAGGAGGAGCGCAAGGTTTGTGAGGAACATGTATGGAAGATTTGGAGATAGGAATAGGAGAGGATGAAAGAGTAGAAGGAGGGCGGAAGGAAGAGGGAGGAAGTAGGGAATCACGGGTTTTCGAAGTTGCACCTTAACAGATGCTTTGGGAGGACGTATATTAATATTGAGGTCACATTGAGTGGAAGTTGACACCATTGTTTTGCTGCGATTTGCCATGGTTGCGTAGCTAGGCATATTTGAGGAAGTGGAACTTTTAACTTTCGCTTTAGCAACAAAGTAAGAAATTTTTTCAGAAACTTTGATTCGGTGAATTTGAAATTATTTCTTATAGACTGGGCAACCTCTATCCACCTTGGAGAATGATCGCCCTCACAATTGGGGCAAATTGGAGAAGGGAGACATGGGGAGTCATTATGGACGGCTTTACCACAAGACGGGCATAGTGGAGAAAAGGTGCAGTTCCGTGAAATGTGGCCGAATCTTTGGCACTGATAGCACCTCATTGGATTCGGGACATATTGTCTAACTTTAAGCGATAAATAACCAGCTTTGATTCTATCAGGCAAGGAGGATTTTCAGAAGGTTAATATTAGACTGCTAGTTGGAACAATAGAACCTTCTTTTTTTGTGAGTATTCTCTTGACTGCTTCAACGCCAAATTATTTCAGGTTAGCTAGGATTTCTGACTCTTCACAATTTAAAAGATCTAGGCTAGAGATAACTCCCTTGCAATAATTTAAAGATTTATGCGTCTCCACCTTGTTTGGCATTTGAGACTACAGCTAACAGTGTTCCGTCTTTTAATTTTTTTAATGACTCCAAGTCGCCTACATTTCCATGAATAGTTTTGTGGATTATAAATGGAGAAACATTTTTTAATGAACCTTCAGTACTTTTAATTATGTAATATTTATCAAAATCAGAACCAGTATTGTTCCTTTCTACAGGAGACGCCATCTGGGGTCTCTTTGACCCTGAAGATAGGGGGTTATGAAGATAGTTGAATTAATGGACATAGATATCCCACGAGTATGGAAGAAAAATACGTCAACAGCAACAGTGCTTCTTGTTACAGCAACCCTAAATACTCCAAAGGGGCGGGAGGTACTTTGGAGGCCCCGTTTGCGACAGCTGATACCCTCAGCTGCCACTCAGCCGTAACCACGGGTCGCACAACAATTTGGCTTAAGGGAAAACAGATAGTCAGGACAATACAGAACGATCACAGTTGACGATGAATAACGTAATGTACAGTGAGTACATTTGGTACTGCTTGTTTCAAATGCGCTATGAAACCCATATGAAGTCCCCGTCATTGCTGGAGCACCATCAGCAGCAGCTAAGAAAATTAGAAGCAATTTCTTTCTCTTGAAAAATTTGTTCGTGATATTAAATATCGATGTTTCCTTCGTATCGGTTTCCAAACTTTAAACAAACAATAACTCTTGACATTTTTTTTTCTTTTATGAATTGAACGTTTAACAAGAGTAATGCTTCATTATTTGGTAGAGTTGATTCATCGAGTTGAATGGAAAATTTGCATGTCTTTAATAATCGCATAATGATATTTCAACGTCTTTAGCCATTTCATATATTCTTCTTTGCATTGAATTATTATTGAAAACAATTTTCCTGATTATATCTGACGGTGTCTTATGGTGATGAACAGTTTTTATTACCTCTTTGACTGCCGGCAAGATGAATTCCTCGCCAATTGTGTGTGGTTTTTCCGCTTTTGCGATTAAAAATTTAACACATAGGTAATGATTGGTTTGTAGAAAAGTGCGTAAACCCACATTTCAAATACTCAATACTGCTCTGCTGGCATTGCTTTTTATATTCAGACATTTTGAAATTCAAAATTTGCCACGGTCTTAATAAATTAACTTTTCAACAGGTTTATGGATTATTAAACTTGAAGAGATTTACCACTAAACACCAAAACGCTTTTTTGAACTGCTCGACGCACGTTTCGCTAACCATGTTAGCATCATCAGGAGATGATTTAATCATCCTCCTCCAAACGTGCGTCGAGCAGTTCAAAAAAGCGTTTTGGTATTTAGTGGTAAATCTTTTCAAGTTTAGTATTTCACACCAAAGGTTCCAACAAAAGAATTGAAATTTATGGATAGTTATAAAAATAGTGGCTATAATGATTTATCACTCACTAATCACTTATCACTCTCGTATATAGTTTATTGGCATTCCTAGAACTATCCCTGTCTTTTATAGATTTGATTTCGTGCATGCATCAACTTGTATGCCTTGTAAACAAGCTATTACAAGGTCCCATATTTTTTATCGAAACGTGCCTGATTGCGTGAATTACATCTTTGCTTACCAACTTGCAAAATCTTGTCACCAATAATGCTAAACCGAATTAAATATACGTGTACCCAATGTTAATTTAAATTTTTTGTTGCTTATTTAGGCTATAACAATAAGGTAAAAATTTTAGATAGCTAGATAAACTATGTATTCATAAAAATAGTAGGTATCTTCAAAGTATGTTATTATTTTAATTTCCTTAATAGTTAGGTATGCCACGGCCGCTCCCCTTAGTTGTCTGGACAGCGCCTCTGGACAGCGCCCACTGCCTCGGTACCGTCCCTCTTGGGAACTTATACTCTAGAATCACTTGGTGGTCCATAGCAATTATTTTTGTAACCTGGGTTTTCCTAGCGGGTTCTGAAAATGAATGACAACACCAAGCAACGGTGCTCTTTCACATTTTGTTTTGTTGCATGAAATTGTTGTAACTCATTTTCAAAACTCACTAGAAAAAGCCGGTTATCAAAAAAAATTGCTACGGACGAACGAGTAGCTCTAGAGAGTTCAAACTCGTATTGAACGTTTTCCTGAAAACCATCACCCCCTCTCCCTCCAAAGGGAAAATTGACAGTGTTGCGAGGTGAAACGCTACGCCACCAGAGTCATTACTTTATAAGCACCTCGTAGTAAAACTACTCTTTAGGTTGATTTAGGAACTAATGGTTGTCTTTTGGCTAGAATAACAGTTCACGATAAGACCTTATTAGGTATAAAAAATTTAAAAAAAAAAATGGTTATAAATACAGTGATTCAAATTATCAATTCACTGTTTCATTTAGCCAGGATAGCTATAGCACACATTTCTAAATATTATTACATATATCATATAAATCAGCCGGCTGCGGTGGTCTGGTGGGTTAGTCGCCTGCCTGGCAATCCAAAGGTAGATGGTTCTATTCCAGCGCTCGGCTGGTGTTTTTTTTAATTTTATGGTCCGTCTTACTTCCTACCCTACACACACAATTATATATACTCACATACACACCCACACGCCCACACATATCCACACCTAAATGTCTGTGATTGTTTCTAGGCAAGTGTGTAAAATCCGACAACGAATTACCCCTCAGTCACGCCAGTTAAAGGCTGGGTAAGGCCGAATACCTTCTGAGAAGTATTCTACGTTGATTACTCGCCGGTCGGTAGGCTTCTTGATAGACTTATGGGTAGGAACATAACCAAGGGTTGATAGCCTGAGGGGGTGCTGGCCTGGGGTGGTCGGTAGCTGATGACCGTGGTTCGGAACCCACGTTAAGCTGTATGTCAAGTCGCTAAATAGTCTTAAATGCTGATGCGCCTCTAACCGTAAATCCTTTACTTTTCATATAAATCAAATTAAATATTTTAAATATTTTGTAATAAATCTCTATCATAGAATAATTTTTTTTTTTAATGATACATAAAAAAAGGTTTTGAATATTATAAATATTTAATATTTTCAAAGCGGTCTATAAATGCAGTTTTTTACTAAAAGCTATGAGAAATTACTTAATGACTTGATTGACATTTTGACGAGCGATAGGTTGAATTACTAACAAAAACCAGTTGATATTTCTACGATAAATACTTTATTGTGCAAAGGAATCATTTACTCTATCATAAATATAGTTCTTGAGATTAAATATTTCTTTGCTTAAGATACGACGTCATCATGCTAATAATCTTGTAATGGACACCCAAAAATTGTAATAAACTGCAGTGGAAATGAATCGTTTGTAAACCATGAAGAGAGAAAGGTAGTTTGAATAAAAATAAAATTCTAGGAAAATATTATTGTTCCTTTGAGATTATTCGTTAAAATAATTGCCACTGGATTGAAATAAAATGTGATATTTTATTTGTATTAAAGGTCATGGCTATAAATGCGTTTTATTGCGCTAATAAAAAAAAGTCGTAAAGATTAATAATTTTTAAGCAAACTGGTTCACGACGTCCATATTAATGATATAATATAAAACTTTTAGACATTCCAAACGCATAAGGGACATTATATAAATTACAAGATGAATAAAATTAATTTACAAAATATTACGGTACATAAGAGACTTGAGATAACTAAATCAAATATTTTTAAAGTAATAAACAAATCAACAAATAAAGTAATAGACAAAAGAATCATATCGAATTAGAATTTTCACTTTTTGCCATAGCAGTATGATAAAGGAAAATAAATCTAGTATACATTAGGTTGTTCTAGTTTAGAAAACTTTTAAGGTTGGTGAAATAAAATTGACCCAATACAGGCGAAGATGTTCGAATTTACTGACAATAAATAAAGTATAATACAAAGCAATGGAAGTTACAAAAATTAAGAAATAAAATTAATAAACCAATACATTAAGTAATAGCACCAAATAAAATAAAATAATCACAAAAATATTAAGCAACAATAATTAGTAACAAAAGTAACACAAAAAGTAACATCATCATCAGTCCGTGTCGATCCACTGCAGGATGAAGGCCTCTTCAGCATGTTTCCGACTTTTACCGCCCTGGGCTTTCCTCTGCCGCTCTGGTCCAATATACTTAACGATGTCATCAATCCATCGTGCTTTCAGTCTTCTTCGACATTTTTCTTCTGCTGCTATTGAAGCAGCCGTTTGAAGCACATTGTTGGCGATTTCTTCATATTGAACTGATAGTTCCACTTCCTCCGGATCTTGTAACACAGCAAGCCAGTTTGACAAAGCAATCTCAAAATTGCTTCCTCTCTCCAGCAGTTTTCCAGAATTCACTTTACCCTTCTTTGATCTTACCATGCTTTCGCGTTCTCTTCAACAGTTAATCCTAACTTTTACTCGTACTATTCGGTGGTCACTTCCACCATTAAAATGGTTAAAAACAGTAGAATTGGTAAATATTGTTTTTGGTCATGATGTAGTCAATTTCACTTGTGAGCCCAGATGGACTTTTCCATGCCCATTTTCTGGTGATATTTTTCTTATAGAACGAATTCATAATATTCGTCAATTCTTGTTGTTCTAATTCTGCCATTAAAATCACCCATCAAGATTTTGTGGAACGCTGAGGACTAGCAAGAACCGCCCTTCTCACTGTTTCAACATTGTCTGGTATCCGAACGGCTCGGGGAAGGCGAGGTAGTTTCCTCTTCATAACAAATCCGGTTCGAAATGTTTCAATCCATCGGAGTGTTGTGTTTCGATCTGGAATTGGCCCTCAGCGTTCAACGTTGAACTTTTGACGCAAAAAACGTTGCACGGTAACTACAGAATCACTGTTTCTAAAAAACTGTTCGACGACAAATACACGATGCTCCAAGCTCCACGGTGCCATGTCTAAAACTGCATTATCTGAGTCGTCTGTTGGCGGCGCGATGCGGCGAGGTCTTCACCCCTCTCTTTGCAAACTTCTAACCTTTCAAAAAGCATGCCTTTTCTCTGCACCATCCTGAATAAAACAATGTTCAATGAAGTCCAATACTGTTAATTTGCAATATTCTTAATTATGACAGTATACTTCTGTTACAGAGTTCATGAGTATGCATGTTGCTATATTTTCATTTTAAGTATTTAATATATAAATTGTATGTAATCGGAAATTTATTTAGTGTGTGTTTTATATATAATTTGTATTTTTGGATTATAGAGGTAAATAAAAATGAAGATATACTTTATGTTCGTAGGTTGCTCCAGTTCTAAGTAAATAAATACTCCATAAAGCATTTGCTCAGATTAAAAGAGATGAAACGTTCGTAAATCATATGTAAGTTTATCTATCTATCGTAAGTCGGTCGATAATAATATCGGTCGTAAGTCTATGTAGGTCTGAGATTATTTGGATGAATTTACATTTTAAAAATTAAAAAACTTACATTTTTACCATTTTTGATGCTTCAATGAAAATGCTAACACTATTTAGATTAAACATAAACACATGACCTAACAGGCCTCAAACTATGACATGATTTAAATGCAAATGAAAATCCAAATCAAAAGCATTCGTGTTGTTTTTATAAATTTTTTAACAAAGTTCATTTTGTTCACACGAAATTGAAATTAGGAAAACGAGATATTTTAAAGGGATAATTTATTCATGAAAACTATTCGACCGAAAATGCTATTCCATTTACCACAAAAAATCTTACCAAAATATAATTATTTTTTCAATTTTAAACTAGTATGCATTCGTAGTTAATATTTTAATGAGCTTTCTTTCATACTGCAATTTGAATTTAAATTGTAATATATTTTTACAATATTTTTTTCAATAAAGAATTGATATTGAATAAATGTTTGATAAGCAATTTCATAAGGTTATTTTTTATTATGTCATTTGTTAATTTAAAAGATTCATTCTGTCATTTGTACATTTTTATAGATTCGCTATTGTTTCATTAACAACTATAAACTTGCAATTTGCTACAGTTGCTACTGTGATCGTGTCTTTGCTTACTTATGGTTGTGAATCGTGGGTACCTCGATTTCGTACGTTCTTGAGATCGTACAGCAACGTAATCTGAAGAGGATAATGGGGAACAGATGATTCTATAAAAAATGAAATATTATAAAAAAATGATGGAAGTTCTCGGTACGGTAAACTGTTTGTCGACGGAGGTTCTCGTGGAACGAATGCATTGGGAGGGACATTTGGCTAGGCTATTTGACCATCGTCTAGAACAGTGTATATTTTATGGTGGACGGACCTCAAGTTAACGTAGATAAAGAGGTCGGGCACTTTTTTGAAGGATGCTCTCTATGAAATAATAAAAAGTGTTTATGCTAGTCAATAAGGTGACTATCTCCAACAGAACCCAATGAATTCATCTCTTCAATGGTTCATCAATATCAAGGACTGCGGCCTAGAAACAGAAACATCCTGCCTCCGGGCCAGTTCGAATATCTGAAGTATGATTGCTTCATCTCATCTAGAATACGTCTTTTCAGCCACAGAAGAGCACGCCCCCGCTAATCTTGAATGTTAAAACAATAAACACGGTTATTCCAGGTGTAGCGGTTATTTCTTCTTTCAGAACGCCATCGATGTTTAAACGATTTCCAGTTAGCGTAATATATTTTTCGTGTGGAAACATTTCCAGTTTCAATCCAAATAAAGAGCATTTGCGACACGGACTGTTTTTCTTGTTCAATCATAAGAAAAATGCGAGTGAAAGCCGTCGTATACTTGTGGAAATTTACAGTGATATTTTAACGCAAGATGCGTGTGGACGTTGGTTTAGATGATTCAGAAATGGTGATTTTGACGTGAAAGACAAAGGACTTCTAGGCCAATCGAAAAAAATTGAAAGATGTGGAATAGCAAGCATTGTTGGAAGAAGATGATATGTGAACTCAAAAAAAAACAACAAATGGCAGAAAGGTTAAATACTGGTTATCAAATCAATTGTGATCATCTGAATGCCATGAGAAAGGACTAGAAGGTGGAAAAATGTATACCACTTTTTCTTCAGCTGAATAACAGACAGATGGAAAAGAGAAAAACGGTGTGCGATATTTTGCTTTCTCAGCATGAAAAAAAGACCTTTTGGATCTGATCGTTACTGGAGATGAAAAATGGATCTATTTCGAGAACTCAAAATGCAGAAAATCATGGGTTAATTCAGGACACCCACTAACGTCGACCGCAAGACCGAATCGTTTTGGAAAGAAGACAATACTGTGCACTTGGTGGGATCAGAAGGGTGGGATCAGTTGCGTATACCATGGGCTTCTAAACTAGATAAACCAGTTAATACCGTTCGCTGCCATCAACAAATGACTAATTTGAACTATGCATTGATCGAAAAACGACAAGGACAAGAGACGGAAAAGTGATTTTACAGCACGACGACGCCCTATCACACACAACGAAATCGGTCAGAGACATCCTTTCTGTACTTGGCTGGCAACTCTTGCTCCACCCGCCGTAGTCACCAGACTTGGTCCCTTCTGTCTCATGTACAAAAAAGTAATAAGATGATTATATGTATATATAAAAGAAAGGAAAATATCATTATATTAAGCAAATTATCATTCCGTAAAAGGGATTATGTAACAAGATAAGAGTTTGTTTGGAACAGATTACAAGCCAATCAAATGAGAATTTTAAGTTGAATAGGAAGACTAAAACTTTGTGTGGATTTTATCTGCGATCATTTTACTTATCCTTCTGTTAGTTGCTGTCCAGAACTGACTATAAATCAAAAAAGATCTTGCTACCTTTTTCTATAATTCGGCCATTCTTTTTATGTATTGCATTGCGAGGGTAGTACACTGTATGTTTTCCCAACTTTTCTAATTCGTTCTCTTATTTTTTTTACTTCTATACTACTATTATATATATATATATATATATATATATATATATATATATATATATATATATATATATATATATATATATATTCCATTCTCCTGTATAATGATGATGTTGATGTTTTGCCATCAAGTTGTACCGAAATAGAGAAGCTGTACAAGTGGGTCCTGTATACTATAATGGTGACCATAAGCTTAATTGTTTAATAATATTTCTCCAAAGTATTACTCCAAGTTATTACTCCATAATTTTTGACCAAATCAAAACTTTATTAGTTAAAAGAACTTGGAAATCTATTCGGTTCCAAATCCAAAATATTATGAACATGATGTGTTCGGTTTGGTCTTTATTTTAAAGGAAATACAAAAAATCGCCTTATTTTGTATTTAATATGCACGCACTTCACTACCAAATATTTATAAGGCCAACGTGTACAAAACATTAGATATAATGCGGGACTCATTCGCTTCAGAGAATGTGAACATTTTGTAACGATTTTCACATCAAATTACAAGAAGGTTTTATTGCGAGATGAAATGACGAAAAAAAAAGAGTAAAATTGCATTGGGAAAATTACCTTAACATTCGATAATATGCAAATTTCGCAAAAACAATTCTTGATAGGATGCGATGTTATCAATTATTAAGGCCAATGGTTGCTTCGATCGTTGTTTTATGTTTTTCGGATCGGATACGTGAAATGGCCATTAATGTTTATCTAGAGGGCCTCTATCCGATCGCCTATGACGTAAATATCGTCGAATAGAAACGTCGATAGGACGTTAAAAGGATACATTAGATAACCATTAATTTGTCTGATTCAATAATAATACTAAAATAATAATTTTCATGATTTTGCAGTGAATAATGTAAGTGATCTTAAATTGTTGAGTAAATTTTGGGTTCAGATATCATATGCTGAAGTCTATGGCATTTTTGTGACTTAGTTTTTTTAATAAAAATTTCCATTTTATTATTAATAACTGACGCGTTTCGCTAGCACTCTAGCTTCATCAGAAACAAATATTTCGATGTTGGAATGGGTATAAATACAGAAAGTTTGTATGATATAACACATGCCAACAGTTGTTTTGGTGCCGGGCTAATATTGGAGCTAATTTCATATGAATTTGATGACCTGAATTCAAAGGGTTTTCAAAAACTTTTGCCTAGGAGCTAAAATTTATAAGATGTAACATTATACGTTACACTTTTTTAAGTTAAATCCATAGATTAAATAAAAAAACTAAACACGGAATTTTTATTTTTATATTATACACATATTATTATGTGCAAAGATAGAGGAAAAAGTAATCAATGAGGGACAATATTCCTTCTCATAGAACTCGGGTAACTGGTCAAACTTTGGGATCGGCACTTCCTCTAAGTGAGGGACCGGGTGTCTTGCAGAGACTAAATCAGGTTAATTCCACTTGCTACGGTTCCGGATTGATTGTAATAATATTTAATAGACCGAAATAACAGTCAAATCATCGGTACACCGAATTTTAGACTTTTTTCTTTTCCCGGTAATCCACTGTCGTAAATATTCTGTACAAGTTTTACAGACCAGATGCGGTGCCCAGGTATTATCCTGATCATCAAACCTAACACCAAAGTATTCAAGATAAGCTCTTTTTATAAAGTTACTAACAGTTTTTCTGTTATAAAGTGCTTCTTTTTATAAAGTTACTTACATTTTTCTGAACATGTATTCTGAACATATGTAGCAAAACACATCAGGATGACTTACTCAACTTCTACTATTTGAACTAATTTTATTTCTATTCAACGACACAAATACAACACAAGGTTAACTTTATAATAATCCTTTCCTAAACACAAATATTACGCGAGGCCAACTTTGACCTAACATGCACTACGAGAACTCACAAATTAACCTCAAATCAAGTTCAAGCATTGAATGTCACTTCGGTTATCGGAAGGGCAATGCTTATGCCATCTAGTTGATTTTCAGATAAAAAGCAGATAAAAAAAACTGATTTCATATTTTGATTTAGCGCTTCAAATATAGCTATAGCCATCGTTTTTTATTTTTGTTTCCTACATGGACTATTTTGATATCAATGTTAAATCGATAATTTTGATTTAAGAGATGTGAAGCATAGCTAGAATTAAGTCTGATTGAGAAACGTATAAGGGACTGTTTGTCCCTTATACGTTTTTGAACATGACCTACAATATAGTTGATGTACCTCGCATTGTTCTTTTTTGTTTGTTTTTGCTTTGCAATTTATGATAAATTTTCCTAAATTGTTATTTGTTTTAAATGCTACTTTTGTATTGTTTTTATATAAGAATTTTTCGATTTTTTCCGACTGTTTACCAAAATATGTTATTGTTTTGAATGAATAGTCTTTTTCATTCTTTTGCGGATGTATTTTAGAGAATACATTTTTGTGAAGTTTTTTTTTAAATATTATCTTTTATTCTTTCCATAGTTTAGCTCAATCTGCTTAATGGTGTTTAGTTCCTTATTAAAATCTGCATCTTTTAAAGGCATTTTGGTCAGTGTGTGTATAAAGCTATGATAAGCTAATTTATATTGTTATGGATGTCAGGATTTTTTGTATCTTGCTGAATCTGTATGACAGGGTTTACGAATCATCTTGAAACTATGTTTGTTTAAAATCCGTGGCATTGTTAAATCCAGGAAAATTAAGCTGTTGTTTCCTTCTAATTGAACTGTAAATCTGATATTTTTATGGATTGAATTAATATGTTTAGAAATACATTTAATTATCTGTTGGTATCGGCAAATAATGTCAAAATGTCGTACACATACCTCTATCAATATACAAATTGTTTACCCAGTCTATTGTGGTAGATCAATGTTTTAATGCCAACCATAAATATTTCCGCGAGTAAGGGGCTTAATGGGCTGCCCATTATTAAACGCTATTTAATGTTGTAAAATGAAAAATAATTTTGAGCTATACAAGCAATTGGTATATTTATGACCGCCATCCTGATGACTTTTCCTATTTCTATGGCAATTTGTGGATGCCCCCGAGGAAAACCGTACATCTTTTGTCTCTCCAGTCATCAAGTCATTTTTGACATCGCCATAATTCAATTCTTTTACTGGAACCTTCGGTGTGAAAGAATAAACTCGAGGCGATTACCAATACACACCGTAAGGTTTCTGAAATGTTTCATAGAAGGTGTGTGAGACATCAATGAAAACCAGTGGTATTCGGGAGGGGCAAAGTCTGGTGAGTACGGCGGGTGGAGCAAGAGTTCCCAGTCAAGTGCAGAAATGATGTTTCTGACCGCTTCGCTGCTTTGCTGTGTATGGTGGGGCGTTGTCTTGCAGCAAAATCACTTTTACGTGTTTTGTAACTCATTATGGTGGGTTTTCGATCAATACATAATTCATATTGATCATTTGTTGACCTTAGCAAATGGTATTAACTGTTTTACCTGGTTCCAGAAGCTCACGGCGGGTGGAACACGGGTTCCTAGCCAAGTGCAGAAAGGATATCTCTGACCGCTTTCGTTGTGTGTGATGGGGAATTGTCGTGCTACAAAATCACTTTTTCGTATCTTGTCTGTTATTCTGGTCGCCTTTCGATATATGTATGGTTCAAATTGGTCATTTGTTGACGGCAGCAAATGGTATTAACTGTTTTATCTGGTTTAAGAAGCCCACGGTATACGAAACTGATCCCACACTTCTGATCCCACCAAATACACAATATTGTCTTCTTTCTAAAGCGATTCAGTCTTGAGGTCGATACCGAAGGTTGTCCTGGGTCAACCCATGATTTTCTGCGATTTGGATTCTCGAAATATATTAATTTTCATCTCCAGTAACGATCTTATACAAAGAACACTTTCTCTCATACCGAGAAGGCAAAATTTCTCACAGCATTTTTCGATTTTTCATCTGTCTATCTTTCAGCTGATGTGGTGCCCATTTTCATGCCTGCTGGATATTTCCCATGCAAGCATATGATCGCAAACGGTTCGGCGACCATCATTTAACATCTCTGCCATATGTTGTTGAGTTTGCATATCGTCTTCTTCTAACAATGCTTGCAATTCGGCATCTTCAAGTTTTTGGTTGACCTGGGCGTTCTTTGTCTTTCAAGTCGAAATCATCACTTTTGAATCTTCTCAATCGACGCATACAATTGTCTTGCGTTGGGCATTGTCACCGTAAGTTTCCACAGGTATACGACGGCTTCTACTCGCGTTTTTCCTTTGATTGAACAAGAAAAACAATACGTGCCGCAAATGTTCTTTGTTGGCCTCAAAACTTGACATGTTTACCACACGAAAAAATATAAGCCTAACTCGAAATCGTTTAAGCATTAATGGCGGTTTGAAAGGTACTGTCGTAGCAACAAAATGACATAAGAAATTAGACTGTGAACCGTCCCTTATTTTCAGCGCTATCTCATTAACCGCCAAATCTGGTATTTTAAATTAATATTTTTTCTACCAATGTTATTGTTCGTTTTTTTCAGGCGGGATACTGGGGAATAAATTCGAAAATCAAATATTAATGTGACATTGGTTGGAACTGGAATGAGTTTTATTTTGTCAACAAATTCGTACGAATTTTTATCACTAAAGGTTGATCGAAATTTGCACTAAGATTTATTAATATCTATTAGGTAACCCGACACTTTATAAGTAGGTACAGACAAATAAGGCGTAACTGGTCTTATAGGAAAATTTCGTTTATGAAGTATATTTACGAAACCAAGTTACGGAGATTGTGGATTGACAGAAATCAATGCATATTTTAGTTAATCGAGTACTATACTGGGTGATGCCTCAATTTGATGTTTAATGTTTCTCTGATATGTCTCTGTGGGACTTCTAGACATAATTCTACACATCAGTTCAAAATACTAGGTGTCGAAAACAAAAACAAAAAAAAAAATAACCATCTGGAAAGTTTAGAAATAAACTGTCTAAAAGATAGGAATATCCTACTGAATAACTAAATAGATCTGAACAAATCGTCTGTATTAAATTTGTAAAGGCAAGTATTAGCATCTGAGTGGATTTCCTAAAAATATAAATGTTGTATTTTTACTCATTCCAACATCGAACATATTTATTTTTGATGAAGTTACAGTGCTAGCTAAATGCGTCTAACATGTATAATAAAGATGAAATTTTATCAAAAAAGTCTCTTATTAAACATTTATAGTGAATTTTCCTTAACTCAAAAACGCATTATGATTCTATCACCACCTTTATTTAACTTTTCCTCGCGTGTATTGAGTTTTCATCCATCACGCTCAAAATATTCTCAGAACGATTCGCAATAAACGATGTTTCCGCAAAAATGTGGTGAAACGTTGTGTAACGAGTATGATGCACCCCGAAGCCTCAAAATCATCCATGAATACATTCGTTTGAGGAGTCCGAAGGTCATTTCAAATTATCACAATATTATCTCAAAATGTTATAAACAGTGTAATTTTTTAAAACCAGACATAGGCTAACTTTTATTTGAAGTGCTTTCTAGTGCTAGTGCCTTCAAGTGTAAAGCTGTAGGAAATAACTTGACTAAGAAAAATTTACAAACAATGGTTTCCGGTATTGCGAGATTTCTTCAGTAGTTACTAAAACAATATTTTTTAAATGGCAATACCGTCTTTTTTTAACATAATTTGACAAATCTTAAAATTCGAAATAAAAAATGTTGTCACTTTTCTTTATTGGAGTAATCGTTGTAGTACAATTATGAAAAACAACTAAAATAATCCGCAGTCGACAGGAACTAAAAGAAGCTAACATAGCAACAGTAGGCCTTAACAAAAGGCCATAACAAAAATTGTGTTGTTTGAAAGAAGCCATCATTATCGAGCTGTAATTTTGTTGTTTGAAAGCTGTTGTATTTGAATGTGTATAAAAATAACGTTTTAATAAAGTCGCTAAGATGAATCAGATATTTAATCAAAAAGAAAAAGTTGAATTCATTTTTTTTCATGTTGGTGGTACTACATGGTAATTACTTAATTAATTATAATTATAATAAATTAATTAATAATAATATAATATATAATTCATAATAATAATGAATACATTAATAATAATTAATAATATAATTAATACAGTTAATGGATGTTGTACGATGTTTGGATTCTGCATCAGGAACTAGCAATAAAGCTGCAGCTGATAAAATCTGAGAGAGTTCCATATTACAACTACAAACCCGAGTCTATTCTTGAAAATAACAATTACAAAATCTAATGGGACCGGACAGGACTCACTGAGCGAACATTGGATAACAACAGACTTGGTATTTTTACGGTGTATAAGTAATCTAAGCGTGCTGTATTTGTAAATGTAGCTATTCCTAATAAAAATAATATATTAAAGACGCACAAAGAAAAAAATCGGAAATACCAAGAACTTCAAGAACAAATATCAAAACAATGGGGTATGGAAACTGTAGAAAAGTTTCCATAATAATATCAACAACGGGTCTGCTGAATAACATAAAAGCAATGGGTCTCAGCGAGCATTTTTTCAAGGCTATGCAGAAAGCAGCACTACTGGGAATAGCGAGGACCGTCCAGAATTTCTTGAGCAAATCAAGAATATCGAAGACTTCTATCGTCACCTTGCGGCCCGAACAGGTAAAGGCCCCCCACATATTTTAATCCATTTAATATCTAAGACAGTGGCGGCTCGTGAGGGAGGGCGTTGGGGCTCCTCCAGCATTTATCACAGTAAACAATTTTTCAGAGCAAAACACTATATTTTATTCCCGTTCAGTTTCTTTCCTTTAACTCATTTTCTTAACTCATTCAATAGCACGAAAAGTAAAAGGGAGGAAGGGGAAAGCAAACAAAAATCTTCAGCAGCACTATTTTCTTCTACGCCCTCCCACAAAACCCACGAGCCGCCACTGATCTAAGATATCTGCGATAAGTCAATGTTCCCCTCAGAGGGAGTGCGAATGCCTTTAGATTAATACAGTTAAGCCAAGCCACCAACATGAAGAAAAATTAATTCAACTTTCTCTTTTTAATTAAATAACTGATTCATCTTAGCAACTGAATTCAAACGTTATTTTTATACACATTCAAATATAAGCTTTCAAATAACACAATGACAGCACAATAATGATCAAACAACGTGGTTTTTGTTTAATTTCCAAGGCCTACTATTGCTGTGTTAAGCTGCAAGAAATCCGAAGCTGCTGAAGAAATCTGGCAACGCCGGAAAACATTGTTTGTTAATTTTTCTTAGTCAAATTATTTCCTACAACTTTGTATTAGGAAGTACTAGTCTATCACTTCAAATAAAAAAGTTGACCTATGTCAGGTTTAAAAAAAAATAGACTACATATATATTGTAATATTGGAATTTTATGGGTACGAATATGGTATATTTAAATGAAGCATGATACTTCTGATTAATATTGTATTGCTGAAGAGGAGTTTCTTTCAAACAGATAAACGTATTTATAAAAATATTTCTAGTATCTTTTTCTTTATAGAATCATATTTTTTTTTATACAACTATATAATATTTTGTCAAATAAATATTGGAAATTATTCAATAAAACACAAAATATTGGTTTAATCGCCCAAATTTATTTTGCCGCCTGCAAATGAAACTCATTTTATGCTAAACACTTTCGCTAGAAAAAATCCAGACATCAAAACACTTTTTATACGCACTTTCCAATGTGGCTTTTATTTGCTTCGGCAAATTTAGTTTTAAGCTTGATTGTACTGAAAACGTCTTCCACGAAGTATTTATTAATTTGAGTTTGAGAATCAAAATAGTCATACTAGATAATATATGGTTAATAGAATATTCCATCAATAATATTCATTAATTTTATGGTTAAATAAATCGGCAACAGGGATTGATGTATTGAATGGCATGTTATCGTGGTGCAAAATCCAAATCCTTTCACAAATTAGATCTTCTCAGGTAAAAGTTCTCTCACTAATGGCTCTTGTTTGCTCTGTTTGCCTTTCCGGAAATAATTGCAAGAGGACAGCAATAGAATAGCCAAATAATACAATCAACAAGAATTTAATTTTTGAGCGACTTTGGTGTGAATTTTTCGCTTAAATGATATTGTTAATATTGATTTCCTTTACTTTATCAATGTTCGAAGTCGAAGCCCTTGCCGTTGACGATCGACCAGAATGAAGCAATTCTTCAACAACTTCTCCGTATTCTTTGATTTGTAAAGTGTTACCCTATAAGAGTGTCAGAACTTTAAAATGAGGCACAATGATAAGTACAAGTGATAATTCTGTAATTTTTATTTTATCTCGAAGAACAAATAATGGCATTATGTTCCAGATCGCATTCCACCAGAAGAAACCAAAGGAGAAATTTGACGACAATATTTTCAAAACAGTAGCCCTTGCAATTATCAATGTGCCTCTTTTTAAAGTTCTGACTCGTTTATTGGACTACTGTTAATAATCACCACTTCTGTGCTCAACTTTTCAATTCTGTAGCTGATTCACCGTAAGTCTCCATCAATATTTTCAATGATTTTACACACTATATTTGAGTCAAACTATTTGTTCCATATTTTTATCCAGTTTAAAAATCACAGAGCATACTTGACTTGAATTGGCTGAAAAGTAGTGCCAAAACTCTATGTCCCAATTAGATATATCGGTACCAACTTAAAGCCAAAAAATAATACCTTTCATGCAGGTGTTTTTAATTGAAGAATTCCTGGTATTTATTTTGACAGACAAAGCCAACATAAAACAAAGGATGAAAAATCTAGTTAACATAATTCTGGGTATAACGATGTGCTAACGATGACAACGTTGGGGTTAGATCGTGGATCGACAATTTTCGGAAACGGCCAACGAAGCATCGCCGCGCCAACTTTGTATGCTAATTCAACACATGCCCTGTCATGTATTCGGATGTTACGCGACCGATGGCTGCATTAAGACCATGTACTATTGTTTCGAAATAAATTATATTCCATGTCGGTTAGTGTGGGTGTTTATAGGTTCATTGTAAAACAATTGAGGCACATTAGAAAACGACAACGCCACGGAGAGAGATGGAAGCAAACGATGAAAAAATACGGACGATAAACAAGAAATAAGATTTGTTTTATTCTGTTTGGGTGAATCTTGATTGACAATGAGGAGAGAAAAATGGCAAATAGCAGATAACACAGGTCAACAAATTTAAACCTTTTTGAGGCAACATTACTGAAAATAAATGTATATGAAGTATTTTGTAGGCCTAAATCGTAAAATAATAAGCTAATTACTGTAACACGTAAATGTTTTTTTGTTACAGGGAATCGGTGGTGGGGAAATAAAGGAGACGACATATTTTTACAATCTAATATTTATTTAATATAAACATGTAAAACCGTACTAAATCTATACAAATACATTACTGAGGATTATGTAAATAAAAAATATATTACATGAGATCTTATACACGGAAAAAAACTTTAACTGTTTTTCTTCTTCTGGTCCGTAGCATCATCTCTTTTTAAAAACAGCTGTATTGGCTCAACATAGATGGGTTCCAGCATACGGGTTCCTTGCTTTCATCATCCTGATATCCTGGTGGAACCAGGAAAGAGTTCCTTGTTCGTCGCTTACGGCACCCAAATTTTGTGGAAAAAAATCCAAAAGATAATGAACAAAATAGAAATACCTGTGTAGATAGATTATTATTATTTATTAGTATTATTATAATATTAAAGCAGTTCTAAAACTTCATTATAACAAGAACTACTTTATATTCTAAGAATGTTAAACTAAAATAAAACTAAAATAAGGTAGAACGAAGAAAAATTAATCATTATTTTGTACAGAACAGGAATCACATGTTAATAATGCGTGCTATAAGCAAATGAATTTCCTTCAATTAACGCAATTATAATAAGATTTTCTGTCTTTTTTCCGTTCACATGCATAACATCTTCCAGATTTGCTTTGCTTTTTTACCAGACAATTCACTATTATCAGTATTTTCTGAGCCTGAAGGCATTATTGTTATACTACCAATTTTTCGCATTAGACTAGTTGTTAGTCTGGGGGAGTTGTTAGTCTTTTCATATATGGTAATACTAAATCCAGAACTAGCTGTTTTATAAACTCGCGACGTTTTATCGGAACTTATCGTTATCGTTATTTGACTTAAATATGATAAATGCTTTTATTGATGATGTGTTTATCAGGGAAAAAATATAGTAAAAGGCCAAAGGCCCTCTGCGACTATTACGTGACACGTTATAATTACTAGATAACTCGTCTACATCAACGTCTTCCTTCGTTAAGTTATAAAAAATTTAAACTTTCGGTTTTCTATCAGATCCTGTTTTTTTGTCGATGGTATCAGAGTGATGTAAAGTTGAAAACAACATCACATTTTTGTCTTTTTTAGGCACATACGAAACTAGTGTTACATTTTTTTGGAATGCAAACAAAGATGTTTTTTCTAGTCGATCTTTTGTTTGTAAAAATTACACAGGGATTTATCTTTTATTTTTGCGCAAAGTACAGACTGACGTTAGTTTGTATTCTTGTGGTAATTTTGTTACAAGTGATAAACTGGCAAATCAGTTGTCAAATGTAATATTGCGGTTAGATTTTTGAATCGGTTTACAAAGACGAAGAACAATGTCTTCCGGTTTATTATTTACATCAAAGGGGCCAGCTGGTTGTTTATCGACATAAACTTCCTGTTTCAAAATATAAAAGGTTCTTGCATCCACCAAGGCAAATATTTTAATTCCATAGTTTTTTAAGCAGGTTTATTTGGTATAAATTGGCGAAAACTGCAACGGCGCCTAAACGCTTCCAGTTTCTCGTCAATTGTAAGGTATTCATTGGGTGGGCAGGTAGCGTAACAATTAATCCTTTGATGGGCGAAAATTTATCCAGCTGCCGTCTCTCTGCTCTCGTTTCACCATTGTCGAAGCGTAGACATTGTAGCAGTAAATTGAATCTTTTTTGACACATTGTTGTTTTAAAAATATCAGCACCAAAGCCATAAATCGTCTAAATTTTGCCTTCCAGATTGTGTAATGCAAGCTGCCTAAAAAGTCCTAAGAAAGCGCGAAGTCCTTCCTAAGTTGTTTCTTTTGTCAAATGTTGTATGTCAGCTCGACTGTATATTTCTGCTTTTTATCTAAGTTTGCAGTTCGGCAAGCATTATATCTGTAATAAAACAAGCATTCCAACGGCGTTTTAAATTCTTTAAAAGGTCGCTTCACTCCTGGTAAACGACTGATAATGTTTTCAGTCCTTGTTTTTGTAACCAAATCCGGACGTTTGTAAGATCACTTTGTGTTGCCATCTCTACCAACGTAATCGTTGTCTACTATAGTCTCGATGTCTTCAAAGAACTTCTCATGCAAATCATTCTTATTGAATTCTTGTGTCCTGTGTCCGAATTTACCGAACGCTCGCTGATATTATCATCTTCTTTTTCCGAATCAGATCTGAGTTCCAGGGATGCTGTAAAATAATCCTTTTCCTCTAAATCTTTCCATAGTTCTAATAATGGTACCTGTTGTTTTCTTAACTCATTTTCACTTAATTTTGGGTACTTGAAACCATTATCTTCTTTGTCCATGATATCAAGGAGAAGCAGGTTCTTGAAAATAGGACGAGGGGGGATAGAATATCTTTAGCATTTCAGAAACGACTAGACCAAAAACCTGTTGTTTATTTTTATATTGATATAATTAAATTACTATATTTCTTGCATTTCGTTTATCTTTTTATTAGATCTGTTTCCCATTAAAAACTAAGCTAAAATTTTGAACATGTTAATATTTTGCTAGCGTTTAAATGTTTCTGGAAATAAAATTTTCTGACGGCATAAAATGGGAGAAAATATGGCAAATTCTGCAGAAAATGGGAACATAAGATCATCTGATAAAAAAAAAACATAGTCACGATGGAAATAGATTGAACATCCGATGCGTTTTGATCCAAAAACCAAGTAACCAGACAAGGAAGCATCCTATTACCCATTCTATTTCACATTTATGGTAAATATATCATGTATTGAGCTCTCAGGGATTGGACGGGTGGTGTCAGTAATCGCGTCATTAATATAACTAACTTAAGATATGTCGATGACACTACACTTCTTGTGACGTTGGCCGAGGAGTTGACATTAATTATCAAAAGAAAATAATTGATGAAACCCATCTTTACGGACTAGATATAAATGGGGAAAAAACGAGGCAATTGGGCAATTCAAGGTAGTGAGCAAATTTGTCTATCTTGGGACTTTAATATCGAACAACTCGATAACACTCATGAGAGCAGAAGAATACGTGAAATGGCAAGAAATTTAATGCGAAATTTGTAGAAGATTTTGAGGGATAGAGACATAACACAGAATATAAGGAAACATATAGTAAAACGTTTAGGGAAACGTTTTACATAGGACAATTAAAACGTTTTCCATAGGACAAATTGAAATATACTTTCCAGATACTATTAACATCAGATGGAATACCGAAGACGAAAGGGAAAGCCTCCTAATAACCATTTGTCTCCAGCTTTATCTGCGGCATTTTCAAATCATTGTTCGAAGTAAAATATTTTATCCATTTTTTATACAGTGACTTCAAAAAGTATTTGTGCGGTAACAAATAGTTTTTTAATTTCAAAAAATAAAATATTCACGGAAACTACAGTCTTCATTTAATACCGAAACTCACGTGGCTTATAAATGTGGATAATCAACACGACGGGTTGTTAATGATTAATACAAAATCACTAATTTTCTTTAACTGTAACAGTTTTTATAAATAATCCTTTTCTTTAAATCATAAACACCGTTTAGCACTAATAACAAAAATAAACATAACAATAAACATTTGACCAGTCCTACGTTATTTTGAACCTGAAATAATAAGAAAATATTAAAATAAGTCCATTGAAGCAGATGGACGAAAGAAGAGAGAAGGGCATGTTGTATATTTTTTTATGGAAAATATTCTTGATGAAATTTAAATAATGAAAATTATTTCTTTTAAATAATTAAATTCGTTTAAGAGGTGCTTTTGAAATATTTTTTTGTTGCTCAGGAAATATAGAAACTAATAAAAACCAAACCAATAAAATGAAAACACTTGGCGAAACCTACATGACAGACCTAGGGGAAATTTTAATAACATTTTTGCTGACAAATGATACCACATTTGAGTAATTTAACATAAAATATTAAAGTTCCTGAGGTTAAATAAATCACTACTCATGTGAGTTACAAGATTAAATGAAAGTTCTGTATATTATACAAAGCTCTTACTATCGAGGAGCAGTATTACAGACTAAACAGAACACGTGACGTGGCGTTATACGAAACTTTATGTTGACGTATTATTATTTCTATGTTGACGTTTTATACAATTTAGAGCACCAGTGGTATGAAATACTTATAAATTATATACACAGTCTGTCGGAAAAATAACGGAACTTTTTAAATTTATAGAAAACTACTAATGCCATCTATTTAAACATTTTATAATCTGAAAGCTACATATCTCCTCTATAAAAGACCTTAATTAGAATTGATCAACGGATTAACACTTTATAGTGATTGAAGTGACAGTATCTATTGTCACCTCGTTACAAAAACACGATGGAACAAAGAGCTAATATTAAATTTTGCTTCAAGTTCGGTAAAACTTTTACAGAAACTTTTATGAAACTTATCCAGTACATGTATGTTCAAGTAAAAGGAGCGTAGAATAAGACGGTTGTGATATTTTGGAAGATGACCCAAAGCCAGGTCGGCTGAAAAACAAAAATTGCGATTAATTGGTGAAAAAATTGAGTGAAATAATTACCTATGATATAAATTCGACTGTGAGATGGATTAAATTCGGAGGAGGAATTAAATTCAGCCAAAGACATGATTCACGAAATTTTGACAGACGATTTAAACAAATAGAAAGTCTGTCACACCTTAAATGAGAACCAAGAAATTTTCCTTGTTGAAGATTACAAGGATCTCATTAAAATAGCCAGGCGAAACTGCACATTCCTGGAATCGATTGTAACTGGTGATGATACTTAGTGGTTCAAATACAATCCTCAAACAAAGTATCAAAATGCTACGTAGAAGTCTCTAAGCTCTCGGAAATCGCAAAAATTGCGTTGTCAGAAGTCACGAGAGAAGACAATGTTGATTTACTTTGTCTAAATGTTCATGGCCAAAATGTCGAAGAATATCCGAATATCGAGCTCCAGGAAGCATGATAATACACCATCTCATTGGACCGTCACTGTTGGTGAATTTTTGTTTAAAAAACAAGTCTGTGTGCTTCAACATCCTCCATATTGGCCTGATTTATCTCTGTGTGATTATTTCCTGTTCCCAAAAGCTCAAACTGGCCATAAAATGAACGTTTTATGACAGTAGTATTGTTACAAGTCCAAGAAGCCGTGATGAGAGTTATTGAGGTGATTCAAAAAAACTACATAAACAATATATACCAGCATTGTTTGAACGTGCCCAGCAGTGTAGAAAAGAAATAATTTTGGCAAAATAACTACTTGTTTTTTTTTATTTAAAAAGTTATTTTAAGTTAAATTATTTTTCCGACATACGACATATAAAAAAAAATTAATGAAATCGATGCCTCTACCTTTAAAGAAGTTATCCCTAACAATGAATTAACTACGAAGTATGAGTATCATTTTTAGTGATGTGAACCCATAGTTCAGCCAGAATTAATATAACGATAATGACAACAAATTGAATATATTAGCAAACTATTAGACGACAGATAACAATCCATTATTAGAAAAATAAATAGAACAAACAAACGTAATCGATAAAACAACCGAAGAAATTCAGATAAAGATAAAAAAACTTAAAAATCGAAATAGCCCTGGACCAGATGGTATAAATTTCAAATTACTTATGGAATATGGAAGAGACGAATTTACACTGAAATTCTTTACTGAATTCATTCAAACCAAACAAATACATACATACAACAATATACAAAGGGAAAAAGCAAGAAAAGCAGATGTGAATTCAGTCGAAAACTATAGCTTTATAACAACAAGGGAAGAACAACAAAGCTATAAAAAAGAAATATGATTGACGCCACATTTATGATAAGATAAATTGTTGAGAAAGCACTCGAATTTAATACCCCTGCATATCTCTAGGTTTAACAAAAGCGTTCGATGGAACAATAAAAACAGACATCTTAATAACAGTAAAATAGAAACATGTAGGAACTTAGCTAAAAGTGCGGTTGACACAAATAACAACTGAATACAACATACACCCAATTGAAATCAAGGGAGGTGTTATATAGGGTGATTCAATGAGTCCATTCTTGTCAAATGTTTTAATCAAAAAAGTCATTGAAGAAGTAAAAAAAGAAGAATACTATAAAATGTGCAATAAAAATGTTAACATCATGCTATGTCGAAAGTAGTGTACTAATCGCTGAAATAGAAGATGATCTACAAATTATCCCACATACATTTGACAGCAATGCAGGAAAGGACCATTTGACATTTTCGACAAAAAAAAAATTAGTACGATGATAGCTAAAGAACTCGTCATAATCAGATGCACACTCGAACGAAAAAGATTGAACAAGTTCAACAATATTAACTGACAGAAACTTAAATATAGAAGTAATAGAACAAATACAAAAAGCACCAAGAACAGTCTAAAAAACACAATATATTGTGAGTATGAGGGCAGAGAGTAATGTAAAATTCTACAGAACTATAATCAGACTTATGCTAACATATGCAGGCGAGAACACAAAGAGAATAATTAAAAATAAATATCAACATAAGAGAAATGTGTAACATTTATAATGAGATGTTTACAAAAATGAGAAGAACAAATTGGGATCATACTCAGATGGAATGAGCAGAGACGAGGACCCCTTCAGGCAGACAATCCATGGGAAATCCCCCAAAAGATCGTCATAAAATTAACAATTATCATCCATAAAAATATTGGCAAGACAGATAGAAGAATAACTAGTTGATAATGAAAGAAAAAAAAACATTAGCCCATTAAATATAATTTGATTATGTAAAAAGTTTTCCTTTCCTTATATTATAGTCCAGGCCATAATATCAGGAATCCTACAAATTAACCCATGAGATAACAACTTGGCCTGAAGAACTTATAAAAAAAGTTTTCCAATAGTGTCAAAAGTTTTATACAAAATACCAGTAACATTGTTAGAAATATAAGTGTCACTCACAGACTGGGGTAAGATTATAGATTGCCCGTTCTGGGGAAAAATATTTTTCCGGTAAACACATTTCTCGCTTAATGGGTTTGTGAACAACTATAACTGTAGGATTTGGGTCGATAAAAACCCTCAAGTGATTCTGGAGTTAACTTTTCATCCTCAGAAAGTCAGTGTATTGTGCGGTTTTTGGGCTGAAGGAGTTTTAGGATCTTTTGTTTTTGAAGACAATGATGGAAATCGTGCTACTATTAATGATAAACGCTATAGAAATATACTAACAGAATATCTTCAGCCTGAACTAAGGAATGTGTATGTAAATAGTGTTTTCTTTCAAAAAGATATGCGGCTTGTCACGCTTGCGGCCAGACAATCTATTTATTGCACGAGTTTCTTGAAAATATTACATTACCATGTCTGAATATATGAAATATATAAATGAAATAAAAAATATATGAACACGCCACAATCGCGTGTTCATATATTTTTTTCCTTTATTTGGGTTTTTCGCCACTATCTAAAACTCAACAAATATCAAAAATACCTGTTCTTATGTCAAAACAATTACCCAAAAAATTTTATAGATAATTCGTTTAAAAATTTTGATACTAGACAAAACAGACAAGTTATTAATAACAATAATAATAACTCCCAAACAATTAACCTCACAATTTCTTATATCCGCGGTATTTCTGACACAATTAAAAGAGTAGGAAATAAATACAACATAAGAACGACATTTAAAACAAAAAATACTCTTAGATCTCTATTAACAAAGACTAAACCAAACAATATACAACAAAATACCAAAAATGTGGTTTATAAAATTCCCTGCGAATGTGGCAAATTCTATATAGGTGAGACATCTAGTCTCACTCCGTTTGGTTTTTTGTTTTTACCCAGTGGTTCTTTCTTTACATAAGAACAGGTATTTTTGATATTTTTTAGTTTTAGATAGTGGCGAAAAACCCAAATAAAGGAAAAAATATTACATTACCATATCGTGAAATATCACACGATATGGTAATGTTAGCTAGCCACCAAGATCATGCGAGCTCACATCTTTGGACTATTTTTTTAGATATAAACCCCAAACAATTCTCGATCTTAAACGAGTTTAGGCCATCAATGAAAATATACCACCTGATATGTGTGAAATAGTAATCAAAAATTGGGTTTCAACAGCGCATTCCACCAGACAAGACCAGGAGAACATTTGAACAATATTATTTTCAGAACATAAGGCCATTATTTTCTCTTCAAGATAAAATAAAAATTAGCGTATTATCACTTGTAATTATCAAGTTGGAACACTTTAATTGGACAATATATTCAAAATAATGTTTAACTATTGTACGATTTTGTTATGCCCCCTAATGAACAGATGCTGTAAATTGGCGTTTTGAAAACAGAAAAACTACCTTTATTTTTTTTTTTCCTTATCATTAAAAAGTTATATCAAATTGAAAATACATTTTTAAACCAAATACCGATGACGCACCGACAGTTCCCGAAAAAATCCCAGCGGGTGTAACGTCACAATTTTTATTTCACCTCAACATTACAGACAGCTGATACGAGTATTTTGGTTGTTAATCAATTTATTCTTGTTATAGTCATCAGTGTATCGATAAATTTATTGAAAATATTAAATCTAAAAAGTTGTCGTGCCCGTTTCGTACTATATAGTACGAATACTACAAAAAAAACTCCGGAAAAAATGTTTTTAAATGTTCCACAAGATGTTAAACATCGAAATCAATGATTCCAACCAGCACGACGCATTAATCCTAAAACAACATCCAATTTTTTTAAACACACTTTTCATCAAATCAAATATATACAAAAGATTATTATTTATAACATTACATCATTTTTTTAATGTTTTTTAGAAATAATTTAATTACATTGAATACAAATATTTTGTTTCTTATTTACATTTACATTATTATTTTTTAAAAACTCAAATTGATGCTTTATTACGTGGAACTTCGGCTGAATTGAACCGAATGTCATTTATGAGAAAATCTGTAACTATAATAATATCCTCACCAGGGGTATTATTAGAACTGACCTTTATGAACCCTTTGTCACACATTACAGAATTAAATTAGTAACCAACAATATTTTTTTTGCACTAAACTTAAATAATTATGAAAGTAAATACACACGTAGAAATCGTTGACAATACTTACGTGAAAAACACTTTAACATAATGACGTCACAAACATGGCAGTGAATCGTGGCACTTTCGTAATTATCAACATTATATATGATAATGTTTTAAAATAAAGTAAAAAATCCATAAATATTTTTTATTCAGAAACCTAAATATCAGTATTAGAAATAATTAAAGAGTTTATTATATTTTCTGTTTTTAAACAGTGTTTTTATAAATTAAATACATAATAAAGGATTAACAATGAAGAATAGATCAAATCCAATTATCTTTTAAGTAACGTATTAAAGTTATTCAATGTATTTATTTTAGCAATTTCCAAACTATGAGTATTTTACCATTATTTTCAATATAAAATCTTAAAATCAAAATCAATATTATGACTATTACTTTAATGTGTTGCATAATTTAAGTCATAATTTTTATCAATAAAATTATTATGATGATCTTTTATTATTTTCTTAAATGTCATATCAGTTTGCTCTATATATATTTTATTAACAATATTGTCAGTTTAATTGGCACGCCTCTGATTTATATTCATTTTTACTACTTCTTTTATAGTTTTTAATGGATCTGTTATGTCTGTTAGTTCGGAAAGTTATTAATATATTTCATTTTTATTTGAAATATATTATTATTATGACTGTGATTTTATTAGCAATTAAAATTTTTAGTAGTTTATTGTCATATTTTTATTTTATTTGTGACTGAACTAAATTTAAATATATTATAAAGTTTTACATTCATGAACTTCTATTTGTTTAATAAAATTTAATCCTTTATTATTCTTAAAATGAAGTTTAGCATCTAGGCCTATTTTATAATATTAAAGGAACATGAAAGTGTATTCATCATTTTAAAATCGTATTCAGAAAATAGATATTTCATGGTAACCGTCCAATATGAACAAACAACACTATTGCCGATCAAATCTGGTGTTGTCACATGAAAGTTTTGGGATTGTAGCTATATCTAATTTATACGAAACATAAATGTTGTTAATTTCACACTAATAAAGAGAATTGTTCTCCATTTATTTAATCAACCAGCAATTAATTCACGTAGAAGACACACAACATACATACATTCACGTAGACTCCCACATACTCCCACATACTCCCACAAACTCCCACACACTCCCACAAACTCCCACAGACGCCCACACACTCGCACACACTCCCACATACAACCACATACTCCCATACACTAGGTCCGTGAGTGAGAGTATATGAGAGTCTGTGTGGATTAAATAATTATAATAATAAAAACATATTGGGTAAAAAATAGTTGGTTAATATTTAACGAATAATCTACAAATATACTAATGAACAATAGAAGTGGCAACGTCACATTGACTTATCCAGACGATCCCCACGACAAAGAATGATGGACAAGCAGCTGTTAACTAGATTAGAACTATAAAAGAACTTTTTCATCAGGAAAATAGTATAATTGTGAATTGTATAAAACCTACTATGGTGTTATAATGTGAAGAATTAGTACTAGTAATTTTACTTTGACATTAAAGAACAATAATGTGTAAGTTTTCTTTTTTTTTTTGCAATAAAACAAACCAAATTTGTGTTACGTTATGGAGGCCACAAAAATATTACATTTTATTTTCAAATAATACCTTAAGGTCATGCCGTTTAACAGCCGTATATTATTGTGGAATGTTTTTCTTATGCTTCCGACCATCCACTAAATATTTAAAATTATTAATAACAAAAATGTGCTCTTGAAATCCATTTGGCTTATTTTTTACTTCAGTTGTGATACTTTAACTTAATATTTTAGTTAAGGTAATATTTTAATATTTTTAATATTTAATATTTTATATAGTAATAATTTAATATTTTGTTATTGTATTAGGGCAATTTGCAGTTAGCGTGTTTATTTTGCAGACTAGTTTTATGTATGTTCATAATTAGATAATAGGTGGTAATTATTTGGAGTCGCGGACATAAATAGAATAACTTCCTGGCCAACTCTTTAGCATCATACAGAAAATATAAATTACAATTAAAGTACAAACTAATCGTTTAATATTATAGACATTATTCATTATGAACCATATTCTTAACATTACTTAATACAACTACCACCAAACCAATAACTAGGAAGTATAACTGCACTCATTTTATGATCAAATTTAATAACTAAAATACTTATTTTATATATTTTGTTTCAGGTAAGCGTCCCTATTATGGTTAGTGAAAATTTGGAAGTTTACCAGAGGTTATAATTATATTTACGTTTATATATCTAATAAGGTTTAAATGATTTAGTTAATTAATTCATATACATTTCGCTACATAAATTGCAGAAAGTATTATCTATAAAACCAGTATAAAATGAACACAAAATATTTTTTAATGTAACTTTGTTTTGGTGCTATTTTTCTACCAGAAATTTTATAGATGCTGATTGGGTTACTCCACTTAAAGTCTGCACTGTCATTTTTAAAATAGATTATCATATGGAACAACGAGTTTCCCTCAAATTCAATTTTCCCCCAAACGATTTTTTTGTACCGAATCATTGAAAATATTAGAGATGGCCTACGGCAAATCAGCAGCTTTATTGAAAACAGGAGCATTCAAATGATATAAAAGAATCAAAGAATCCCGAGAAGTCGTTAAGCCGCGTCCTCACATGAGCACGAATGCAAATGAGCCAAGCCGAGTCCGCATCGAATGCCTCGGATCGGGAAAAATATCTACGATTCAATTTTTGATTTTCTCGCCGAGTAAATGGTGAATGAACAATTATCAGTGGCTTGTGTCAATTTTATATACATTTATAACTTATTAAAAAATAAAAAACGTAAACACCATAGATGTAGATGGTCTTTCCAATTATATTAACATACTCGAATGAACGCGAATAAACGCGTAAAGACAAGCCGGTGCTGCACGAGTCGCGCCAAACATGCTCAAACTAATCGCTGCACAGCCTCGACGCGATCCACAACAGTTGGATCACTACGTAAGGACGCGGCTTTAAGGCTCGTCTCGTTTTATCGTTTTTGACAAATGAAAACATCGTAAAACTCTAAAAAATGGTAATGGAATTGGAAAATGGAAAATAATCATGGCTTACGAATCCATTTGTCCTATTTTAATTGATGTTGGCATGATGCAAGGCAAGGAACTTAATTTTCTTCAGGTTCTTTCTGAACAGGTTGCTGAAAACATCCTTGTATCGTTCAAGCATGCAACTCAGGCCTTACAGTTATAAAAAGTATTATAAGAGGTAATGAGTTAATGAGGTAATGAGCTAGGTTTGGTAATGATAATGTCCCAAACATCGATACTTATACTCCAATTCCTGATCAAAAATTCAGCTAAAGTCACCGGCCAGATATTTTATAACTTTTTTTATTTTCTAAACTCAGTTTATCTTATGGAAGATGTTTTGAGTTAATTGAATCTACAAAAAAATTTCGAAGTAGCCGAAGGCCGTACCGAAAAGTGCCTACAAGACGTATTTCAATGATAAAATAAATTTGGCTGATTAATCAAATATTTTATATTTTATTGAGTCACCCGTGCCATTTATTTGACATAATGTGTATTCGTTGGCTACCTGAATCACGTTGAACTGTTTCAGACGCAGAGAACATACATAAAACATCATACGAGTGTAGTGTGTGTTCTGAGTGGTCAATTTTTCATCGATACGATTATATCACTGATATCGCCGATGACAATATATGTTGTGAATTATCATGGTTCTACAGATGTTGACATATTAAGTTAATTTTAGTTTGCTACATATTTTAAATTCAGTATAATGTACTTTTGTAATAAATGGTTAATCGTATAATAAAACAGAACATGTAACCAGCATTTCTTAATACAGTGTCTAAATTTTTCTGTAACATTATAGTAGTCATGATTAACGTTTCCAATTTTGAGAAAATACCATATTTCATAATTTCATAAGTGATCTCAGTTCTTGAGATCACTTACTTCACTTACAAATTGGAAAGATCCAATTCTTTTACACGTGCATCACATGGCATATTTTCAATGTTGGTCTCAATGCTTCGTTTATGGCCAAAAACACAATCACACAACAATAATTAAATGGCATGAGATCGCATGATCTTGGTGAAGAAATGAAATTATCATTTTTCAGGAAACATTCCTTCCAATAAATCGATTGTCTGGCGAGATATGTAACAAGTGATTATATCCATACTTATCAGTTCAAGTCAAAGATATTCTGTTAATATATTTCTATAGTTTTCGCCATAACAGTAACATGATTTCCATCATCGTTTTCAAAAAAGTAAGGTCCTTCAGTCTAAAAACCGCCCCGAACAGTGAGGTTCTGATGATGAAGAGGTAACTTCTAAATCACTTGAGCATTTTCGTTTATTTTTGCTAAAAATGAGAGTCTCCTCGAAGCGTGTAATATTCTTCTCGATGTTGAATCGTGTATTTTTCTATGGTGAACTAATATAATGTACTAAATGTCTACGAATGACATTTACATTTCAGAAACTGTTGGTATTATTTCGTTTCACAGTTCTGAGACTCTTAGTGGAAAACTCTTTATTAGGCCCTGTAACAACATTCCATAGTCATTGACATATATTGGAAAACAAAAAAAAGGGTATTAAATGGACATTATACTCACTGCATAGTATAATAGCTTGAACACATAAACATCTTGAACACATAAACTTCTGGTTTGCTTATCTTTGTAGTGCATATATACTACATATATATATATATATATATATATATATATATATATATATATATATATATATATATATATATATATATATATATATATATATATATATATATATATGTATATATATATCTTATTACAAAAATGTTATTAAGGAGATGGTTCAAAATAACTTATATTCTTGTGGTTCTGTTAAAAATGCTAAAACGTCACGAATTTATTTACCACGTCGTTTCAGAGAATTACCTGGATTTAGAACCAAACGGGCTATTCCTATAAAAGAAGCAAGTTTAAGTTTTTGTGAAATATCGAAACGATTAGACATTGCTTTTTCTGTTATTTATGAGGACATGGATAATACAGTTGGGAAATAAAATTATTCACCAGTACGAGGTTATCAGCGTCCTAGAGGTATCCAATAACGCCACAATGTCATCTGGTACTATGTAATATGTACTGGTACTGGTAATACAAAAATATCCAGCAAGTGCGTAATACTTTTGCAGCTACAGGTGTAGAACTGTTTCGAGAATGATTGTTAACCGATATTTAGAAATGCGTGCTATAAATAGTCTGGAACCTGGCTGGCCGGTTACTGTACTAAGTGCTAAGTGCCTTAAAAAAGAGTATAGTTTCGGTAATGGCCGGGCTCCGAAATAAGTGATTCTTCAATGGCCTGTCCCTGATAAACCGGGTTCTCTAATGTCCGGGTTTTAAAACCCTCTACAAGAATATTAGAAAAAATAATTCTAAGCATGGTTTGGCCAGCTAGCCTACATACCTCTGTCGGAAGTGTAAGGCGGAAGTGTAAATCTTGAGGTGAGCGAACGTTTTCGCTCACCTCAAGATTTGAAGTTAGACTGTCTTGGCCTTGTCCTAAACGATACAGGTGCTCTTTCAAATACAATTTACCCGAAAATCTTACCAGTAGCGATCAAGAATTTATGAAAGCTACAATATATTAGCAATGAGTCTAGATTTTGTATAGGTGGACATGATGGACTTAGAAAGATAACATATTTTCAGAGTTAAAGGTGAAAATTAACTTTTGCGTTAGAACGGCATATAGCTATCACTCCAGAAGTTATGGTATTAGTGAATATATACTCGGAAAGCATGTTATCTCCAGTAGTTACTAGAGAAACTCTAAATACACTCATTTATATGTTACAAGGTACGTCTCACGGAAAACAGAATTAAAAAAACACATCTATTTTTCGGCAAAAAACATTGTCAATCATTGAATGTTAAAATGGCATTTTTGGTCAAAAATGTGATGAGCATCCAGCAATGGGACGGTGCATTATTGTATAAGAAACGGCAGCTACCTTGTTGACATGATTGTGGGCACATACGACGAATACGCGACAACAGGCGTTTCATAACACTAAGATAAAACACAGCATTGATCGTTTGAACAGGTGGAATGTACCTCTTGTGCACAATTCCCTTCGAATAGTATAAACAAATCAACATTGTTTTGATTTTTGACTTCTCGAGAAGACTTTTCTTCCGATGTGGCTCGCTCGGGTGCTTCCATGCGGCACTTTGACGCTTGATATCTGTGCTATATTGAAAACGCCATGCCTCATCATCAGGAAGTCATGAATCATCATCTTTTTCGACTCTTTAATCAAGTCCTTGCAATATTTGCTTCAGAGCAATTTTTTGTCGTTTGTCAATTTGTAAGGAACAAAGCGTGCACAAACCTTCCGAAGTCCCAAATGATCGGTCAAAATGCGATAAATTGAATCTTTGATCATATTCAATTCCATTGTATCACAACGAAGATTTTGGCTGATTTTTTATAAATTCACGCACAATTTCAATGTTACTCTGAGGAAACACGGTATTTTCGGATCAGAATGTTCGTCATCCTTGATGTCCTCACGACCTTCTTTGAATCGATAACCGATAACCATGTCAAAAGATGGCGCTACTAGGAAAAGCTATTTTTAAAAAGTCGTGTTTTTCATGAGACACACCATGTAAACCGAAATACTGAAGCCTCTCATTTGAACATACCTGCAGAGCGCTTGTTTAAATCTAAACTTCTAGTAACAACTCCAGACCTCATACACCTCGTCGAACGGGGCATTTTTGAGGGCATATGGCATCATGCTGTACACAAGAATTCCAAAATTAATTCAATAAAATTTTTTTTATTCTAATGTTAACATTTTTTTTTTGATTTCTAGTGTATATATTTTATTTGCATCCTTGATCGACATCGTTTTTGTGACTAGAGTGAAGTGTATCACCAACATCAAAATCTCTACACAAAATAGTGTTAACCACTTTTAAAATATACGTTATGATATATGTTATGATACAATTCTTTCCACAGCGCATCGATTTTTAGAAATAGCATTTCAACATGACAATACATGTTATATTGTGTTGTATTTTCACAGCTACGAAAATACATAAGACAAACATAGAGTAGTAAAACTGAAATTTTCCGAACGTACACACGATGGAAAGTTTAAGTGAAACCGAGCTTTTCAGATGCACAGTCTAATTGGACAACAACTTCAAGAAAACTAAAATCAATTCCAGTAAACACACAAAAAATATTAACTTTGCTTATTTTCCAAGCTATTATATCCAAATTATAAAGGTTTACCCAATAAGAGTGTCATAACTGATAATTATAATTGATAATTCGATACTTTTTATTTTACTTTGAAGAATAAATTATGCCATTATGTTTTGAAAATAACGTCGTTCAAATATCCTCCTCCGCTTCGTCTGGTGAAATGCCTTCCGGACCGTGTTACTGTGAATGGGAAATGCTATATGAGTATGCTTATATGTGGATATAAACAATGTTTTCTTTCCAGAAGACACTGCGAATTATCAGACATCCCGCCAATCAATCGATTTATTGCAAGAAAAATTTCCTGGATTCTCTTTATTGCGAAAAGAATTAAGAAAAAAAAAAAATTAAATTAAATTTTCTAGATTGCAAAGAAATTTTTCTGGATGGCAATGCCAACTGGCAACGAAGTTCATGCGATTTCACGCCCTTGAATTATTTTTTTGTGGGGTTATGTTAAATCTTTGGTTTGCAAACCAAATCCTGAATAATTCTTGATCTAAAACTAAACATTCAGGGCACCATTCAGCGGCGGCTGGTATATAACAGCTGCAGAGCTGCAGACACCCAAAAAAAATTACATATATTTTCTGACATTTAATTGTAAGGATTTTTTACTTACTGGTTTACTGGCATAGAGGTCTGGTTAGTTTATATCTCTTATTTTCTGTTATTCCATTCTATTATTCCATTATTTGTTCTTCAAGATAAAAAGGAACTTACTGTATTACCACTATACTATCAAGTTCGGACACTTTAATTGAACATCCCTTTATATTCCAAATAATGTCATAATGTTATATTCAAAACAATTGTACGATTTTGATAAAATATAAATTACCTGATGATCGCGTATATCAAGGGCGCTCGAACTTTAAATGTAAATAAAACAAGTGGTGTACGATATGTAATTAAATTTTTATTTCATTTGAAAGAACATTCGATTACGTTATGTATCGAATATGATAACGGTCAAATGGCTGCCGCGGTTTCGCTGGGGAGCGAAAAGTCTAATTTTCGATGACTCGACCGCATAAATCGGACTCGATATCATTGATGGCATTAGTTACGTCGACTTTTAAGGCATAAATCGTCTGCGACTTATTCGCGTAGACCCATGATTTAACGTAGCCCCACAAGAGAAATGTTTAATGGCGTTAAATCACATGATCTCGGTGGCCAGTTGACGTCGCCGAAACGCGAGATAACAATGCCGTCGAATTTGTCATGCAGAAGATCCATGCACTGACGTAGCGCCGTCTTGTTGGAACCACATGTTGTTGTGATCCGTATCTTCCAATTTAAGTCAGGGTGACAGTTTCATTTTGGAAGAAGTGCGTTCCAATCACCCCGCCGAACCAAAATCCACACGAAATAGTGACTTTTTTTGGATGCATTTGCAACTGATGGGTCACATGTGGATTGCTATATTCCCAAATGTAACAATTTTAGTTATTGACATAGTCATTCATCTAAAAATGGACCTCGTCGCCATTTCCGCCTGAAATCAGGGTCCACTTCCAGCTGCCCCAGGGCCCAGTCAGCGAATGTTCGACGCTGTCTATGTTCGTTTACCTGTACCTGGACTAATTGCCATGTGCGCAAAGTCCCGATCCAAAATTGGCCAAGTTTGCGATTGCGAGGTTCACGAAAGGCCATGTTCTTGGGCGCGACGAGAAATTAGCTGCCTCAGGTTGGTTTGGTTGGATTTATAAACGAATCTATTACCTAAAGTGTGTACATTAAAAGTGCCTTTTAATACATATAATAATAAATGCCTTTTTGATACAGAAGGTATATATAAACAAGGTAAATACATGATAGGCTATATAAAATTTGATTATTATTAGATCAGCCGCAGTAGTCTCTAGGATAAGGCGTCGTAACGGTAATATCCCGGCACAGGTTTAACTTTTGCTCTTATTGTGGATTCTTGTGTGAATTTGAATAATAATAGTTGTTAATGCTGAGAATTGCTCCGGAAAGACTATCGGAGCATATTAAGTAAGGGACAAAGGGTCAATAAAGAATCGCTCCTCACGCATACTTGCAACTAAAAAAACCTCCTGAGTGGTTTTCTGTGTAAAGTACTCATCGGGATAAAATTTTTAAACCTCTATAAGATTAAGAGCATTATTTTTGGGCTGCTGTCGAAGATACATCGGTAGGCGATGACTGTGGTTCAGAGTCACTGTTAAACTGTTGATTCCGTCCCCAAATAGACTAATGATGCTGATACGTATTTAAACTTAAATCATTCTTTTTTTAATAACTGTTCGCATATTTCACTTACCGAAGAAACCCAAGTTGCTATAAATAGATTTTATAAAATGTAATATCTGACCCTGATCATAAATGCTTTCAACGACAAAATATATGCCCCCATATTTTTAAAATACGGAGATATTAAAAATAATAATGATACAAATTTACTGCCCCATTGTCAAAATATTACGACCCCGGACCTTCCATTTTTTATTATTTCGAATTCGTTTTGTCAACGGGCGGATTGTGATCGAGAGCAAATTGAAGACGCAAGTCCCCGATAAGCAGCACAATCAAATACTATTCTCGAAAGAGCTCTTTCGTCGACAGATATGATTTAGATTTGAACGCTTATTTATTAAAATCATATTGTAAATTTAAATTTATTCATTGGGTTTTTTATTCGAACGGATATTTCTCCGAGAAATTTCCGACCGACGTGGGCGGGTTGTATATCTGATGGTGCTACAGGGTGGGGTGACGATATCTTTTCGTCATGGTGAAGGGTACAGCTGATCAATGCAAACAGTGATCAGAATACAGGTACAATAATATATTAAAAAGTTTGCTAACTGATCTATTAATTAAAAAAAAAAAATATTGGATCTTTAAACAAAAAGTTTTTTACAGCTAATGTACTATGGTTTCTATAGATTGCGCGGCTGGCTTTTAGTGACACATAGTAACAATGATAATAATTAAAACACTTGGCGTTTGTTTCATAATATATTCAAGATATTCTCCGACATGTTTTGGCCTCGCGAAGAGAGTCATGTATAAACTAAACCAAAGTTTATGGAGGTCGGTTTTTTTTGTCTTATTAAATTTTTGACACTTTCAATAATTGGAGTATTTCCGAAGTCTAGCTAAGTGTCTGTTAGGTTTTTACCATTATATATGGCTTTTTTACCGTTATATATGGAATGTTTCAAGTAATTTAACACACTGCTTTTATTGCAGCTATGTATTAATTTGGCATTATTGGTGTTAAAGAAATGGTTCTGATCTGTACAATGTTCGGTAAAGGCCGTCTTAAGTAATAAATATTAATATTATCTCTGTTAATAAGAATAATCTTACATCGATGCTCAATAATAACAAAGGAAGAGCAAAATTTTCAATTTCACACAAATCTGGAGTAAACTAAATAAAATATGTTTGACGCTATATATATATATATATATATATATATATATATATATATATATATATATATATATATATATATATATATATATATATATATATATATATATATATATATATATATATATATATATATATATATATATATATATATATATATATATATATATATATATATATATATATAGGCCAAAGGTGCAGATCTCTTAATGATAGGCTAAAAGAACATAAATACTCAATTTTATATAATCATAGGATAAAATATAAAATAAAATATAATGCCAAATTAATACATAGCTGCAATAAAAGCAGGCTGGTAAATTACTGGGAAATTTCCGAAATTAAAAAATCTAACAAACACCTAGCTAGACTTCGGAAATACCTCAATTATTGAAGTGCTATAAATTTAACGAGACAAAAGAAGACCTTCATTAGACAGAACATGGAAACTTTAGTTTAGTGTATACATTACTCTCTTTCAGAATGATCTCGAGGCCGAAGCATGTTTATCCACAAAATTGGATAAATTGATTTACGAGGTATAAGAAAATTGAATAGTGAGTAACTAAGTACCTCAAACAGGCAAATACTTATTTAAACACTAGTAGCGCATGTGTGACTGACTTGATTTTTTTGTCGTGACCTTTGAGAAACTGAATAGGTCATTTATAAAAATGGTTTTATGCAGTGTGGAACTCGAAGCATGACTGAATAAATTCAAAGAGGGATATTCCAATTACTACTACACCCGAAAAAAACTCTCTTCACTGCGATTTACAGAACTTGAAGTTATTGCTACTACCTATTTCTTGAAGATGATATTAGGAATGTGGTTTCAATAAAAGGGCAGAAAGTTTTCAACTTGGCCAATTTGTAGTGACAACAACTGAATATTTGAATTAAAAGGTGATAATACACAAGGTGTGGCTATTAAATAACTTTCTTAATATCATACAAACACTTTGCTGTGTAGAAATACGAGTGTAACTGTCAGACATCAAATTTTCAAATAGGTACCTAGATAATAAAATTTTGCTAAACTCACCATAGGACTATGATCATTAAATCTAATTGTAGTTGAAGTCCATCCTCCTAAATTTCTGAGCAGCAAAGTGGTCGATGACTTGATCATTAAAATTTGAAAATGTCTTCACAAGGTTTTTTTTCCAATAGCTAATGCGCACAGCCGTTCTTGGCTCATGAGGGTAGATAAACATGTTTCGCTTTCCACAGTCGTCATAGGGACATAGCAGTCAACAATTCCACAAATTCACTAAATGTTGATGTTAAATTGTTTTGGATAAACATTTGTAACAGCGGCAGAGCTCCATTGTGTTTCATAAAATCGTCCCGTGCATACATTACCGAGAGATATTTTTGTAATTTTAAGTAATTTACGTTTGCAAACAGGTTACACACAATTTTAATGTCTTCATTTGGAAAGACGCCTCGATATTCACCAATTTTTTCAGTTTCAAATAAATTTGCAATAGTTAGGTATACCTCGAAACTAAAATATCCATGAACCTGTATGGTTAAGGTATCACAGATTTCCTTGCATATAGTGACAACTACTTCATTACTTTCAATTGTTCTCAAAGCTTATCATTTCTGTGTATATATGAACATATTATACTATGTATATTTAAATATCATACCATTTCCCCGGAGACTCAAATGCAAACTTCCTTTTAATATTAAAATCAAATATCTTGGGACCGTTTTTTCTAACATTTTTGACAAAACGGCAACTACAGACCATTGAATGTTTTGAGGGTTCCCGATCTAGTCGCCTAGAAATTACGCAATCATTTTTATACGTCCATGCCATCTTATAAATATTTAATATTACCTCACAAGATTTAAGCCTTTTTTTTTCGCCAAGTTGGATCGACAGGAAACGTAAAAAAAATTTCAAATTTTTTTGTTCACTGTAACGTTTACAGTCTGTCACAAAACACATCACTATTTTCGACTAAAACAGAAACATCAATATTGTCAATACAATTTATATAACAGATTTTGTAAAAAATCAACTTACCAATAATAAATTCAACAAAATATACCTGAAAATCCTCCTAAAGGACTATTATTGTTAAAAAAAAACAATAATAGTACAATGTGATAACCTTAAGTTGTGTGTCAAATAGGGTAATAGCGTCACAGAAACTCAACAATGAGTCGTAAAAATCTTTTTGAAGTTGTTTGTATTTTATAATGCCAAATAAATCACAGCGGGAGGATCAGATCGAATTGAAGAAACTGTGTTTGAAATTTCTGGAAACAGTCGTACTTTATCTACCAGATAAATTGACGATTAACCGATTAACAAGGATTTTAACCCTCAATCTTCGGTGAATTGGCGATATTTTGGTTTTTCATTTACATCCATGAACATTTACGTTTTGTCCTACCTAGAATATTCAGTAAATTATTTGACAATAACTGCAAACATGATAACAGGCAAGCCCATTGGCGCCCTCCTTCAACTAGATCTAACATTAATGACTACATGGAATTATAAATTGAAACTTTATTTAACAGATTATATATTATTTAACAGATCCAATGGATCGCACTTTTTTAGTCGTTTTACATCGTAGGTGTTAAGTAAACCAGTTGCAAGTTCATTTTTGTGCTATTTAAAATATACTGTGCATTTCGGACTAAAGTTATTAGTTTCTGACTTCACAGTTTTCATATGAAGGTTGCGATGAATGATATCGTTAAAAACGTTCCACATGACGTCAACAATAGAGCCAAGAACTTTAGACCGAAACCTCTATATGATGTCAATGTTGGAATCACTTGCGCACCCGGGGAGTATAATTCTATATGAATTTTAGCATTACTTTATAAAGATGTTTGTTCTCAACAGAGAGCTTCGATTTTCTATCCATCATCCAATAAAGTTTTGATAATTGTAAACCAAATTATTTTTGTTTTGTCATTTTATAAGTCTGGTATGTAACTCTTCTATCGATATGTAAACCAAGATATTTTCAAACATTGCTTTATGTGAGATCTCTGTTGATTATAATAAATGCACTTATCTGATAGTAAATGTGATAAGGGTCGATTTGTTCTGTCTTTTATGTAGGAGTCATTGACCAAGTTGAGATGTAACGAATGGATCTTTGTGGGATTCTAAAATAGGTATATTGGTAGATCAACTGTATACAGTGTATATATAATAGGTCCCAAAACACTTTCTTGTCAGATTCTTGATCTTGGTATTTGATCATGAAATGCCTGTTCATAAGATATGAGTGATTCATAGTGCCAAATAAAGTGAATTTTGTTGGATAATCATTTTCTCTTCCTGTATAGTTGTGGATTTTTTTGATTTGTCTTCGTATAACTTTTGACTACTTCCAGAAGTAAAGTAGAAGTGAACCACAAGTGATATGCACCATGGGTATAAAAATGTATGTTCACTTCCAGCAATGAATTGACTATCAAGAAATTTATTTTGAATAAATTACAATATATAAATATAACAACTATAATTAAATAACGTCTTATGTTTCATTTCCTATTAGAACTCTATTCCTTTGAACAAAATATGTTCGCGAAGAGGTCTCAAGGTGTTATCCATATTAGGAAAGGAATCTTCGCCTTTAAAAATTAACTTCTTTTTAAACTTTTCTTCAACCTAATGAATAGAAAATAATTTGGAGAATAGAATGGTACTTGAAAATTTAAATTCAGATTTCTTGGCAAATGCCTTAGCTCAATTTTCTTCATTTGTTTTCATTTACTGTTTTACAAAACTTATCATTGTAAGTATATCCATATAATATTGCTTAGGGTAGTATATCCTCGCGGTAAATCATTAATAACAGGTAACCTTTCAAAGTACCAAGAAAATGACTGATGGGCGAAAAAGCTTCATTTGGATCAAAGCTACAGATCCAGTCTTTATCCACTACAATAAATATTTAACAAAACATTTTCGGGATCTAAATTTAGTATTTTTGATCGTTCCTTTTATTCTCCTAATAGCAGGCACTTTTTAAGACACAATTTAAGATATTGCTTCACCATCTACCCTACTAATAATTTTTGCTTCTCAGTCTACCGAAAATCTAATACTAGCTATACTAATATATTATATGTAACATATTATGGATATGTATGTATGTATGTAGTATTAGTTTTACTGCAATTTGACCGCTTTGGAATCATTGAGGAACGCTGATTTAGGTTTATTACGATTGCTTGGTGCTCCTGTATCTGGAACAAACTCTGTTCTAATCTTAGAATTTCTATATCAGTTTTTAGATATGTCATACTATACTACTATCAGTTAAAACATCGTAATGGTATTATCATAAATGTATTATAATGGAAAATCCTTTTTAAATAGATATTATACGAGGTGTATAAATAAATTAATGAGACTGGTGGTGTAGCGTTCAATCTGTCAATACTATTGGCTTTTCATTTGGAGAGAAAGCAGGCGAACATCTAACGCATCTTCAGTATCAGTTTGAACTTCCTAGAGTCACATGGTGAACTGTCGTAATTCTTTACGTGAACCGGATTTTTCTAGTACGTTCTGCAACAATATCGAGCAACAGTGCGCTATCAAGTTTTGTTTCCGACTTTCACTATTCACCAAATCAATAAAATGTTTGCTTAAAAATTTGATGAAGGATCTGTAAACTGATAAAGTCCTATGGGAATATTATCATGGTTAGTGAAAGTGTTTTTGCAATTCCAAAATATCGACTGGTCACTCTGCACAACAACATTTCAAGAACCTCCCTTCAGAGAATTTTCCCTAAAGGCCTAGATCTTTATGCATACAAAATTCAAATGAAGTAAAAGCTAAAACTTTCTGACCATTCTCACCGCCGACAGTTCGTCACAAATTCATGAGAAGAAAATGACCCAAACTAGGACTTTTTTTGAAGACGGGAGGCCAGACTTACAAGAATTTTAACCGAAGGCAAGGTGGCCATTTATCCACCATATTTCTTAAAAATTTAATTGGAGAATGTATACTTATGTTACTTTGTTAAACTATATGATACTTTTATTTCCAATTTAAATTCGGTGTTCGGTTTGGAGACAACATTAGAAATACCACGCAATAATACCACCAGAATGGCTGAATCTCCTTCGAGTATTTACAAAAATCTTACAAATGCAACGTGGGCATTGTCCAATGATCAAATTGAGAAACAATTTAAATTAAAGATTGACAAATAAAGTTAATATCGGGCAAAACTTTCTGAGCAAAAAATTATTCTTTAATATTATCAGCTCCAAAATAATATTTTTACCTCTTTCCCTCCATTCCAATTATTTTTTCAACCTGTTGGCGACTTTGTAGGTAATTTCCATTCACTGCTGCAGATGTTTCCTCACGCGGTCGATAACTGATGTTTTCTCAAATACTAAATAATTTTTATATCAAAACAATTTTGCACTTTATTTCTTTTCTTTCGTAAATAAGAATAGAACTTTTAAAACACCTGTTTGAATTTACAATATTCTTACACGTTGCATTATTGAAGAATGTACTTTACTACTGTCTATATTATACTATATTAATCTACTATACAAATGTATTATAGTAATTTACTATACTAATATACTATATCAATATACCATACTAATATATTATACTAATAAAAATGGAATGGATGTGTGTATAATTGTCTAGTTATTCTCTGAAATCTTAAATAAATGTTAATCGTTTTATAAAGCTTTTTACGTTACTAAATGTATTTTTTAAATATTAATTGAAAAATTAACTTTTTTATAATACTATAATCGAGATTTTGCATATAACTAAAACCATAATACTTATGTATAAGCTTATTTAAAATATTCCTTCAGACAGGAATGTGTAATTATGAAAATATTGATTCGAAATTTTCTATGATCAAGGAGCATTTAACATGCAACATGCAAATATTTCTTATTCTAATTGTCAATAAACTTAGAAAATATTTGGCTATTAACCTCATGATTTGTTTAGTTTATGGCAAAACTTTCACCGAAAAAAGCTGACTCAAATTAGAGAAATATTTTATATTAACTATTATTATATTATTGAGTTTTGTACAAAATGGTATTTCAATATGTTTCATCAATAAGTACGTTGATTTGTACGTTTATTGTACGTGCAATTGATTATACAAGATGGGTGCAATAAATAATGTTTAGGAAATTATAATTTCAGAAACTTTATTTATACTGAAAACTAAGGATCACATCATTTATTTTTGTTATTTCTAAATAAAAAAAAATCACCATGACAAATCAACGGTGTTAAACGGATGTGTGATACCAGTATTTACCGATGCGTATTAAAATCAATCAACAAACTAAAAAGGGTGCAACTACATATGAAACGAGCAATATTGGAAAATATTTTAAGAGACAAGAACATGGATTACAGACCAAACAAGACTGAAGAATATAGTAGAAAAGATTGCCAAAATAATATTAAGATGATCAGACTCTAATGAAATTAATTTCTTTGTAATAGTGTGTGTGTAAGCATGTCATGCTCTGCTACGCAGAAACGTTTATAGCTAATACTGATACAAAACGACTTCCAATGATTAGTTTACAGGTTTAACAAAGCATCATGAAAATGTATATGACATGAAAATTTATACACAAAATATGAAGATCAGCAGCTGAAAAAAGACCAAATATAGAAAGCTTATAATAAAAAGCATTATAAATATCTAAATAATACCATCTGAAAAAAAATGAAAACATTAGCACGAAAGCGAAGACAAGGATCTATAAAGCCATCATAAAGGCGATAATAACAAACACATCAGAAGCAAGACCTAACACACGTAACATACAAAGGTTGTTGAAATCGCTGGATATAAGAATGAATATTAGGAAGAGTTATTGGAAACACACCGAGGGATCAATATTAGAAATGGCCCAATCAGATGAATTGAATTGGAAAAGAAAATGGAACAATTCATTATAACCATGTAAAAGGTGAAGTGATAACATTACATAAGGACATCTAGTCAATCAAATAACAGATAGAATGTCCTAATAAAAACACGAAGAAGAAAAAGAAGAAGAAAAAATCAGAAATTGAATGGGAAAATAAGTGTAGGATGACCAATAACTCGATTGTATGATAACATATGAAAAACAGCTGAACGAATCCTGAAAACTGGAAATTGGTTTCAATATTTTTTTTAATTCGTTGCAATTCTAAACACGTTTTGAGCCTCAAAAGTGATCAATTGTCACCACGGAGTTTTTCAAATTGGAATATTAAGATACCACTTTAGACAATTGGTCCAAAAAAGGAAATTTTGCTTTAAGAGGAAAAATGCAACATATACTTTTATAAGAAACGTTTTTCTAAATGATAGATGAAACTCATGTACAATGCATAAAGCATTACAACGTTCGTAGCTTATATTTTAATAATATTAAAAAGACTATTTCAGTTCCTTTTCATTTACATTTACAAGCACAGGTAAAAAGTTTCTTTCAATGGTATTTTAAGTATTTCTAATGAAAAGCAATAACAGGAATTTATATCGAGCTAGAATGGATGATCAAAGTTTCAAAGGCATTCCAATACACTCAAATACTATTGTTATAGCTTCATCTGATGTAGTCCTAAATATAATAATTGTTAGGTTATATACACATATATTAGTTAGGTTAGAAATTGCGGAGCAGAGTGGAAACGTAAGTGTTTTCCAATCCATCCTAACTCAAGTTGACAATGCTTTTAGAATCTCCAGGTATTCAAATTTGGTTCTTTACCCAGTATTTGATGATTTTTGCGATAATATTGTTCTTAATAAATTCTTCCGATGACCACTTTTCGTATTGTTTTCAACAGTTCGTTCGGGTTTTTTGTAAATCTGTTGATCCTAATCTATTAATTTTCGATTATTGTACTGAGATAATCCTTGCATTTTGATATTATACAAATAAAAGTTATGGACAGATTTACCTTATCTAAAAATGCTTTAGATTTTGAGTTGGACTACAGATTTTGGACAGATACAATTAAATTTCGATCGATATTATAAAAGCTACTATTCAGATATTCTGCATATGTCTTGGCTTGTTTTTTATAAATTAAAAAAAAGTCAGCCATTGGTTGTCATTCTGCAACTAGTTGCTATTCAATTTAAATACATTCTGATTATATTTCTGGGGATAGTTTCTTCATCAATATTTTACGATGCAAATGGGTATTCTTTCAATTGAATTTAATCTATTTCTGTAAGAGTTGAACTACGACAGTATATGATATTGTTTGTTAAATATACAACTTCGAAGATGTCCAAAAAAGGCTCCGCAACCCGAACAGAAAGAACACTTCAACGGATTGGACGGCAAGGACCTCAACATTTTTCGTAAATGCTCATAAGCTCATTTCGAAGGAGCCGGCAAAAGCTTTCGTGAACTAATCGGCATTGCGTTGTATTGCCGAAGAGGCCCTACGCTGTAAGTTGTGTCAATAAAATATTAAGACTGGTGGCGTAGTACAATGTTGGTTTCCCCTTTGGAGAGGAGGTAGATGAATTGCTGATGCTTCTTCAGTTCAACTCCCTGGATTGACATGGTGGTCCGTAGCAATTATTTTCTAGAATCGGATGTTTCTCGTGCGCTCTGAAAATGAGTGATAACAATTTCGAGCAACTATCATATTTTGTTTCAGCCTTTGACACAGTGCCAAAACTTTTGCAAAACTTTAACAGACCTATGAAAATAGTATTTTGTTAATGGTCGAAGTTCTCAGATGGTTTAAAATATTTTCAGAAGGCCGAGACTTGATTAGCGCGAAGTTGAAACTCGCAGCTGAAAAACTTCAACTACAAGAAGTGATGAAAATGCCTACAAAATCTTCGATTTTATGCATTCTTGATCGTCGACTGACGGTTAAAATAATCACGGTCATGTAAAATTTGACTCACACATCCGTTCATTTGATTTTGATAAATGAATTGGACATGAAGAAAATCTGCGTGAAAATGACTTTTTTAATTTTATTCTTAATTTAAAATTTTTACTGTTAACGCAAACTATAAAAATGACCGTTGGCTTGACAATCCCAAAGATATTGCTGAAAAGATGATTTTTCTAATGAATCATTATATTCTAGGTATTTAGGAAAATGTTTTGTAAAACATTTTTGGCTTTGTGAAAAAAAAAATTGCAGTGAAACATTGGATATATCCTTGGACCTCTGAGCAGATATATACCCGTCAGTAAGACGGTGTACCTACACACACGATAACGTCGACATGTTCTGGTCAAAAGAGTTCTGGCTTCTTAATAATATATATCTGAATCTGTTGGACTTTGAATGAGAAGCATTATTGAAAATAATACCATCAAGTCGAGGTATCTCGATGATGAACGTGAACGTGTATATCGAACGTGATATATCTTCAGACTGCCATTGAAGCAACATTTGTGAAATTTAATAAGAAGGTGCTACAGATGGTATACGGGTGCCTTAAGAAGAAAATTGATGCTGTGCTTTAGGCTGAAGAGGATTATATTGAACAAATACACTCTAGGGTATATTACGATTTCCTAAAGGCATGTATAAGGGTTTTTTTGAATTTTTTATTATCCCCTAATAAAATTTCGTTAAAAAGAATGTTCGTTTTCTCCAGGTTTTGATGACGCACTCTGTAGAATACAATAACGTTAAAACTTCCATCCACCACCACACTTAATTTGTTTGAACATAATCAAGATGATTGCGATCTCACATCATCCCAGCTCTCGCAAACTATTTCCAAGGACCGAACCTGCTACGTTTAATGATAAGTGTTTAAGAGCCGCGTGAAATGGAAGTCTTTCTGCATTTAAGCATCGTAGGCAGAAGTCATTATGCGGTTTTCATTACCATTTCGATAAATCATTATCCTGCTATATGATGAATGACGTCTAGCCCGCACTGTTCAGTCAAATTCGTTTTGCTCGTGTGGATTATTCAATTTGGCGAATCCCCGTTTGGTGATAGATTGTCTGTTTCGCAGCATACGTGGTTCTCGACCCAATCTGTTGCGACTCCCTTTTTCTTCCATTTATCCACGTAGCTAATTATTTACGGTCGATTATGTCGACCGCTTTAACGGGTAGCATAAATTAGCTGTGGAAATAAGGATGTAGCCGGTTTTTGATGTTTTTCTGTCGTTTTAATTAAGTCGTTCAGTTTAGTTAATGTTGTTCTTAAGCTAATGACTCCATTAGCAATATAATTGTTTCATGCAAAAACTGCCAATGGCGCTTTCAATTATTTTTATTTGGATGATTTTTTTGGAAGTTTATAACTAAATTAATAAATAATATATAAAAGGAAGATGATTCAGGAAGTCTTATCCTCAACTTATTAGTTCTTGAACGACAAATGAAACCAGAAGTTTGTAGGGTTTTCAATTACAGAAATTACTCTACACAAAGATACAAGTATTCATGTTATCTTCTTCACTATTTATTAATTGTAATCTATAGTACGTATGGAATTGCAATGCAAACGGTAGCTCAAAAACAGAAAGATTGAATATCACACGAAGAGGAAAATCTCTAAAACAATTCTAACACTCACTATAACGCACTTAGCAGAAACGATAACCATAACCAGAAAAAAGGGGGGAAAACTAAGTTTTCGAGATTAAAATAACCAGTACAATATACGAACCCAAGAAAGAAGGAAAATAATATCGAAACCAATCACGAAATCCAACAGTTACTCAAGGAACTTTACACAAAAGGCATATATAATTTGATGGTATGGACTCCTCCATTAGGAAAATGTTATACTGCCCATTACCAATTCAAAACGGATGGATAGCAGGCCAAGAGGAGGACCGGTCAATACACCTTGCTCGCCTTATATTGACTAGGTTATAGCAGACATAGGATAAATCAAGACCACCTAGTGGAGATTAAAAATGAAGGACAGAAGTGAATGGAGAAGAATTTTAGACAAAACCAAGACACATAGCATACTATAGAACTAACAAGAAGTTGATGTGGTGGGATCTACAGCAACAAGAGGATCGGAAAAACTTTGGTGGTCCCCATTCCACAGATATGGACGACCGTGTATATATATATATATATATATATATATATATATATATATATATATATATATATATATATATATATATATATATATATATATATATATATATATATATATATATATATATATATATATATATATATTATTTAATATTATTATTATTCACATATGGGCCCTGGTGGACCACGCGAAGTACAGTTAGAGGCGTTTGTTGTTGTTAGTTTTCCTTTGCGCCCATACTGATTTCATTCTTTCGTTATAAGCTTTTTATATTTCGTCAGACTAAGTTGTTCCAATCTTCCTACATTTTTCTCTCTGACCAACCTTCCAAACGTCAACCTTGTGTCTGAAACAGCCTTTATACTGAATCTTATTTTGTCTAATATTTGCTAATCTTAGGTGCTCTTTAACTGCAGCAATTCATTTAATTATTTCTACTTTAGCTCTACCCCTATTTTCATAAAATTCGACTGTGTCTAGTTAGCCTACTCGGATTCATCCTTTTTATGTGTCCGAAAGACTAATAAAGTCTTATTTTTCTCGAATCGCTATGTATATCTATGTATTGCATAAATATATATATATATATATATATATATATATATATATATATATATATATATATATATATATATATATATTACATATTAATGTGACCACTTGTGGTTTTCAACGAAAATCCAAGTTATGCGTATTTCTAAAGCATTTTGAGTTCCTGTATGAACTAAAAATGTTTAATAGACCATAGATTAACATTTATATCAAACATTATGCCAATATTTGTTTTCATATTGGCCACGCTGACCGCGAACACCGCCATTTTTGAGTATTTAGTACGTTTGCTATTTCAAGTGTGTTATTTTCTCGTACATTTAAATGAAGTTATTGACAAATATTGAATAAATTATTGACTTGAGTAAGTATTTTTTGTTTTAATATTGTATTCTAACGTATTTTAGGTGACCAGTTGTGTAACATTACTTTTGTTCTAATTTTTAAAAATGGGTAGACGTAAAGATATTCCCCCGGCCAAAATTGGAATTGTTAAGGATCTTTTGGCCCTAGAAACCATGTCACAAAGATAAATTGTCAAGAGAGCAAACTTATCCAAAACATCGGTGGCCAATATAGTTCGCAAAGTGAAAATGTGCATAACCTTGACTCCTAAACGTCGGGGTAAATGTTGCAGAAAACCGTTAGTAACTCCTCGCTGTTTGCATATTTTGGCCAAGCTGGTCAAAGATGATAGAACGGCCACAAATGCGACCATAAAACATAAAATAGCCGAGGCTGGAATTGATTTATCCATTCATACAGTGCGACGAAGATTGGTTGATTTGGAGTTGAACAGTCGCCGACCAGTGAAAAAGTCAAATCTTACGGACCAGATGAAGAAAAAACGTTTTGCATGGACTAAAAAAGGTCAAAGTTTTATTAAGGACGATTGGAAAAAGGTATGTGATAATATTTAGCTGAATAAAAGATTTTTTATTATTCTAAAAATTTTAATAAACTGATTATCTTATTTAACAGGTTTGTTTTAGTGATAAGAGCACCATTCAAATCTTAATCAACAAAACCCGATACATTCGATGAAGACCTTCTGAAAAATATCATACAGACTCTATGATAAAAACTGTTAAACGCAGTTATAATTTGGTCGGTGATTAGCAGCAAAGGTCTTAGGAGACTTTACATTGTAAGGGGTCCTTAGACAGGCGCAGTAGATTTCGGTCCCAGAAAATAGATTGATACCTTATTTGAGAGAATGGTGCCCTAATAATCAAAATATGATTTTCATGCAAGATGGGGCATTATTTCTCACTACGATATCGGGGAAAAAATTCATTAACGAACAGAATATTCAGTTGTTGGACCGGCCTGGAAACTCATCAGACATGAATGCAATATATCTTGGAGCTTTTGAAACGTGAGATAGCCAAGGAAAATGTCACAAATAAGACACAATTAATTGAGAGAATCATTTTCCATTGGAATCATAACGAACTTCTCAAAGAAATGTGTTTTAAAATTATGCGCGTACCATTCGAAGTATGCTTCGATTGGTATGCGCATTCATAGATGCTAAAGGCGGGAATAAAAAATATTAAATAATATATAGATTTGTTTGCCTATGAGTATTATTGTACTAAGTGATCATTGTAATAAAGAAGTCTTTAACATATTGAGTAACTTTTATCATCCAAACATATACATTTTTCTAAAAATCAAGCAAAAAAAGTGATTTTAATTAATTATTTCAAGGGGTCACATTTATATGGGCAGGGACTGTATATACAGCTGATGTATAATGAAGAATCAGATTTGCCTGGATAGCGTTCGATAAGGTGAGTAGCGTGATTCCAATTTTAAGCAGATATATACTACATAGAGGAAAATATCAGAGTCAAACCACTATGTGAAAGTAGTATTTACTTATGCATCAGAAACAAGGCCATTGATATAAAAAAACAATCAAGACAATGAAGGTAACATAAATGGAATGAGCAATACTGAAATACACTTTAAGAAATAAGAAAACATTAATATGGGCTAAAAATCAGCAAAATATGTGCAAACCATGGAGTGGAAAAGGAGTACAGGATAACCAGTGACGCGATAGTTTGACGACATCCAAAAAATAAGTGGACAAATAGATTACGCATGCACAAGATAGAGACGAATAAAGCGTTGGGTTGAAGGGGAGGCGAATCAAAGGTATTCTGATCATTTTATATCACCTAGTCAAATTTTCAACAAATTTAGTAATTTGTTTGGTGAGCGGTAGTTTCCTAGATATTTACTTAATAGAGTAGAAAGTTTAAAGTTTAATGTCCAATTAAAATGTCAAAAAACTCATTATAATAAACAAACAATTTATCGAAGATAAGATTTTTTGGTGAAAACACTTGATGAAAATATTAAAATCATTTTTGGAATTATGACAATAGTTTCCTCTATTGCTGGTTGAATCAAGCCATTGTGACATCACAAAAAGTGACGATCTGCTATATCTCAAAGAAAATGGTGCAAGCATTATTGAAACCGTAAACTTATCATTAATACTATCATTGCAATATTTTATCTTTACCCAACATCGCCAGGTCACGTGAAAACAATGAATAAGATTGTGATCTGGCATCATCACATTTATCGCATTATCGATCGTAGATCTAACCAGCCTTATTTGATGACAAATATTTAATAAGACCGTAAAATTGAAGCTCTCGTCGGCTCAAGTACTATTGGCACAAGTGTTCATTATAATTTCGATAAATCATTCCGTTTGTATAATGAATTGCTTTATACGGCATATAGTTTTATTCCAACGGTTTATTCTATTTATTGAATTCAATAATAAATTGTGCTTTCGTACAGTCTACATACTTGACAAATTTCAATGAAACTACAACGTTTTTCTCTTTTGTCTATTTACGAGGATTAATAAAATAGTTTTTTTCCTAAAAATGAAAAATCAGTTTATTATGATGTAAAAATGAAAATATTTTTTGCAGAACTATATTTTGGTCGAAAATGTGAAATTGTTTCCACCTTTCGAGGAATTATTTAAAATGAAAACGGCAGATGGACGGGCTCATTGAGCTTCTTAAGAGTTTAATTTTTAACTGGCTCGTGAGGGAGTCACTGATCGTCAATCCTCCCAGAATCACACTTGGTGCAGTGCTGAAATTGGAGTCGCGTGTGTACACAAGTCTCATTTAGATGATTTTATTCTGACTTTATTTTGTAGTAAGTAGATTATTAGTTATCTCCGAGTGGTGTTGAATATGGGGGGCAAGAATGTTGTCAAATCAAAAAAAAATCCACCGGTATGCAAATGTGATTTCGCCGGTTTTGGGACGAAGATTTTGACGTAGAAAACCGGCATCGCCCTGGTCGTCCTTCAGCAGAAGATCCACGCACTATGGTCCATGAGATAGTAAAATTTATCTACTATCATTGGTAAACCGTTTTTGGCCATGTGAAATAAAATGGGTACATCTGCCGATCCAATGTGTGGGTTCCTGATGAACTTACTGAGCGAGCGAGCGAGCGAAATCTGCTAGACCGAATTTCTTCATGCGATCTTTTGCTGGAAAAAATCTAAGGCTCCATTTCTGAAACTGATGGCAGCTGGTGATGAAAAATGGATTGTGTACAACAACGTAGAGTAGAAAAAGTCATGTGGGATGCCAGGATAAGCCTGGATCAAAGACGGCCTTCATCCGAAAAAATGCTTTGCATTTGGTGGGATTGGGAGGAACCTACGCACTTTAAGTTTCTTCCTTGCAACCAAACCATGAACACCGACTTCTACTGTTCACAATTAGATCGGCCAATGGCAGCAGTTATACAACAGGCAAACAGGCAAGGTGTATTGTGCACGACCACACGTTTCCATTAGGATCCGGCAATAATTGTTATTCTTCTACCATCTCTTCCGCTCCTTCCAAAATTGTCCAAATGGAAAATATTTTAAAACGGAAGAGAGAATACATATTTACATAAACTATTTGCATTTCTCTTTCTCTTAAAAGAAATGCTGTGAACTTTACGGACAACCCAATAATCAGTTTGTATGTGAGAGAATGGTGGGCTGTCTTCGTAGGACCATGTTACTTTTTGTTCTTTTGTTCAAAAGTCCCCGAATTTGTTCTTCGCATTAAACATTTCATTCGACTAAGTACTCATCTGCTATTTCAACCTAGAATTATAATATTTTGTGCTCGATATTTTATCTATAAATTCTGTGTAGAATGTATTTTATCCTACATTCTTGGAAATCAGTACCAATCGCCTTGCTCATATACGATGTGTGTAAATAAAGTAAAGATTTTTTTATTCAATTGAAATTAAATGTCCACTTTGCCTCCTTCAAACTAGTTGGTTTGGGAAACCACATAGCCTTGGAGGCGATTTGTCCATCCTTATAATATAGCCTTCACCTGGTCGGTAGCCAGCTTCTAGTCTAGACCTTGTTAGTACTTATGTTCTGTGTTGCTTTGTATGTTACATCTAATAAAATTTTATTTTTTCAATTTTTAACTACGGAACTTATATTGTACATATGGTGGATGCTCCTGACATGATTACATGCATGCCTAGCCGGTTACGGCTTTTTCAATGTTCTTGTTTCAATGTCCCAAAATGGGGTCCTTGTAGGTGAAGTTTTAATCTTATAAAAAGGAAATGGACTGAAATCTGCTGAATAAGTGGGCTGCGGAGTAAGTTTTTTTTGCTTGTTTTACAATAATACGTTAAAATGGAATCACTGTACAGCAAGGTGCATTCTTGTGATGTAGCACCAAGGTGTTCTTGATTTTCTGTTCGTTTTTCAAAAACCTCGCGGTAAAAATTATGGTTTATATATACTTACTCAATTGAGGAACACCTAAGATCCCGGATTATTTGAACATCTTCATCACTTCAACGCGGTTCAATTTAAATTTCAATTTTTAATTTTAATTTCAATTTAAATGTCGGTCTTCTGGGAATGTTTTTAACTACCTGAAAATCTGAGGCCTTGACCAGACACTATCTCCTACTGAAGTTTTACAAATGTTTTCATCGCACTGTGCCTATATCTGCAACAAATGTTGCCGCGTTTCGAGGTATCCTCGCCCATAAATTCGCTCAGCTTTTTCGGAATTTTGGAGAGGCTCTCCGTAAATTACAAATCAAACTTAAATGTAATTTTGTCCCTAAGTTTATAATAGATCATTTCTCAAAAAGTCGGCCGCGGTGGTCTGGTGAGTTAGTCGCCTGCTTGGCAATCCAAAGGTAGCTGGTTCGATTCCAGCGCTCGGATGAGTGTTTTTCTTTAATTCTTCTGTCCCTCCTACACTTCCTATCCTACACACACTCGCCCACTTATATAGACTCCAATTACACACACACGCCCACACATATCAACACCTAAATGTCTGTGATTGTTTCTAGGCAAGAGTGTAAAATCCGACAACGAATTACCCCTCAGTCACGCCAGTTAAAGGCTGGATAAGACCGAATGCCTTCTGAGAAATATTCTACGTTGGTCATTCGCCAACCGGTAGGCTTCCTGATAGACTTATCGGTAGACACATATCCAAGGGTTTATAGCTTGAGGGGGGATGCTGGCCTGGGTTTGTTGGTAGTTGATGACCGTGGTTTGGAACCCACGTTATAAGCTGTAGGTCCAGTCGCTAAATAGCCTAAGATACTGAATGCACCTCTAATCTTTCCTTTATTTTTCAAATAAAATAAAACAAATTTTAACTTTATTATATATCACTTATTTTATTTTTAGACTTTGTGACTTTAGTTTCGTAAACATTATCATTTACGTTATCGAACTGGCTTTTAACAATACGGTATGGCACCTGTTTATCCTATATATACATGTTTTGCAATTTTATTGACGGTATTTTTTTATTATGTTTTAAATAGTGAGAAATATTGGAATCTGTTGTATATAAATATATATATATATATATATATATATATATATATATATATATATATATATATATATATATATATATATATATAGATATATATATATATATATATATATATATATATATATATATATATATATATATATATATATATATATATATATATATATATATATATATATATATATATATATATATATATATATATATATATATATATATATATATATATATATATATATAGATATATATATATATAAATGCTATATGTGCTGTGCTATAAACTAGGAGTTTATGTGTTAAGTTGCAACGAATGCAGTATCTTCTATGTGGGGCAAACAGGCCGAAGTTTTCAGATTAGATTCAAAGAACACCAATCTGTGCACCTTCTAAAGAAACAAAATGTTAATTTTGCGAACCATTTCACAGATACCTGGCATAAACGTATGTCCAAAAGTTTGGTATAATTACAAATAGGATATCTACGCCTATGATACACTAAAAATTGTAATGGATATTTATTTTGGACCGTTTTTAAATGTAAATAACATAAGCATTGTTTTGCTGATAAAACAGGTTTTTCGATTTTTGCCAATTCTGTTAATACTGATATTTACACATTATTTCAGTTATTTTTTAATTTTTAATTAACCCGTTTAAAAATGTCTAGAAAGATATCTCATTTTAACAGATTGTTGCTGTTTTTGACAGTAATTGCTTTGTTACAACAGGGCTTTAATCAAAGTGATATCGCGGAAATTGTAGGTGTTTTCCAAAGTGTTGTGCCGAAAATTCATAAAAAAATCCAAGAGACAAATGACGTAAAGGATCACCCTACAAGTGGTAGAGAACGATGTACAACAGTTGCACAAGACCAGCAGATATTAATGATAGCTCGAAGAGATCGTCTGGAATCTATAACTGGTATATCAGGGGAGCTTGATAGGCTTGAAGGGGTAAATGTTTCATGGTAAACGATAACACCCAGACTGAAAGCGGTAAATTTGCAACGCAAACATCTACGCATTCTCAAATTAACCCTTCAACAAAAAAATCTAAGATTGTAATGGGCTCGAGAAATGGTGGATTATAGTCCTAACTGGAATAATGTGATGTTCTCCGATGAGACAAGAATGGTTTCTGATTCACGCAGAACATTAGTTTGAAGAGCTTCAGGTCGACAAGCATGACTAAAAACAGCTAAACCACGTATTCCATTTGAAAGTGGGAGCGTGATGATTTGGGGTTGTATTATGAAGGGTACATGGACACCTCTACTGGTCCTTGAGGAAAAAGTCACTGGTGCTTTGTACATCGAGGAACTTTTAAATCCTGTTGTACGTCCGAGGCGCAGTGGGCGACGGATTTGTTTTCATGAATGTTAACGCATCTCCTCATCGAACAGCAGCAGTATAAAATGTTCTTGAAGAGGAGGAAATAACCAAGTTAGGGTGGCCAGCAAATTCCCCTGACATGAATGTCATTGAACGTGCTTAAGATATTCTGAAAACACGTTTCAAGAAACGAAGCATTCTCTTACCCTGCGAGAACTAAAAGATGCTGCTCGTGAAAAATGGAAGATAATTCCACAAGCCTAAATTGATCATTTAATCGGCAGCATGCCAAATCGCCTACAGGCATGCATACAGACTTATGGAGGAATTACTGGCTATTAGTCTTATTGAAAGTTGTTCTGTTTATTTTTAAATTACTTTTGAAGGGAAATGGTACATTGTAATTTTTTGACTCCAAAATAATAAATCAAATTTACATACATTGGTTTTTTGGTGTCGAGTTTTGGTGTCGAGCTCATGAGGGAGGGCGTTGGGGCGCCGTTCTTCCAGCATTTATAACTGTAAACAATTTTTTATTCACCTCCTGGTTCACCTCCTGTATAGGGTTTCAATAGCAGGAAAAGTAAAAAGGATGAAGGGGAAAGCAAAAAAATTCTTCAGCAGCACTATTTTCTTCTACGTCCTCCCACTTTAAAAACCCATGGGCCGCCACTGGTTGTAATAAAATAATGATTACGTAAATGACTAAAAGAAAAACTTAATGTCAATAAAAAAGTGAAATGTTTAATTATTCCAAACTGTATGTGTATATTGCCAGATATAATAAATTTAAACATTTTACGTACAGCCCTAAAAAGCAAAAAAAAACTAAACATTTTAGAAGCAATAGAAATTTACAAATATAATAAAGACCAGTCTACATATCTATTCAATGATCAGACAGAACTATGAAATTCCGCACTATTTAAAATATTATAATAAAAAAATACCCTGAATAAAATTGAAAAAAATGTAATGAAATTTTATAGGGTAAATAGATGGCCATACCTTAGTTTTAAAAGTCAGTTTGATAATGTAACATCGTTTAAGAAACTACAGTCAAAAATTCAAAAAATAAAATAAGGGATGAATAACAAAGTAAAAATTTGTTTTATTTAATTAGAACAATCTTTATCATGGCAATATTGCGACATTGATGTAGGGTATGACTCTTAATTAATTTTTAATTAAGTGTCATGTTTTAATTCTTAATTAATTTTTTTAACAATGTTCATTAATTTATTTGCGGTTTGTTCATTAAATATTAACAAATTAATATTTGCTTAAAATATTAATTCTTATCATAGCTTTTCGATTGATGATTAGTAATTTGGCATTTTTTTTTTCGGGAACCCTTATATTGAAAACCTTGTTGTAAGGAACTTTTTTAAAAATTTTTTTCATCGTTGGTTAAATTTATGAATATAATCTAAAAATATATTTACTCTTTAACATACTTTAAACAAAAAAACCTATATATTTTTTTGCTTCTTTACCTTTATTTATCGGTGCGCGTAAAATGCGGCAAAGAAATCGGTTAAACATTTTTGTTTTTATTTGGTTGTGAGGTAATCGTATTTCATATGATTGTAAGCTAAATAATATTCGTGTGGTTCTGTTAAAAGTGATCAATTCTACCAGTTTGTGTAACATGTCGTTTCAGGCTATTATTCGAATATAAATTGAGACTAGCTGTTTGTATAAAAGAAGGAAATATTGCTGCCCAAGATGTCAGTGAAATTTCTTTTTTCATTAAGTATTACCGTAATTATACATAATATCGTTTATACATATAAACACGTATATGTATATGAATATATATCATCAAAATAAATAATTGTTCAATTGCTACATGTGACCAGACAACCTGCCATGTAAGCAAACCGTAACCGGAGCCACCCCTGAGCCGCTAGTCACAATAATTAATTTAAATCAAGTAAAGAACATGAAAAAAGGAAGAAGAAACGACAAAGACAGAAGGTAAACGGATGCCCTTTCCCGTTGTTAATTGTTGTAAAACGTTCTTTATGGGACTGACGCTGGTCCAACCGGGTTCCTTAACTGATTACCGTTCATTAGTAATGTTTTGTTTTCATTCTTCTCGTTCTGGACGGCCATTAATATTCTCGCAAACCACCCGCGTGAACCTGGCCTTAATGGTTGTCGAGTGCTATTTGGCTTTATACTTTTGTTAACGTTGAATCGACCTGATTAAGATGCATTCATCAATTTCTTTATTGGAATGCTTCTTTATGAACGTCTTACGTGACTATTTGTCATGCAGTTTTACTCTGTTAGCGATCATATAATGGCATATTACTGAGCTAGTAGCAAGTCTGGCTCGTTTAGTGCAATTTACCAGTTTTAATGTACTGTCTATTGAATCATCAATATTTGCAATTTTTATTTATACGCTTACATACTACTTAATTGATAAATGAATTTAAGAATTTTGCCCTATTAAGAAAAATATTATTCGAGATATTTCTTTATATATACAGTATTTCTAGAGGAAAGTGACCAAATATGGAATTCCATTTTGTTTTTGTGATATAAAAAGAAAACTCTATCCTGAATTGAAGGCTTTTAATGATAATCATAGTCAGTCATATATTTTGGCTTATCTTAGTGTCAGTCTTGTTTTTTAATATTAAATAACATATTTTTTTTTATTTAATAATCTAAGAAACAAAATAGTAGCTGTTTATGGAATAGGCACCCAAATATGGAATATTAAAATAAGACACAAAATTACTTAAAAAAAAACAAAAAGATTAATATCTTTTTATAAGAGATCTTAAGACTTTGGTAAAAAATGAAAGTAACTTATTTTGATAAAATTAACTTATTATACTTGCAGAAATTACAAACCCAACTCTCAATCTCTGGACTAGTGCAGCCATTATGTGCCCAGAAGCCACACATTAAACATTTGATCCATGTTTCACCTTGAGTATCTTCAGAAAACAATCATCAGGTTCATTGTAGGTATTAAACTGGACTCCGTCTTGATCCTCAGAGACTTCATCAGAGTTTTCTTTTTGTTTTCTATTTTATTTTATTCTGTTTCTTGGACAATTCCTTTTCTTTTTCCATTTTTTTCTTGCTTTTCTTGATGAGATCATTTTTATTTGGTGATGAATTGATTACTGCCACAGCCGCTTTCCTTCCTCGGTTAGATACTTCCCTATTTTTTGTTGGAACTGGACTTATGTTATAAGGACACACCAAATCAAGACTGTTACCTACCACAATCTCATGTGGAACACACAGCGACCTGCGTCTCCGCCTAAATGAAGATTAACTGGTTGCTGTGTGTTCCACATGAGATTGTGGAACCCAGTAGTTGGGTGTATATGACACTCAGCTTCTGTGGTCTCATTGGATGCTGTCCAAAGAAATCTAACATTTCGTATATGCGCCATCCGACGAGAAATCGGCGAAAGCATAGGTTATTGACTGTAGATAGAGTCTCTCTATTCTTGACGCGAGAGCATGTGTCAATACCCCGATGAGACTGAACATCAAAAGGCGAAACATATGCCCTCCAATAGAAGGGATGGATATATATATATATATATATATATATATATATATATATATATATATATATATATATATATATATATATATATATATTTGCACGCCTACTGCCTTCTTTGGGCGTTGTAACCATGTCTCAGGTGTGCAAAGTTTCAATTTAATCTGACGTTTTGAAGTGGGTTACAACAAGTGATGAACGAAAAAATTATTGTGTCATTGTAAAAAAGCGCGGAATGCTTTGAACCATATTTTTATACTAACTCTACTTATAAAAACGATACTGATGGAATCTTTATAACAATTGACATCGAATAACACACGCTTTTTTCACAATGACACATTAATTTTCTCGTTCATCACTTTATTCTTATACTCAAAATTATTTTTTATTTTTTATTTCGGTTTACCATTAAAGCTTCTCGACCTCTTTTTTCAACTCCTCGTCGGTCCTGAAATTCGTTCCACCCAGATGTGACTTCAACGTAGGAAAGAGATAATAATCACTGGGTGCTAGATCCGGGTTGTAGAGGAGATGTGTGACGTTATCCCATCAAATTTGGTTGATGATTTCAACCACGACCGTTGTCCTGATGCAAAAGAACTCCCTTCGTCAGCATGCCCCTTATTTTGTTTTGAATTGCACAGCGAAGGTTCTTCAATGTCTGACAGTAGCGATCAGCGTTTATTGTTGTCCCGGTAGACATGAACTCGCACAATAATATCCCCTTCCCATCTCACAGTCGCCATCACTTTGCCGACAGACAATGTTTGTTTAAACTTTTGCTGCTTCGGCGATCTTGAATACCGCCACCGACGGGACTGTTTTTGTCTCTGGTATCGTGTAACGTATCAGGTTTCGTCGCCAATGGCAATTGGATCCAAGAATTCCTCGCCGGCTTTTGCATAGTAATCAAGGAGTTCACGGGCCGCTTCAACCCGTTGCCGTTGGTGATCTTCGGTTAGCATTCTGGAGGCCCACCTAAAATACATCTTGTGACAACAAATGTTCTCTCAAAATCTTGTCAATAGTAGTCTTACTAACATCACGGATTAATTCGCACAGCTCCCGAATCGTCATCAGTCGATCTTCAAGCATTACACTCTCTACTTTTACAATCGCTCTAGGCGCTATAGGCGTACTACCCCTGACACGCAGAAAACGCACCAAAGAACGTAACTCACATCTGGCGGTAGCTGCGAGTGGAAGCGAACCGCTGCCAGACAAAGACTGAGCGTCACAGACAGCTCGGGATAGTGGGTATTTGTAGGTGGGAAACCAAGCTACACGCCAGTGCTGCCAGATCTTGCGTTAAAGCGTTCCTCGCGATTCCAGTGCCTTGGAGACTTTACTTTACTGACAATCTTTGTATATGTAAATAACTAAATATAACTGTTTTTAGAATGAATCTGGTTAATAATATTGGCATAAATGACCTGCAATAATGTGCAAATAATGTGCAAATAATAATATCTGCAACCAAAGTGATAGAAATTGCTGCAAAACATCCTATTCAATTAACAATCTACGAACAAGTTAATGACAGTCAAGCTAGTCAAACATGGATCAGACGTATGCATTAAACTGTTATTATATCAACAATTAATATTATAACATAATAGTATTGATATCAATAAAATAATAGTCACCTTTAAATCATATAGGAATTTTAATATTGAGTGTTAATTTTAATAGTAAGTTAATATTTAATGTTAATTCTTCTCAATAAAATAGAATATGGAAAATAAAATCTCGAGCTTCATTATTAAAACGCTATATTTCAATTTCATTTTTCTATTTTTTTGGAAGAGTTAAGGTACATATATACATATTTTTTATTATATGTATTTTCCTGACCGTATAATGTTTTTTTTTTGCTTTTTCTTGGGGTTTCTGCCAATTGTAATAATAAAAATATTTTTTTATTTTGTTAACGTTTCGGCGTTCCTTTTATTAAACCATCCTCAGAACAGCTATAATTCTACAATATATACTATTCATATACATAATAAATAATTTTATAATTTATAAAAAATCTAAACGTAAAGAAAATATATAAAGTCAAAAATATGACAACTGAAAACTAAGCAAAAAATAATAATAAAATCTCAGCTATTAATTTATAATTGGTACTATAATGTTAATATAGTAAATAAAGATATTATAAGTAGGTATGTGTTAAAATTTAAATTTGTACTGTGTATAGGACTAGTATATATTGTAGAATTGTAACTGTTCTGAGGATGGTTTAATAAAAGGTACCGAAACATTACTTTTCCATTACATAGCTATATCAGGCCTCTTTCCTGAACTTCCCTTTCGTTTCTTTTTGATAGGACGTTTGTAGAGGATTAGTTTTGGTATCATCTCTCGTCTGTATTATTTGTGCCTTGATGTTGGTTCTAATGTTCCGGTCTTTATAAAGTTCTTTCACTTATTTATTTCTTCTTTTCCAACTTTTTTTCGTATTTAACCTCCATAAATTCATCTGAGAATGTTACTATAGATCTGATTACTGGCTTATAAATGTTCACCTTTGTCTTCCTCGAAACAAATTTTGATTTCTTTAAGATCCTCAGACTACCATATGTTTGGTTCCTTTATGCTATTCTCCTCTTTAGTTGCAATCTTAATTACCTGTACCATTTATTACATATCTGAGCCATCAAATTTGTCCGATGAGGCGTAAGGTCTAAGCTATCAGGTGTGTCACCTTGTAGCAACTCTTTCCTATGCAGTGACCAATGTATGAACTATCGTATTTTTTTTCACTACGAAAACACCTTAGCTCAATCATATTTATCATAGCTGTACCATATTGTCATTACATTATAGTCATAGCATTACCATAACTGTCATTATTAAAATAATAGTTATTTGTTAGTAATGCGAAATTTGAGATCATGATTTTTCCTAAAACCCCATAAAAGCTGTTGGAATTATTCCTAATTTAATTGATATTCAAGCTTGATTTGAACCAGTGCCAAATATATGATAAATGCTAAATTTCAATTCATTAAAGTTCTGTTTTGTTAAGCGCTAAATGGTCAAAGAAACAGATGTGATAATAATGGGTTCTCCAAACTTGCTATTTCCTTCAACATTTTTTCGGAATTAGCCTTCAGCTTATTTAATTTCCATTCAAAACCGCGAAGACCTACAATTCTTTAACTAGACCGTAATCTCGATCCGAATCCAATTGAACGTTGTATCGAACCGTTGGCCCATCTCGAACCAGTTTGACGACGCAACGGGCCACCCGTGCGATTATGACCGGCCGTAGACCGTTTTAATTAAAATGAATCGATAAAAAGGCGATCCGCGCCGATTTCTACGTCAAAGTTCGGCAGCCTCTGCGAGAAATTTCCCGATTTCCGGTCGCCCGGAGCGTCGACCGACACACATATCGAAATTAATTCGCGGGAGACCGATCGGAGTCTAGCCGTTGATGATGTCTCGGCCGGAATAAATAAATCGACAAGGAAACATTTTTTTTTGGATTTATAGATTCAGTTCGATCGAATAAGGAAATTGTTTAAAATTACAAAATTGTAAATGCAAGTTCATATCTACATGAATTTTCAGTCCGTTATGTTAGTTTAATAAGAAAGGATTAAATCCAATAATATAAATGTTTCCTACATTACGAATATTATCGTATATCTAATTATATAATTTGTATTAAGTGGTAAACACAGCATTGTCTACCTTTACATTTAGCATTAATTAACAAAATCATAGATGAAGAATATTTGAAGCTATGCATGCTGTACGAGTTTTAGTTAGGCGTAACATAAAAAGATCTGTAGTACATTTATCCATTATGTTTCAAGTATAACACTTGCCAACATCTTCAAATGTAATTGATTTAATTTTCTTAGAACTATAAAACAAATCTTATCCAGATAGATTATATTTTCAAACCAGTTGTCACTGTTTAAATTGTGCTATACAAGGCGGTCTACGAAAAACGAATGATTTTGAAAGCAGAACGACTACATACATTTTTTGTATTTTTTCCTATTAGCAGAAAAGTAGTATCTAAAAAAACATATAAATATAGTGTATTCAAAAAATAATCACTGTATGTCATTTCCAGTTTTTATGGTCGGAAAATAATGTCATAAAAATGATGGTCATTTTAACGAATATACGTTTGGATCTGGTCTCGAAAGCCTCTTACCAATATTTCTTCATCAATTTCTATAATTTGATCACGTATAGTTGTAGGCTTTACTTTTTCTAGTATGCCTGGCTTATCTTCATGCATGCGTGGTTTCAACTTCCTCCAATGATTAAAAATCACGGGGCATCGCCGGCCGAGACATCAGCTTGAACAATATTCATAACATCTCTGGCTAAATGATCAGTGGGCCCCTTCTTGTAAAAATTACATATCCCTCCTGTTGATTCTTCGGAGGAGGAGGTCTTCTTCGATAAAATATTAGCAATTTCTCATACTTATCAATTTCTCACAACATCGTTGTTGGACTATTTAGTTTTTTTATTCTCTAATTCTATCATTTAGACATTACAAATTGTAACTAGTGTAAATAAAATTATCTAAACTAAAAACCTATCTTTATCTTGATCTGTTTGGTAGATACATGTCCAGCGACGTGCTCCACAATACATTAATTACTCTTTTCATGTGATTGATACACGCACAGAATAAATTCCAGTCACCCTTCATTATCACTACACTAATTCAAACGTTTTAAGTCTCTTCAGCCGCCGAATAAGTCCATTGTTGTCCAGTAACGAGATCACTTTGAAATTTTCATGGGTTTCCAGCCTCTTCTGGTGTTTCCTTGCAAACCTCTTGATTTCATTTTCGACCATAGGCACTTTCAGGTCTCGATGGATGTCTTCATTTCGGATATACCACGGGGCATTGACAATATTGCGAAGTACTTTATTTTTGAAAGTCTGAATGACTTTTACATTAGATTTCTTGATTTCACATGCGTTTTCCGTTAACTTGGCATCTACAGTCATGCCCAGATACTCAACATTTGAATTGATGAAAAAAGTTTATGGTGATGATTGCTTATTCCGTACACATGTGTTTGAACAACAATCCCAATTCCAATAGGTTGGTGGAAAAAGTGCGTGAAATGATCGCCTACGATACGAATTCAACTAGGATAGTTCAGAAATTGAATACAAACCAAGAGATAATAATAATAATATTTTTTATTTAGCACTTGGCTACTACATAGAATCTGTAATTAATTTATATTTATACATGTCTATGTATAATACAAATATATCCAAATATGATCTGTTCTATAATAATAAAAATCCAATGTATACACACTAGTCTATACAAAATCAAACATACCTACCTATTTTTAACAACAAACTAATCTACTTTGCCAAATAATGTTTACGGATTCTATCTACAAACATTCACAAACTCTCTATACTTTTTAGCTCTGCTGGCAGACCATTGAACAGCCGAATGCCATTCACAAAAAGCGATTTCTGCATATAGGTATTACGTTCAAAATTTATATGGAGATCCTCCCTTGAGCGAATGTTACGTTGGTGTTTTTCGGATCGCGCTAATAAGTACCCTCCAAGATATGCAGGCATTAAGTTATTTTTTATTTTAAAAATTATAACTCTGCCACTCAGAGCACCAGCCGAAAGAGCGCCATCAAATCCATCGGTGTATACATATCACAATGCAAAATAATTCGCATTGTCTTATTTTGTAAAATTTGCAATCTATTTACTTCATTTTTATTACAACCTAACAATTACACGTTTTTTCAAATTTGTTTCGCATTTAAGATTAAACCCAATGGTTTCATGATCAGAAAGTTGCGAAAAATTCCTACTAGCTTCGGTCAAAGTATAATCATTAGTAAATACCAGATCAATGAGTGAACGAGTATCGAGCGAGACACGCGTATAGCTTTCTATCACTTGTCTAAATTCAGAATTATGGCTTATTGCCTTTAATTTTCGTTTATTCGGACAATCACTTTTCCAACATATATTATGATATTTGATTACTGATCTGTTTGAAGTTATAACCGGATCATTCACCATATCTTTCCAAAAACCTAAAAATTCATCAATACTATCATTTGGTGACCCATATATACCTCCAAATAACGTGTCATTATTTAGAATTTTTATTGTCACAAATAGAGCCCAAAAGTTCTTTGAATTCTTCTCACATCTGACGAAATCCACAGTTATGCCATCCCTGATGTAGATTATGACACCTCCTGTGTGACGATTATTTGAGTGGCTATTTGGTGAGATGATTCACAAAATGTTGATAAAGAATTTAAACAAATTGAAAATCTGTCAACGGAACGACTGTTAACAGTCTTTTCAATGGAAAGTCAAGTCTAGATTTGTTCCTCACAGGACCAACGCTGTTCATGAACGTTTGCCAAAAAAACAAGACTGTGAGCTTCAATATCGTCCGTATATGGCGGATTTATCTCCTTGTAGTAGGTTAAATTCATTGGATTCAATCTACACATTTGCAAATAGAGTTAATAAAAAATAATGACAAACATAGACTGATGAAGTAAATTCTGTTTTTTTGCTATTCAGGTATAATATAGAATTTGCTAAATTACTAACTAAACTATTAAACTACTAACTACTAAATTAGGATAGTTATTCTCATTGGGAATTTAAATAATGATTTATTTTCGCAATAAATGTTCTTCTCAACTATGAGGGTTGTATGATAAATACTTGGCCTTGACAAGAAAAAAACATTTTTGTGTAAAATTTATTTTATTTTTCAGCGTAATCACCTTTTAGTTTGATACACTTAGTCCAACGTTTTTCTAGCTTTTGTATCCCCTCTAAAAAGTACTATCTTATTTGGCGCAGATTTGCCTCGGAAAACCCACTGTTTGGGCTGTTCTTTGATATCTTATGTGCTGTGAACCAATACCAAAAAACATTCCTATTGTGTTTTAACATCGCAAAACATTTTTTTGAATTTGACACACGTATGTGTTTATTGCCAATTGTGAGCAATCGCGTCACCCATCTTGCGGAAAGCTTTTTCATATCCAAATGAGTTGTTAAAATATTCTGCACCCGCTCAGTTGAGATACCCAGTTTCACCAATCTCACGCACTTCACTAAGCTCGTTTTTAATCTCATCATTTGTTTTCTTTTTCAAAAACAAGTCTTTTATCACTGCTTGATATTTAGCAGTGATTCATGATGATTCATTTGTTTTATATTGTTGTAAAATCACAAAAGTTGTTCTATTTAAATGACCGCCATTCACAAACTAAACCACGCAGCGACATGTTAGTTTGGCAGTATTGTTGTGAAATATTATATTTACGAAAAATGTTTCTTTTGAAATACTAGCAGCGCCATCTCTAGCTTAGCCCAAGTGCTTATCATACATCCCTTGTATATTAGTGAATGTTTAATTACCAATTATATCTTATCTTAGGTACTTATCATACATCCCATGTATATTAGTGAATGTTTAATTACTATCTGTCCAATCTTTTTATGAAAATCAGTTTTTTCAAGAAAAGTATTTTTCACTCAACAATGATACGAGTGTAAATATAGTAATGAAAGTGGTGACGTAGCGTTTAAGAGAACACAGGGGAGGGAGACCAACGACTAATGCATCATCAATTCAAATTTGAATTCATTTGAGTCACTTGGTGATCCGTAGAAATTATTTTCGTGAGCCGGATTGTTCTCGAGGTTTCTGTACCAAATTAGCATATTTTTGTTTTTTAATTTGCTTATTATGAATGCATACGATTTTGGATTATCTGGACATTCTTACGAGGTTCATCTCTCGAGGTTCATTCTACGAGGTTCATCTTCAACCGAGTCACAGCTTTCCTGGTCTCACCCTGTAAAAGCTTAATAAAAGATTCCGTCTCACTATGCCCAAGTCTGAAACAAAACTTGATAATGCACCGTGGCTCGAATTTGTTGTCACTCATTTTCGCACTATTAAAATTAAATTCGTACTGAAGACGTATCAGATGTAGACCTGCATTATCTAAAAAGGGAGGGCAATAGTGTTGCCACATCGAGAGCTAGGCCGCCAGTCTCATTACTTTATTTACACACTTCGTAATTGGTGTCTATATTTGATCCTCCCCTACAGGCAAAATTTCCCTACTTATCAATTTATTCGTCTAATACTAGATAATAAAATCGTCATGATAGGTAATAATTCTATTCCCAGCAGCATAATAACAATTTCATTTACCTATATTATTAAAGGGAAAAGTTTATTTCCCACAAACAACCGGTATTTTCCCATGTAAAGCAATAAATAGTAGAAGTACTTTTATTGCTTAACCAAGACAAAACCGGTGACTTGACAATAATTACTGCGTCAAAAAAAAAAAAATAGTTAAAAATAATCTAGTAAGTTGTAAACATATACGGCGTATCGATTAGACTGGTCGAGCTTGAAAATAATTAGTGAAATTATATTTGTAATTTAATTAGATTTTTTCGCCAAGTTAATTAGTTTTCTAAGATTGATTTAACTTGGGCAAACTTATGGAAAAAGTGCGCACGTGTGACTAATTTAGTATCCTTGACAGAGCTGCCATTAAAATATCAGCTTAATTAAAATTTTGATCCTGTGGATGTATTTTTTGATACAGTTTTTTTTTGGTAAATTGTAACGATTATCAAGGTTCTTACCATTTTTTTTCAAAAAGAACGTATATTGAGTTGGCAAATGTGTTGGTTTAGCTTTTTTGAATGTAATTAAATATAATTTGCTTAACATTTAAAATCAATTCCACTGAAATATTTATTGACCATTGTTATATACGCCTTCTTTCCCGTTTTTTACCTAATGAAGTTAAATATCCTTAAATGCGAAGAGAACATGGTTGAGTCAATCCTTTTTAGCGTTAACACTTCATAATAGGTACCATTTAATAATATTCTTTTGAAAGCAATAATAATCAGCGTCTTCTAATTGAGGCAATTAAAAGTTTTTAAGCTGGTCACTGTTACACTCGTCATTTATAGTTTCTGCGCATCGTTTTGATATTCAAAACAGAAAGGTTCAATAATTCTATGTATGGAAACTGAACACTGTAAATTTTTCGCTAACAAAAGGTTTCTTATGAATGAATTGTTCTCTAGTAACGTGAATTTTGTTTATTGCAATTGTTTATTGTAGATTACTTTATTTAACTTCTCGACGGGCGTTTCAGTAACTATGTTGATATTAACAAGAAATAGAATAATCTCCCACTGATGCTAATATGGTTAGCGAAACGTGCGTCAAGAAGTTAAATAAACTGATTTGGTGGTAAATCTCTTTGAGTTTAGTCTATCACACCGAAGGTTCCAATAGAAGACTTGGAATCCTTGAAAATTTGGGTGAAAATGGGCGTCGACAGATATCCACAATGTCTTGACAAACGCAGATGTATTTTCTTGTGCATCTGCAAGTTGTAAGAATGTATAACTGTAATCATGAGGGTTAAGCTGCTGCACTATTTTTGTATACGATGGTTGCTATTTATGTAAGAGGAACAATAAATAAAAACAAATAATTATTATTGAAAATGGTTTGGTTTGGTTTTCAAAATATTCTCCGCCATATACTTTTGCATACGTTTGAACCAATTTTCATAGCAGTTTTTCCACTCCGATTGATGTATCTCCAAAATATGCATGTTGAACGCATCAACCGCTTTTTCTGGCGTAGAAAATCATTGACCTCGTACTTTATTCTTCACGGACGGAAATAAAAAGAAATCATTGGGTGTCAAATCAGGGCTTTATGGTAGATGATACATCAATTCAATGTTTTGACCGGTCAGATATTGAGTTTGTTCGGTCCGATGTATGAAAGCATGCGCTGTCCTGGTGGAAGAATAAAGTGAAGAATAATCCTACGTCGCTGGGTGTTTTTCGTATTGCTTCAAAGATTTCTGGCAAACAAATGGTTGTGTACACACTACTATGTAACGCTATAGCCACATGCCCGTTTATTCCAAAAAAAAAAACAGGCGGCCATTTGTTTCGAAATGCTTCTTACGCGAAAATCTTTTGTTGGTTTGGTTCATTTTGAAAGACCCATTCAGTCAACTGCTGTTTACTTCTAGGCTCATATGCATAGATCCAAAATTCGTTACCTGTGTAGATGTTATGTACGGCTTTTGACGCACCAAAAGTGTATTTTTTGAACATTTCTTTGCACCAATCGACACGAGCCTTTTTTTTGAGTGATCAATTTACAAATCTTTTTACGGCAAAATATGTATGTAAAATATTATGCATGCTTGTCATTGAGTGTCTGGGGATGCCTCAATCTCACGGTATGTCACATGATGATATTGCTTTATCAGTTTGCGCACAGTAACGATGTTTTCTGGCACCACAATAGATTTTGGACTACCTTTTTTAAGTTCGCCCATGAGCGAATGACGGCCACGATTGAATTCATTAAACCAGTGATATACAGTGATTTTAGATGGTGCTTGATCGCCAAAAGTCTAAGTGAGTTGATTGGTCCACTGTTGTTGAGATAATCCATATCAAAAGTCATAGTAAATCATCGCACGAAAATTCTCATGAGTTAGTTCCATTTTTTGAGTTAGCTGAAATGTTCAAGTCAGTAAACAACACAAATAGCATCCGTATGACAAAACGTTCTAGGTACGCATGCACAACAATGTCAAACTTTACGATGTATATATCAGATGGCGCCTAACAACAACATTGTTTCCAATTCCGGATACATAAATCGCAACCCTTGTATATGCATATAAAAGTTGTTTTAAAATACAACTCAAATATTGTAATTAAATTTCCAGTTGTGTATAACGTCGCTGAGTTGATGTTTCTGGATCTTCCCAAATACTTTCCGTTGTGTTCGAGGTCTGCCTTATCTTCTAGCATCACTCATATAACCATATAACCAGCCTTCAAAAAGGTAGGTTTAACGTTAAAAATTCATTGAAATGAACCAAAGTTGAAATTATGCTTTTTCTTTCATTTTCTAAGTAAATTATAATAATTGCTCATCTATTCAGCCGCTGTGTCCCAAATGTCAGCAAGCGTCTCCGAAAACCGGTTTCTGACCTTAAGCTGTTATCAGTCGAGCTCGAGCTGTATATGGAGTATCGGTTTTTCGAATATAGTCTGCAATATTATGCAGCTCACTCTATCCGGCGGTGAACATTCACAACAGTCAGACTGTCCGACACCCTCCGTGACCCGGCCAGACCCGTCTAATTTCATGTATATCTGATGAAAAGTTGCAAGTGCAAGTGCTCCTAGAGAATATATTAAAAATATTCAACAAATTAGGGAAATGTTGAAGAGATGATTAATAAGTGGAGCACTGAAAAAATTTGCCTTTGTTTTTGAATATTTTTAATATATTTATCACGAGCCCACTTGCAACTTTTCATGTTACACTTTGTCTCCGTTCTTCAGGTGAATATCATTCCATTTTTGAAAACTCCTCTATTTTTAGCTTATTCTGAAACAGAAAAAATGTTAAATAAAAAATAAGATTTTAATTTGAAATAGGGAAACTTTTTTTCGACCACCCGTAACAAAATGCAACAGAATGAGTTGTTGGAGTATCAGTCAAAGACGATACACCATAATATTTTTAAAAAATTAAGGAGATTTTAAAACTTTGCGTCGCTTATTCTAATAAATAATCAACATATTTTGCAATCCGGCGAAGACGAGGAACCGTAGTAACACCAGTTCGAGATTAGGTAAGGCGAGATACATTCTGATGGGTTTTTTGTATTGGTTACTCGACAAGAATATAAGTTAAATATAAATTTAGGGTAATAGCCTTTGTTTTCCGCTAATTGTAGTTAATCGATAGCTGATGTCTTAAAATTGTCGTAATTTCGGGACTTATTTCACTGATTTGTATTAAAATAATCGACATAATATTTCGCAATGGAATATTTTTAATTCTGAAGAAGGAATGTTTATTTGTCGGGGCAAGAAGTTGAAATCGGATTAAACCTCTGTGGAGTCAAGAGTAATCCTTTATTTCTAAACAAAGGGAAAAAAGCAAATACTTTGGCTACACTCTAGTATATAGAGTGAAACAAGTAAAAAGTGAGTATGTATTTGATGCGTCTTCAGCACGAAAGTCCCTAAAGTCACTTGGTGGCCCATAAAAATTCTGTTCATGAACCGATTTTGTTTTAGTGCTTTCTGAAAATTCCCCACTTCACACGCGTTATGAGTAATGACACGTTCCAGAAAATAAGAATCATTTTCTATCCGTTCCAAGAAGTCAAGACATAATTCCCTCATCCCTTCTTTTGATCTCGCGAAGGTTTTTTTGGAACCATTTCGGGCAGATTTTCTTCATTCCCAATTCATTGGTCAAAATCTGATGAATAGTTGTGTCAGTCAAATTCCATTCTTTCCCGATCATTCTGATTGTCAGCCGACGAGTAAAACGCACAAGATTCCGGATTTTGTGAACATTTTTATCATTTGTTGCAGTTGAAGTCTTTCGGCTGAGAGGTTCATCTTCAATCGAGTCTCCACCTTCTAATAAAGTTTTAAACCACCTGAAAACCTCGACCTTTGACAAGTCACTGTTTCCATATGCTTCTTAAAACTCTGTAAAAGTTTCCGTCGCCCTATGACCAAGTCTCAAATAAAAATTTGATTATACACCGTTGCTCAAAATAGTTGTTACTCATTTTCAGAAAGCATTAGGAAAATTCAGTTCACGAAAAAAATTGCTACGGATCACCAAGTGACTCTAAGGAGTTAAAATTTGAAGGGGAAGTCCATAATGTTGCCAGATCGAATGCTACATCACCCTTTGCATTACTTTATTTACACCCCTCGTATGTGTTATTAACGGGTTATTACCAGATATTACATATTGTATAAAATAAATAATATAACGATTTTCTATACATTTTTTTCTCTTTACTGAAAAATAGTTTAATGAAATATATATTCTTTATATCATGGTAATTAGTGTAGTCTTAAATTGAATTTGGTTTATAAGAGAGGACGAAAAGTACTTGTATGTTATTTATGGGACTTAAATACTATTGGATAGTTCCCTGTGGTATTAGTGATCAATCAGGATTTGATAAACAGATTCGCATTAATTCAGCGTCCCACTTCAAACAATCAACTGTTTATGTAGCAATGTGAGAGCTTACACTGTCACGATTATAATTCCACGACCACTTCAAACAAGGGAATTATTATATGTCAATCAGCATTAATAGTTTTGCGGCATAGTAACCTCCTATAAAATTGTCAACGAATCTCAATTGTTTTCTTTTTTTAATAAGATACAATATATATTGCTTGTTATGAAAATTAAATAACGCGATTTTTCCTTATTGTTTAGTTGAAAGATTATATTTAATAATCGGGTTGATACATGATTATCTCTGTTTTTTTAAGGCAATATTTATTATGAAAAAACTAGACAAAAATACAACAAAAAGATGCTTAAATGATTATTCTGGAGCATATTTACCCTCTACTTTAATAAACAGCGTTTCACTGGCTTGGTAAAAAAAAACACAGGTTCTTGGAGGAAATTTACTTTTTGATATTGGCCACCAACTCATTGAAATCATCGTATACTTGGCCCGCCTGTCAATTTTTCAGAGAACGGTTGGCATGGTAGTCCGTGGGAGTTTTAATAGAAGAGCAAGAACGATAAGGGAGCAGAACCCATCCTTTACTAGTAATGGATTCAACTCCGTGACCCTCGACATGTGGATCCGCAGTGTCATGATGAATGATAATTTAGTTCTTTTTACGCGGTCTTTTCATATAGATAGCTTCATGAAGCTGGTGGAGTTGGTGGACAGGTTGCTAAATCCCCATGCTTTGAAAAATCAAAACAAAAGCTACCTACCCTTTTGGCGTTCAAACAAGAAAGCGTGGGTTACAATTGATATTTTCTGTGACTGGTTCCGGGATTGTTTTGTTTCCGAAGTTGAAACTTATTTAAAGAAAAATAATTTAGATTTTAAGGCAGTTCGAGTTTTGGACAAAGCTCCAGGTTACCCTCGTGAGCTTCAAGCTATGCATCTAATATAAAAGTGATAATATTACCTCTTAACACGACGGCCTTACTCCAACCGATGTACCAAGGAATAATTCAGGCCTTTAAGCTCTATCACATTAGACGAACCTTTAAAATCATAGTGGACACCATGGAATTTGATCCTCATATGAATGTAAAGTAACACCGGAAAATTTTGAAATAGTAAATAGTTAACATAAAATAATACAAATTAATGATTTTTTACCATTGAAGAGAAAACCTCAACGAGCACTGAAAAGATGGCATTATATATATGGCATGAAATGGCATTATAATATATGATATATATATATATATATATATATATATATATATATATATATATATATATATATCCTAGCAGAACATCCTAGCAGAACCCGGCAGACGTTGTCCTACCAGTGTATATGTATTTATCTCTATAAATCTAAAATAGATGGTCTGTATGTAATGTAACTATGCCAAAAAAGTTTTCCTTTGTATATATTTGTAGTTTGATCAGCTGGGGCGCCGGTCATTAGGAATTGGTGGTCAAACGGACATTGTTGACCGTTATTAGGAGCAACTAGTTCATGTTAGTAACACATTTGGAGGAAAAAGAGCTTATACTAACAAGGAAAGAAGGGAACGATCACCGAATAACGCTGGAAGATTTTAGCCTATCTAGCATATTCTCTAGTATTTACCCTTTTGGATTTCCATCTTATTGATCGCTGCAATATCAAATGATAGCTACTTCACATCTCTTGAGGAAGTCGAAAAAAGCCTCAATTATTTTGTCACATCAAAACCACCAATGTTTTTTCAATCTGGCATATATATCAGAATATTATCATATTTTATTCTTCCAAAACATTGTATGATAAATGATATAGAATATCTCTTTAGAGGAATATATCCACACAATCTTGACGTCCACGGAGTATCAAGATTCAGCACTTAAAGTGACAATACATTTTGTCACCTCCTCACAAAAACACGATGTGACAAAGAACCAATATTAAATTTTATCTCAAGCTCTGTAAAGCTTTAACAGAAACGTTTGAATTCATGAAAAAAGTGAATGGTGATGATTGCTTATCCTGTACACGTGTGTTCGGGTGGTATAAGCGATTTCAGTTAAATGGTCGCCTACAATGCGACTTCGATTGTGAGATGGATAGCGGAGAAATTAAATACGACCAAAGACATGATTGAGCGCTGGAAAGTTGGTTTTTGTTGCACGATAATTCACCATCTCACAGGATCGTCGCTGTGCGTGAATTTTTGGTGAAAAAACAAGTGGGTGTGCTATAACATGCTCCATATTTAAATGATTTATAGCCGTGTGACTATTTCCTGTTCCCAAAATTCAAACTGGCCATGAAACGAACGTTTTCTGGCAGTGTTACACAAATATAAGAAGCCGTAACGAGGGTCATTCGGGCGATTTCGACAAACGATATATAAAATCTATGCTTGCATTGGTTGAACGTGCCCAGCGGTGTATTGATACGGACGGGATGAATTTTTAATAAAAAGAAATAATTTTCTGTTATTTTTTTAACATACTGTGTATTATGATATTACATGAGTTTTGTTTTACACAATATTAATTTCTGTCGATGACATGATTGCTGAGGTATAAGCTTTAACATAGATCATTAGCTTTTGATATCAGGCAACACAAGTTTGAGCTAGAATTTTCTTTAACCATCAAGAGAAGCACTGGATAAGGGATACCCAGGCGTGAATTAAAAGAGTTTTTCCCTTATAAATGGTTACGTTGAGGGGATGTGTTTGAGTGGAGGAAAAATTTACTATCCCTACTACAGATACCCCACCATAGCCATCCTAAAATGTGAATACTAACAAAAATATAAGTTAAGTTATATCAGTCTATGGGTATACGCCACCCAGTGCTATTGTTGTGTTGTTTGTTTTTCTTAAGTGACCTTTTTTGCACGAATAGTGTGTTTTTTCGATCTTGACACAGTTTGTGGTAATTAAATTATAAATATTATATTTTTATAGCATTTTTGTAGAAAATTTTGATTTTGATTCTTTTTAAATTTATTTAACGGTTTTTCATTTTCTATTTAGCGCGAAATGAATACGCGTTCTCGTACTCGCTGTGCGTCTGAAGTAGAAGCATTATATGAGGCAGCTGATATTTTCGACGACAAAGAGAGTGAAAGCGAGGCCGAACTGGTTTTTGAAGAGCATCATACCAGTGAACTTTACCTAACTAAATAAATATATTTTTTAAAATAAAGCTAAATTATTTAATAAGCATCTGAAAGTACATTAAGTCCTCTTTTAAATGCCGTTGGGAGAAAGTTTATCTATTAATTTCACCTAGATATGATAGTTTGAATAGAACACCTCATTTTATTTATTTTTTGTATTTTTGCTAATTTTTTCAATGGTATTAGGAATACTATTATTTTTTGGAACATTCTATAGATATAGTCTTTTTCTATACTGATTGCGGTTTAAATTAAAAAAATATGTATATTAAATTGGATAATTTACAAAAGATATTAATAATCAAAGACATACGGTATGGCATACCTATGTGCTCCTGAATGAAATCGGGAAGCATAAAATTGCTTCTCTTGAAGGCTGAATGTTGTGTGACTTATTTGCAGCATCTGTTAACTAGCAAATAACGTGCAACGTAAATTGTTGGTTGATGGATTGGCTTTAACTCATTTGTGGAGGCATATAGGTCAATCTGAACATAGATATTTTTCTAAGATAAACTATTCTTGTTCAACATTTTTCAAGCACTTCTGTTTTATATGAGAAAAATCCTTTGACTTTCACTTCGTATGCATTTCGTATTGCCTTCGTCGCTTTTTGTAATAGCATAATAGACAAACATTCAGAAATGTTTTACATATTATATAAAGGAGTAATGCTCAAAAAATATTATTACGATGTTATAATCAACTAAATTAAATAATTGAAGTAACTTTAAAGAATGGTTTGTATATAACATCCACAAAATGCACGAATAGATGAATCATAATTTTCTATATTTGATATAACAGCTCGTGTACAAGAAATATCTTTTTCTATTAAAATTTTCTCACTTAAAAAAGTGTGACACGGAAATGTGATTCTGCGAAGATCGAACTCCGTCAACAATTAATTCTCGTCAATTTACGTAACGCAACGACACCGCGAAAAAAATATGCCGTCTAACGATCCGTTTCACCGCAATTTTTTACACCGCTGCTCGACTTTAACCTTGCAGCCACGATATTTTTGCATAATTCGAAACCTTAAGCTTAAGTTCATGGTCTGTATCCCGTTACAGTCCAGCGATTGTTTTGTTCGACGTTCTGTAATTTCTTTGTGCTTTTTTCCTCCTTCTTCTTATTTTGACGTTTATTTACAATTTGCTCAAGCGAACAGATCATTAAACGTGTGATTCAATCATCTGGGACATGTAAATTATACAATGCGAACCTTCTTAAGCATACCAATCCGTAACTGTAAAACAGTTAAAACCACCATCTGAGTTGTTTTATGATAGAGATTCTTTAAAATGCCGAATGCTTTCGTAATTAACGTTCTTTTACGTCGGTTCTGTAATTGCGAGACTTCGGTTGTTAATTTTCCTTGTTTGTTCCTTGCTTTCTTCCTATATAAGCATGTTTTTTATGATAAGAGCGGTCTGATAGTTCTATAGGAAGATCGTATCCTTTTGCACAAACCACTTTAAACTTATAGGGATATTTTTATTCCTAATTAATTTAAAATCCATTGTAAGCATTGTAAGTACATTTAAATAGATATTTGGCGTAATATACTTTACCAGATAATTAATTTTTATAGTATTACTAAAGATGTCAATGAAACGTTTCTTTAAAAAACTGGAAATTATTATAATTTAGAAGCTGCAATATTATTTAAAATATTTTATAGCGACATATATTAAGTAGAATATATTAGATTATATGATACTCATAATTTAAAAGTATTAAGTCACTTTAGAAATAATGGTTATTACAGAATTCAGCAGTATTCAACGCGGGGAAATAATCAAAGGCAAAGTAAAGCTTACTATAAAGCTTTTATCAGACGCAAGGTGGAAAAGCAAAATCGGGGCAGTGAAAGCCATGTTATTGAAATTTGATGATGTTGTTGAATGCATTGAAAGCTTAAAAAATCACACGAAAGAATCAGACACACTCGGTGATTGTGATTGGATTTTAAACGAAATATTCAACTTAGAATTTATCATATCATTATCTTTATTATATGAGATATTATCGCGTGTTATTATCATAAGCAAATTATGGCAATCTCTACAAGTCCATCTAAGCATTGCTCTTGAACATTTGCGTACATTTAGTTACTGGATTAAAGAATATCGATAAATAAAGAATTCGACTGGGTTCGAACAAAGCTTATCTGACGTCAATTTATTGAGAAAAATAGTTATGATCTGCCAAAAGACTTTAAAAATAAAAGGGTAGCCAAACAGAAAACGATGTTTGATAATGAAAGCAGCGATGAACCTATACAGTCTCCAAAAAGCCCGTAAGAAACAATTTTTTTTAACAGCATGGTTGATTTCATAGTGAGCAATATGGATTCAAGATTCATATCTTTAAATCAACATTTTAAAAATTTTGGTTTTCTCTATGATCTAAGAAAGTTAATAAATATTCTAAAAGGCATATATTAAAAAACTATCAAGATTTACCGTGAGTAGGTGAGAGCAGTGAATTCCAAGCTTACGGATTATATGAAGAATTACAAACAATGATCCCAAATTTACTCAACTTCATTAAAGATATGAAACAAATGCTCCAAAACATAACATAAAATAACTTAAAATATATTGTCATTCGAATTTTGTTAACAATACAGTACTCAATATAGTAAGTACAGCATCCGCTGAATGGAGCTTTTCAAAATTAAAATTAATAAAAAATTATTTAAAAAGTACAATGGGTCGGCAAAGACTTTCAGCTTTGGCAGGTTTATCTATTGAAATACATACAGCATCTAAGCTGGATTACGATACAGTTATTAAGGAGTTCAGTAAGGCTAAAAGCTTTCACTGTCCCGATTTTGCTTTTCCACATTGTGTCTGATAAAGGCTTTATAGTAAGCTTTACTTTGCCTTTGATTATTTCCCCGTGTTTGCTGGATCTTAAAAATAGCAAATACATTTTCTGAATAAAACCATAAATTGTCATTGTCAAATCATTTCCAAGTTAATGTCAATCCACGAACCAATCAAGCGAACTTGGCAGAAAGACTTGGAGAGCAAGATGTTACGGTTAAGTTGGCATCCAATTGTTTAGTAACTTTAGTTGTTAACTTTAAAGCTTCTTGTTAGCTGTCAACGTTTCTTCTAATAGCCATAGATTAATAATAACGATTAATAATATCGATTAATAATAACGATTAATAATAACGATTATTAATTAATAATTAATTCTATGTAATCTAATAACGGCCATAGATTCACATCAACCTGCACGCTAACACTTACCCAGCGAGAAGTGTTAGCGTGCAGAGAGAACTGTAAAACCGTGCCCCCAGAGAACCATAAACTTGGCGTCAAGTTGAGCGAAAAAAATTCACTGTAAGTAATTGCTGAACAAGTGTGACTGGCTCTGCTGTTAGGGAGTTAGTATTGCCACGTTATATGATGAGTAAAATCTTTACTCGCAGTCACGGCTTTTAATGATCCTAGCTAAATGTTTTTCATGACTTAAAGAAAGCTGCATAACCCTTAGAGGTGCGAGGCCCCTCGGACAGCAAAGCCGTTGACGGTGCCCCACATCGCCCACGTCTTATGCCGGTTCTATATATATATATATATATATATATATATATATATATATATATATATATATATATACCTAGCGAAACACTACGAACTAACATATATATATATATATATATATATATATATATATATATATATATATATATATATATATATATATACCTAGCGAAACACTACGAACTAACATATATATATATATATATATATATATATATATATATATATATATATATATATATATATATATATATTTTTTTAAAAGATTCGTTCATTTGAATCTTTTAAAAGTCTTCGGGAAAAAAATATTCTCGATACATGACATCGTACTTGATCTTATTGAAAAACTGGATTTACAACCCTGTTAAACTAGAAAAAATATACGGCTCTGTTACGTTTGTAAGTTAACATTTCGATGATATGTTGCATCTCATACTGTTGCATAGTGGTGACCTACTTCCATAAGCATAAATAGCCCATACCATTATGCCTACTGTTTGATGCTAATTTAGACTAATCGTGACCATAGGTTTTACACGTTGATCATGAATGTTGTTTGTGAATCTGCAACGTCCAATGACTACTTATTTTCTATTTTATGCATAACCATACCACACTTGAGTAGTTGAACTTCTGTTACTGCAGTGGGTGATTTCTCGAAATTACCTCAACCAAATTCGCTCAGTTGGTGATAAATTAAATTCCGCATACTCTGTCCTAAATATTTTATTATTACTGAAACTAAAATATATATAACAAAAAGTGCTGTTTATATAGCACATACATATACACACATTGCTATGTGTTTATCAATTATTAATCGTTGCTGCGGTAATTGCTTTACAAAGAAATACTACATTTAGTTCTAAGTATATGAATTTCTGTTTTTAGTTAGTATATTTTGAAACATACAAGGTGGTCTAAAAATTACGTAAATAAAGAATTGTTCAATAGGAGTGTCCGAATTTAACACGTAAAAGCGTCAGCACTATTTGAAATGTAAATGTTACTCATAAACTGCTATATTCAATACATCTTGTCAATTCACCATTAGAAAATACAAGGATCAACAGTGCGTAGAAATTATTCGCATGTACCATCAAACTGGAGGTTCAGTTCGTCAGACTTTTTGAGAGTTGCATGAAATTTCTGGTCAATATAATCGACCAAACCAGCAGTCTATTTAACACCTTGAAAAATTTGAACATATGTTACATATGAGTCAGTATCTGTGCGTCACTTGACCACCCGATCATTGGAGATCATGGAGATCACCCCTGCTGTAAGGCAGAGTGAAGAAAAGACCCGAATTAATCTATGCAACATCATTCTCAGGACCTGAACCTTTCTCAGGAGACCAACTTTACTCTAGAAAAATAATCTTTTCTGACGAAGCGCATTTCTGTTTCTGTTTCATTTTGTAACTATAGGTTGTTTGTTTTTGTTTAAATGTTTTTTTATCACATATCACACCAGGCAATCGATTTAATGCAAAAAATAGTTTCCAACACGCTTGAATTCTCAAAATGATAATATCAACTGATCACCAAGACCATGCGATCTCACATCCTTCGATTATGTTTTGTTTAGTTATGTTAAATCTCTGGTTTACAGTAATAAATCTTAAATAATTCTTGACCTTAAATGAAATATTCAGGACACCATTGAAAATATACCACGCGATATGCGCTAAAGAGTAAATGAAAACTTAGGTCTTCATAATGCATTCCACAAAACGAAGCCGAGTTCTCTTCTTCAAGATAAAATAAAAATTACCGTATTATCACTTGTAGTTATAATTGTGCCTCTTTTAAAATTTTGACACTCTTATTGGAGAACCTTTTATAAACTCCTAAACCCTTTATAAAAGCTGACACGTAACTGAACTAAATATAATTTAATAATAAAATAAAATATGTGATAATGAGTTCGAAGTACAAGATAAATACGAACACTCGATGTTCTTTGGATTTTTTGTTCACGCAGAGCATAAACCTTTGCCATTACTCCCCGAACAGTCATATTTCATCAACGGTAATTGTATAACGGCCACAAACCACACATGGCCGAAAACAAGCGTCCGCCAGTAGAAGCAATACGAATCAATAGCTGAAATCAATCACGGACCTAGAGAAAATGATACTAGATCGATTAACTGAGATTGTTTAGCAACCAAGCTTCGCATCTGACCCCAAAAATCTTTATCTGATCACCAATAAATATTCGGTCGTGTTAAGTCGGGCTACCAACGATCATTAGTTACCACTAGATGGAATTTTTTCATTGTTTTGCAATGAAGGTACCCGATATGAACGCTAGATAGCATCGTGGTTTTTTTTTTCTGCTCAGCGAGAGTGCGTGAAGTAGATGGGAGAAATTAAGGTATGTCTGGTAATTTTGTAATTTTGCTCGTAAAATCTTGTTAAATAATTTATTTGGCAATCGCATGTAAATAGTAACCTGATACAAAGACGAATTACATACCATATTAAAAGCAAACTAGAAGTGTCTATCTGAATTTATTGTGGAGAAATTAGAAATCATTATAAACGAAGAGTAAATGTCATTGGCCTCAGCAAATGGTGATATAACTAATCGAAAAAACCAATAGAGGCAGAATCAGTCAGATTGATCAGTCAGTTTTAGGAAATTGTAGGACAATCTATAATTTTTTCAAAATTGAATTTATACGAGGGTATAGTAAAAAATCAGATACTTTTTAAATGAAATATTTTTTTTGATCGAACCGAATATTGGTTTTCATCATTCAACGATTCAATATTTTTATTTCTTTCAAAAAGTACCAATTGTCGAACTCTGCAAAATAATCCTTTGTTTCGGCGATGATCTCTGCATTTGAGGTGAATTTTTTGCAGTTAGCCATTTCTTCAAATTTGGAAAAAGGAAACGATATTCTGGGATCGTCTTTCGATTTTCCAAATAGTTGATGAATATAAAGTTTTGTAAAACCCATAAAATCAGTGGGCATAATCTTTGCGGTCGGTGGAAGTGTCTTCGCCTTCCACGGGGCATCCTCGTCAATGTAAAACCCAATGATTAAATACAGGCTTCTTAAACATATTATTTCATTTCTAGTGTGTATTTTTAAATCGAAGTTTCATTAACAGTCTCGAATCAAGTCAGAAACTTATTCGCATTGCACCTATTCATTTCTAAATACCGCTGTAAAGTGGTCATTCGATTCGATTTTTCTCCTCAAATGTACTCGTAAAATATTCCTTTCACGTTCGTCGGAAGTATTTATTACCTCAAAAATCTCTCTACACCTTTACTCTGTGATGGGCCAACAGTACAGTATGTGTTTTGTTGGACATTTTATCGGTAGTGACACCACCAGGGTGTCTTAAGTGCGGAGCTTTAATCGTGCTGGTTGGACATCAAAAATGTAAAAGAGTATAAACCCCATAATAATTTTTAAACTTTTCTCCGGTTTGGGCCACAGATTTTAAAGCAAAAAGTAGTAATGTTCAATCAACACACGAAATTCGCTATTTTTCATGATAACAAAAATATCGAACTTATATGATTTCGAAAACTGTCAAAATAAAACTAAATGTCATATCGACTTAAAATTGATGGAAAGTTTATAGAAATTAAGCTACTTTTCAGAGTGTAATTATTTTTTTGAGCACATCGTCATTTATCGGAAAATTATTTGACTTTTCATTTACTCGTAATACCAAAATGTAAAATCAGACAAGAAAAGTTGCTAACTTTGCAAATAGTTAATGAATGCTTATGTGTATTATCGAAATAATATATGTCCAAGAGGCCATATAAACGCACAGTGAATACACCATGCCATTGTGGTTGGCTTTTATTGCCTATAAAAAGGCATTTGACTCAATATCAAAACAAGCCATAATGGATGGATAACTAGGGATAACTAGGGGATAGACAGAGCCTATGTGAACCTACTGGGATCCATGTACAATGAAGCTGCAGCTAAAGCTCACATGGATGGAAGTAGAACGAGGTGTACGACAGGGTGACTCAATATCGAATGTTCTTTTCTCAGCCTGCCTTAAAGAGCTATTCCGTAATCTTGATTGGGAACTGGAGCGAATAAAAATGAATGGTGCATACCTAAGCCATATAAAAACACATATAAGAGCTGTAAAAGGCGGGAGAACCATTTGGCTTGAAAATAAACCTAAAAAGGAGTCACGTTATGTTCAACAAATTTGCTGTCAACAGAAGAATTTCTATTTTAGGAAGTAATTTAGGCCCATATATCTTGGGCAAAGGATTTCAATGGAGGGTGCTGCTGCCCGGGAAGTGGAACGGCGTGTTAAGTGTGGCTGGCAGGTATTTGTCAAGCTCAATATAGTTTTTAAGAATAAACTCCCACTTTGTTTGAAGAGAAAGGTTTTTGATCAGTGTGTGCTGCCTGTTTTGACATACCATACGGAAGTGAAACATGGACACTCACATCACAATCACTTCAAAAGCTTCGGGTTGCACAGAGTTGACCTCATCAAGCATATTGGACCCGAATGTGGCAGAGGAGAACTTAGGATCGCGCATGTTGGAAGCATGCTGGGGAGGCCTTCATCCTGCAGTGGATCGACAATGGCTGAATGATAATGATGATGATGATATATATAAAAATATATATATATATATATATATATATATATATATATATATATATATATATATATATATATATATATATATATATATATATATATATATATATATATATAAAAATAAAAATCAATTGCCACATGTGACACGGAGCATCACTTGTATTTGTACTTATTAGGAGAAGGTTTGTATGGAAGAAAATTTTTAGAAAATTCATTGGAAAAGTCGGAAATTTATATATGAAAAAATCTTTTATATTAAATTTTGATGTTTTGACTTTTTATGTCAAATGATGCGCAGTTTGAGAGTTGTGCTATCACATGTTTTCATAACAAAAAAACGAGATGTGCATGGCTTAAAAGTTTCGCAACCAAGCCATTAAAAAAAGAAGTGTGACATTTTCAAGCTTCAATGCACCGACGTTAAATGAAGTTGCCATTGTGGTTGTTGGCGAGAATTTGGTATCTCGTATATATATATATATATATATATATATATATATATATATATATATATATATATATATATATGGATGTTAGTATATATGAGATAAACTCCAACACCGTTTGACCGATCACCATGAAAGTTGCCATATCTGGTTGGCATTATGGTTGGTTTTTATGCTATTCATTTTGTTGTAACTGGCCACTAGATGGTGTTGCATCAACTTCTACACCGAAAATTGGTATACATAGATATTTGAACACAGTCAATATTTTTTGCCCTATCCACTTTATTGTACTTCGCCACTAGCGGGGCTATAGCGCGTCAACTTCGTCACCCTAACTACATCTTTCCCTGCTTACAGTATTTAAATTTTAAAATTCTACCGTACGATGGACAATGTGGCTCAATGAATATAGATAAAAGTGAAAGGAAATTTGTATGCGGGAGGGGGGTAGCTTAACTGGACAAAGCTCTCGACATGTAATCGGACGATCTGGATTTGTTAACCATAGAAAACTCAACTGTATGTTGCTTGCTCCAGAGTAGAAACTGCAAAAACTCCAAAAAAACGAACAATATTTTCAATTATTCCATTCGCAATATAATCAAACCAATTTAAAGTAATTCAAATTAATACTAACATCTAGCGTAACGCAAGTGGATTAACAATATTTTTAGTTTTCTGATCCACTTGCGTTACGCTAGATGTTAGTATTAGTTTGAATTACTTTAAATTGGTAAAAAATTAATTAAACTGGGAAATTAAATTGGTTTCATTGGTTGAATAGTTAAAAATATTGTTCGTTCACGTGAATTATTAATAAAAAAATGTATATAATTTACCATCAATTTATACTAATAAATATAATAAAATCTTATCAATATGAGTAATCTTTAATTTTTCTACAATTTTCCACAACGCTTTATAGATTCTACATTACATACAGACCATCTATTTTAGATTTATAGAGATAAATACATATACACTGGCAGGACAACGTCTGCCGGGTTCTGCTAGGATGTATATATATATATATATATATATATATATATATATATATATATATATATATATATATATATATATATATATATATATATGCGTGCGATCACGACCCGTCATTAAAATGGCCAGTTAATCTGGTCTGGCCCCGATCGTCTCTCCGAACTGCTTTCCTTGCGTTCGTCTAGAGCTCGGCTGATGACGGCTGAAAGGTTAGAAACCGGTCCCGAGAGACACGTGACGTCGCATGGTTGACAGTTCGGCGAAGGCGATCGGTGGCACGGATATATATATATATATATATATATATATATATATATATATATATATATATATATATATATATATATATATATATATATATATATAGATTTTTTAACTGTAAGTTTTCTTTAAACATGTAACCAAAATACAGCCATTTCCGCGGAAAACACCTATGAAAACAAGATAAATTATCCTAACAATAGCAACGTCTATTTTCCCTTTGCTGACAATGATCTATCGGAATTATCCGATATATATTATAATATCGGTTAAGGCATTATTTGAAAATAAAATATAATATTTTTAGTCATTTATTCCATACGTTTCCGCGTAAATTTAGTTTGTTTTGTTACAAAAAGAAATGATATCTTACACTCCTTTACTGATAAAGTTGAAATTACTTTTTTCACTTATATATTTCCATTTTCATCTTAATATTCTTTATTGAAAATACTTCACATCACTTCATACTTCACATATCTTCATCACAATACTTCACATATTTAATTAAATGTTTACCTGCGATGCACATGATTAATTGTCTTTAATTCTAATTAATTCTTCAAAATATCCACTACCCCATTCCTCCTGAAAGAAGCCTCGTTGATTGAAAAAATATTTAACACAAATTTGGGTTCCTTTGGTTTTAGCCAATAAACCGTTCACAATATTTCTGCCTGTGGAAAAAGTCATCAGGCAAGAGGGCTTATATCCTTTGTACATAAGGGTACAGTAATTGCTCTTAGTGATCTATGTACAATCCAATGGGAAACTTTAACTTGGTGAGCAATATTTCGAGTACTTCTGATAGAACCTTCTCTTCAACAATATGTAGAATTTGTTTTTTGACTTCAGAACTGATTTCTGGCTGCCACCTGCTGTTTTGGAACCACACTAAACGTATTCAAAAATCTTTGAGGAACTTGAAAAATGTCTGCCGATCTCAAAACGTCTTTCCGAGATGTCGTTGTCAGTAAATACGCTTAGCTCTTTCGGAATTCTGGAGAGTTCCCCCGTAAATAAGAAGCATGTCGTGATATTTTCAGCTTATAAATCGAAATTAAATGTACATACTGAAATACTCGAATAACACTCGGCAACAGCAATTTTGTTGACTTAGATCTGTAACTTGTTTTTGACTAATTTTTCATCTCTGAATTCAAAAATATTCACAGTTTTTCTCTATCACGTCAAGTTCTTAAGCTATAGCATACCCCTCATTTTACCTTAAAAGTGTACATACGAAAGGATATAAGGTGAGATCTGACCAAATAGATTAGAATATTTTATTCATACTGAGGTTAATATATTATTAAAAGTTAAATTGTGTTTATACAAAAAATAAATAAAAGATATTATGGTAAAAAAGTTAGCTTTTCCTGGAGTGTTCAGTTTGTGGACATACTCGCTTGATGTTCCAACACTAGTCATCCATCATACCGACATCCCATCTACCTTGATACCTTGATACTTGATTCCATAATCTTTAGATCTTGGTGGAATCGCTCGCCCTGTTCATCATTAACAGCACCAAGATTTTCAGGGAAGTTAGCAAGACTACTATGTTAGAAATGCAGTTTGATGCTCATGTTGCAACCAAGCTTTTTAAAACTCTCCAAGAGTTGTTGAACAATTTCGATGTAATTCGGGGCTCGTGTATTTCCAAGAAAATCTTTAACAATATTTTAAAAGCCAACCAAGCATTCCTTTCAAGTTCGGTCATTGTTTCAGTGAAATTTTCATCTTTAACGAGTTGCCGAATCTGTGGACCATGAAACGCACCAGCCTTTATCTTTTCATATGACAGGCTAGGGAATGCCGAAATGATATACTTAAAGCAATCTCCTTCAATTGACAAAGTCTTAACAAATTGCTTCATGAGACCAAGTTTTATATACAAAGGCGGTAATACAATGTTTTTTTCTGTCGACAAGTGGCTGATTTAAAATGTTTGGAACACCAGGTCTTAGATAAGATCATGGCGGTCAGTTCGATTGCACCCAATGCTTCTCACGAGCTCTGCTGTCCCACATGCAGAAAAAACAGGGATACTTGGTATACCCGCGTTGCTGGCCAAGAAGGAAACAGACCATTTTAAGGTCAATACAGATGATCCATTGGTGCATGTTATATTGCAACAAGTCAATGATTTTCTTTATGTCGCCATATTCTTCACGCAAAGAAACTGAATGACCTATTGGGACTGAACCGTATAAATTTCCATTATGTAGGAGAACACACTTCAAGCTATGCTTGAGCTATCTATAAACAATCGCCATTCAGTTGCGTTATGGTTAGAAATGGCTAATTCTTTCAATAAACCTTCTACGTTCTGGCAATATAGAAATCCCTCATTATTTCTGAAGTAGTGCCTAAATTCACTTTCACTGGATCGATAGTAAGTGACTTTAGCTCCTTTGTCAAGCATTTTTTTTTAGTGTAGTCTTGATGCTAATAATTCCGATGCTTTTTTGGATAGTCCCAAATCTCGTGCTAAATCGTTTAATTCATGTTGATTGAATCCTTTACGAACAGAATCATTGGAAACTTCGAATTCTTTGTCGGTGGAGTCACTTCGATCATCACTTGATTCACATTCTTGTATTTTTAAAGAAGGTAATTCTTGAAAAACTGGCACTGGAATTTCAGCTGAATGAGGCGCAGGGCGTATAGCTGACGGTAAACTAGGGTACTCAATTTTATTTTTGTTTTTCTTGTTGAATCCTGATGTTTTCACTATGTAAAAGTAGCAATCACTTAAGTGATCTTTGGGCTCCCGCCAAACTCGTAAACTCTCTACACACTGCTTGCACACTTTATGAGGGGCCCATAATTTATCTTGGTCACCTATTTTCACTTTAAAATAAGCAAAATAGGCTCGCCTGACAAATGTACTAATATTATCCATTGAATGGGGATGGTAGAACTGCCGCATATATAACAAAATGAATCAGGGCTGTTTAAGCACTTACGACGAGAACTACCAGAGGCAGACATAACGAAAATCTGTAGTTGTGTATATATACTTTGTCTTCACTATATCAGAGCGACACAGACCCGCGTACTTTAGCATCTCATGCGCAACTGACCGAACTAGTTTTGGATGACGCAACCTCACTCACGCCCACACTCCTAGGTCGAAGAATGTTCGCCGGTAGGAGAGCAGTAGTGACTTCTGTGATTCGCCAAGCTTAGTCAGATGCGCAACAACTGTAGAGAAAAAACTTGACGTGATAGAAAAAAGCTAAATAAAGTTTTGGAATTAGCATGTCAATTTACGTATAAAACAGCTTAAATATCGAACTCAACAGAAATTATTTTTCAAATTGTTCCCCAGTGTAATTTTTGTCGCAATTTTTAAATAACAATCTTTGTCGTGGCAACATTGTGACTAAAAAAAAAGATGATTTAACAATGTTCATTAGTTTATTTATAGTTTATTCATGAAATAATAACACATTAATAGTTGCCAAGTAGTCTTTTTCATATATTTGCTTAAAATATCAATCTTTTCATAGCTTTTCAACTGGTGACTTATTATTTAGCAATTTTTTTCCCACGAACAGGTACTGGATCCCTGTAAGGAAAAAGTTCCTTAGAACAGTGGTTTTTAAAATGATGTGGCGCAGCGTTGGTTAATTTTACGAAAGTAGTTTTCCTTTTTATATGCATATATATATATATATATATATATATATATATATATATATATATATATATATATATATATATATATATATATATATATATATATATATATATATATATATATAGATATATATATATATATATAGATATATATATATATTTTTATATATATATATATATATATATATATATATATATATATATATATATATATATATATATATATATGTATACATTCTGTCAAAAGAGACCGGGAATTGATCATTTAAAAACCCGCTTAAAGGGATTGTCAAAATTATTTTTATCGCTAAGTTGGCATAACTGTCTTATATACTGACGCGGAGTTTGAACGTCATCTGATATTTAGTTTGTTTACAATGCTCGATTTTGTTTTGCGGTTTTTACAATGGATAAATACATCGAACAAAGAATGTGTCTTAAATTTTGCATTGCAAATGGAATTTCGTGTGCCAAGTCGCTGAAAATATTACAGAAGGCTTACGGTGAATCGACTTTATCAAAAACACGTGCATATGATTGGTATTGTGCATTTAAAAGCGGTCGAGATGTGGTGGAAGATTTGCCTCGCTCTGGTTGGCTATCAACGTCTTCAACTGAAGTTAACATCGCTAAATTGAAGAAAATGGTGACTGAAAATCGTCATTTAAGTTTGAGATAGATAGCTGCTGATCTTTCTGTATCTCACGAATCAATTCGTACCATTTTAAGCGATTATTTGGGCATGAAACGCGTTGCAAGTCGACTAGTGCCGAAAGACCTGAATTTTCTTCAGAAACTCAATCGCCTAAAGGTCGCCGAAGACATGCTTGAACGAGTCATTTCCGACCCCACAGTTATAAAATACATTGTAACTGACGATACGACATGGGTATATGAGTTTGACATGCAAACCAGTCAACAAGCTTCGGAATGGCGCCTTACAACTGAGCCGAAACCGAGAAAACCACCTCAAAGTCGATCAAAAATTATTTAAATAAAGAATATTATCTGAGCATTATGCGACGTTTGTGAGAGGAAATTCGCCGAAAAAGGCCAGATTTGTAGAAAGCAAACTTTTGGATTTTGCATCACGACAACGCACCCTTACAAGACTATTATTGTAGACGAATTTCTGCCCAAAAATACAACAAACACTATGGAACAACCACCGTATTCACCTGATATGGCCCCGGCCGACCTCTTTCTCTTTCCAAAACTCAAATTACCACTTCGAGCACCCGTTTTCTCCGTTTCAATCAATAGACTGAGACTAGACTGGAGACTAGACTCGTTTTCAGTCGATAAAAGACATAAAAGAGAATTCGCGGCGAGAATTGAAGTCGATTCCGGAAAATGCGTTTCCGGAAAAAAAGTTTTGGCAATTGGATTATTCATTGGCATAAGTGTATTATTTCGGAAGAGAGTACTTTGAAGGCGATGCAATAAATTTGGATAAATAATAAATATTTTGTGTTTTATTGACCAATTTCCGGTACTTTTTTGACAGAATGTATATATAAATGTTATCTAATTTTTGTACTGTAATTGCTGTTGATGATTTATCAATAAGACTTTCATAAGGTATTTAAGTTTTGCGAATTGTTTACACCCTCAATGCCAATTAAAAAATCCCATTAGAGATAAATCTAATAGTCCATGTCAACTGCTGTAATCTCCTCAGCTTCAAATCTCCATTTAAACTCCACACTTTTAGTCCAAAACAATATAGTTTCTCAACCACTGGGTTTCAAATTATCTTGTTTGAATGGATTTGTCTGTGATAGCTCTTAAGAATTTGTAATTTTGATCTGCTTTATTTCAATTATTACTAGTTAGTGGTTCGACCATAGTTCTCATATTCTTTATATAACCCTTTAATCAATCAAACCACTAAATTGGAAATATACAACTTTATTCAAAACATTATTAATTTTTACTAAAACTATTTTGTATTTTTACTGACATTGTAGCTTGGGAATAATAAAATGAAATGCTATCTAACAAAACTATGTCGTTTCCACATTCAATCAGATCAAATTTTTCATGTAATTAAGTGTGTTTTAGATTGGTACAGATAAGTTTTAATTAAATATTAATTGGGTGTTATTTCGACGGTGTTAAAATAATTTCCAATTAACAACCAATTAAAATAACTTATGGAAAAAAATCAAAGTCTCTTAACATGGAATATTTTTAGATAAAAGCAATTTTTTTAACAAATCTAATACATATTTACAGTTGTATGTTTGAGACTGTTGACATTTAGGAAACTAAAAAATTATTGTACCGTTTGATAAAAATGGCAGTACAGTACGAATAGCATGTACAATTTATTGAACTTTTCTGTGAGAACGAACGTTTGCTGTTGAAAAAGTCACTATTTAGTGAGCTAAATGATCCTGAAATATAAATGGCCTGAAAAATCATTAGGCAAGTTATTCAATAGTGTGCCTTTTTTAACTTTTGTTCTTTCATCTGAGAGAAGTATTCCGTGTAGAAGATTGAGAATAAAACAATAAAAGTTAATATAGAATGATATAGAAAGAACTGTATGCTCGAGTGGTAGAAATTAATCTACATTGCATTCATGAAGTTTTTCCTTTGATTGTTTGGCAACATGCGGTTTGGCGTTGTATTGATTAATGTGTAGTATTTAGTTGCGTTTACAGCGATAATGTAAACTCATCTTACACGATTCACTCATATTTAGCCGCTGCTTCATATCTATTAGTTTTGTAAATCGAAATTGTGACCTCGTTTTTCTTGTAAGTCACATCGTGAAAATTTTTCAGGGATTAGGCTGAATGCTATACTTAATATTCCTTAAATGCGTGCCTGGAAGGGCGCGCAGTGGAGGTGATAATTTTTTAAGAGAAGTAATTAATACAAAGTTAATTATCTTAGAATTATTTATATAAAATTGAAAAAATATATATAAAATTATTTATATAATTATTTATATTTATTAATTATTTATTAAAAATAATTTATAGGGTGTAATAAAAGTATTTTTGTATTTAGGCTACTTAGACATCCACTGTATAAAAAAAAATATATAATACCATCCCTATGCCTCGCAAATGCCGGTTAATGCTAGTGAGTTTTTGGTGCTTATTCTGCCAGAGTTGCTCTCAAAACATTGGCGTCCAAAGATCGTGGACGCCCTGGTTTTCTCCAATCTTCAAGACCCATGTCACCCTATACGAATTTTTTGAACCAGAGCCGAGCGGTGCGGATTGATATGGCACCTTCATCTCTAGATTTCGGCGTCAGTCATTTTGAAGAAATAATGTCTGAAAATTACCCTAACTTATTCCATTAATTTTAACATTATTTTTAAAAACCGTTGACTGGATATATCGCACTACATTTATATTTTTAGCCATTTCTATGATTCTACCTTTCACCGCGTTTCTAGCCAAACGCATTTTCTATTCCTTAAATAATATGTTCTTTATTTTCAAAATCTTCAAAAAAATTGATGCGCATACCTTGTCTTCTTCATGCATTCTCCTTCACTAAATAACATTTTGTGTTTGACAACCACACTGGAGACAACACACCTAGGAGTGACTATATTTAACCGATTCGATAAATTTCATGTTGACTTCGTGTTGACTGAAAATATTTTTCATATTTTTCAAATATATTTTTGTTTTTAATTACTGAATAATGCAATGAATATTTTTTTACATTCTTACTCCTCTTTTTGTAAGAAGTAAACTATGGTGTATCTCATAATGCCGTTTTACTGATAACTACTATCCCGGAATATGGAACAGAGTCTGGTTTATTTCCTTTATTAATTACGTATATCATAAGCTATACGCTTTTGCGCATGGAGTTTGAAACTATCTGCTGCTTGTTTCTGTGAATTTTTGTTTTGTCAATATCTATGTTAAGTAAAACTAGAACAGATTTATTAAAAATTAAATCGATCACAAGTTTTTATTGTATATTAACATTGTATAAATATTGTATATTACGAAATTTAAAGTAATTTACAACGAAACACCAAATCACTTATTTTATATTTTCCGATGCGCGCTTCACTAACCATGTTAATATCATCGAGAGATGATTCATTCTATTTCTAAAATGAAACTGCAGTTCAATTATTTCAAATCATATGAGATTTATATGAAAATCTTTTGTAAATAAATATAAACTAAACTAACAAGTTAATGTAAGTTCTGGGAAATCTAAAGGATAAAGCAGACAAGCGTGAAAAATCGTGAATTGACTTGTTAGAGTGCCAATTTGATAGACTTGTTAGAAGTGCGGACAATAATAGGGCTTTGGATGAATATGAAATGCATATGAATATGCATTTAAGTGGCAAAAAGTAAGACAACCATGAATTGGGACAATGTAATTATTCCATAGTCTTTTAAATTAATTTGATGTAACACCTGGTTAATTTTTCCCGGTTTATGATTTTCACACTCCTTCTTGGATATGACTTTCAAATAAATATACTATATCAATTTTTGTATTGGAACCGTCGGTGTGAAACACTTAACTCAAAGATTGATTGGCGCATCGAGAAGTTACAAAAGTGATTTGGTGCTTAGTGGCAAATCTTTTCGAGTTAAAGTATACTATAGTTTAATTTTAGATTAGATACATCCTAGAATTGATTTTTAGATTGAATCACTCCCGATAATGCTAACCTATTTAGCGAAATGCGCCTCGAGACAATAAAAACAGGTACTTAGATGTTTTGTGTAAATTTCGTTGAGTTTAGTATTTAAATTAATATATTATTTATAAGTATAATATTATATTTAAATTATAAATATTTAAATTAATTTCCTTAATAATTCAGCTTGGAAGCAAAAAACTAAAAATAATACAAAATATATTCGCGCATTATCTGTAATGTTGTTTAGCGCCTCCCGATACATACTTTATGCAGTAGTGGGAGGAGATGTGTATAAATGAAGTGCTACATATAACACGCATACAACAAGTTTGCCCTGTCGGTCTAGGTAGGCTATGTGATTTTGGAGCAAATTGGGAAAAATTAAGTTGAAGATATTTTAAACTGTGGGCAAAAAATTAAATTATGTAAATGGCACATCTTGCTACTATATGTCGTCGATATCGTGATACCGATCGACATATGTGATACTATATGTCGATCGGTCCATGTATCCTACAATATTTACATCTATGAGCAGTAGTTCTCAAAATTCTAATTAATTCTGTCTCATAAACATACACTTATACATATATGCTATAAAATATAGACTTAATAGTTAACGAGCGATAGGATATTTTTAAATGCCATTCGTACATTTATTTTGTTATAAAGCTAACTAAGCTCTAATTTAGTTTAGAACTTCCAAATTAATGTCGAGAAATCAGTTTGTCCAAATACGTTTATATACGCTAAGCCATAAACGTGGAGTGGGGCGGAAACAATTGTATCGCGGTTATAGCTCTATACGAGCGCGATAAATCTGCAATGGACGTTTTCAACTTGTTGGGAAGGTTAACAATATTTAAAAAACCGTTTATCGCCCCATAGAATAAACCAACGAGATCTTCTTTGTCGACGACAGGTCATGAGTTGCCAAATTCGGGGTACCAAGACTCTGACAGTTAAAAAAATGGTCGCTTTAAAATGTTAATTCACTCTAAGATTCTGATAAATCTGCTCGGAAAATAGACAACCATAGTCCAAAAGATCAAAACATTGCAGAGGACCATGTTGCATATTATTAAACATGATCAAAAACTTGGGGATTATTGAAAACCTACCGGGGCAGGCGAACAGACAGCGCAGGAAATCCTTTTTACAAATGGAATTTTTTTTCGCTGTTGAAGAGAAATTGAAATGGCAAAATGACAGATTTTAAATCCAGAGCGCTGGGAAGTACTGGAAAAATTGGGAAAGTGAAAATATCTCATCATCTGGCTTCAGAGATGGTTTGGTAGGGAGTGTCGTACGACGGTCTTACTCAACTGCATTTTTTTGCGAGCAAGGACTCAAAAAGTATATCACAAACTACCAAAGCAATATTTTGGAGAATGTAGTAAAGATATTTATATCATCTTGTTTGGATGAAAGTATTCAATCTTCTAGCAAGAATCAGCGAACTTCAAGGCGAAACATACAGAGCTTTAGCGAAAGCCAATTTGCTTGAGTTAATCGAATCGCTACTAAAGATAAGCCCTTAGAAAGTCCGGACCACAATTCGCTGGACTATTAATCGACTGTGCAACGTTTTAGAGGAGGACTCCAAACCTCACTGTAATATCGAGACCCTTAATGCTGATTTGATGAAATTAGTAGCTTCCATACCCTTGGAAGTTGTGCGTGCGGCGATAAACGATTGGCCAGACCATTTAAAGATGCGCGAGCAAACAAAGTATAGATATTTGGAATATGTTTTATATTTTTTATTTCCCCCCTAAATAAGAATAAAATAACGAAAACTAAATTCCACTTTGATAGCCCAAGGGACAAACCGTATGCTAAAACGTATTACCTAGGTTTAAGTTTAAGGAAAATCTTGCCATTTTTTGCTTCGTTCTGTAACTTTAACTAGTTTATTTTTCAGAACTATATATACATTTATTCGTATTAGCCATCCACAGCCATCCACGAGTTTCATATGAATTTAAATTTATATTTACTTAAAATTAACTAAAGAATTTTTAAATTAACAAGATCAATTACCCCAATTTTTTTTTTTTTTTGGAAAACTCTATATTAAATTATCTAAAATTAATTTAATTGAGAAATGAAACTTAAACATACATTCATGGACTACTTGACTATTAGTTTATTTAATATATATATATATATATATATATATATATATATATATATATATATATATATATATATATATATATATATATATATATATATATATATATATATATATATATATATATATATATATATATATATATATATATATATATATATATATATATTTATGGACAAGCAAATGCTTTTAAACATTTACACTTTATAAAATATGTTTATTATTTAGATAATTATAATTCGCATTGTAATTTCATATCGAATTAATTAATAAAGATCTTGAAATAAGTATTGATATCGCCGTTACCTGTCGCCACATGATCTACCCTTGACGAAAATGTCAAAAGCGATTCGAAATAATTATATATTAATTAAAATAATCCAATTAGCGCGATTTTATACATATTTATAATATTTTACTGATTGGTTTCTCACTTAATGATCATATTAGTGCATATCAGTGTCGTGTTTTTCCACCTTCTCGGAAATTACAGCGATATATTCGTTAGCAGTGGTAAATGGGTTTGAAAAAAGTCTCGTCGGGTGTCAGTATAACATTTTTTGATACAATACTACAGGTGTATTAATTAAATATGGCGGTTTTTATAGCCAATTAGTTCAGGTAGCGTGAAAACTGCAGCCTATAGCTACAGCCTTATTACTTTAATTTATAGCTTTTCAAGTATTTATCAAAAAAAAAACGAACATATAGCGGCGCCTCAAATACTTTGTATTTCGTTTTACATTTAACTTCATAACATATGATAAAGTGAAAACAGAATAGTTTTATGACACAAACAAGTTTATATAAATAAACTATTTTTATATATGGGGTTGGTAATGTTGCGTTATGTAGAATTGTGAAACATTACATCATAAAATATTGGCGTAAAACTCATTTTATTTAACAAAAAGGTCAGAACAAATTAACAATAAAATAAACACAAATTTAAATAGAGAATTGTTTAAAAAAATCTTTTGCAACAACAGATATTTTAAAATAACCTACACCACATGTCCAGTGGAAACAGTCATCTCTGAATTAATAAGTATTATGTTATGACATATTTAGGCTTTGAGAGTCAGAAATTGCAACGTCCTAGCTTCTCTTATGCATTAATAATGACAGTAAATATGCCCTATTGATTTAAAATATATTGGACTTATAGAAAACATACAGAGCCTTTACTTAATCATGTAACTAACTTGCCTAGTGATTTATTTAAATTTAAGAACTTGTCATACCAGGTATGTAAATATAAAATCAATTTTTTTTGTAGAAAATATTCGTTTATTATATGAAAATGACAAAAAATATTTTCTTCGAAGTATTACCCATCGCTAGCTATACATTTTTTCCACCTGTCTGACAATTTGTGAATGGCACACCAAAAAACTTTTGCTCCTTTGAGGGAAACCAATCATCTAGCTACTTTCGTACATTTTCGTAAGAAGTGAAGCGCTGCGCTTAGCAGGTGTGCGTCCAATCAATGTATATAGATAGTAATCGGGCGAAATCAGGTCTGGTAAATAAGCCGCATGCGAAAGTATTTCCCAACTAAACGCCTCAATCGTTTTCTTCGCCAGTTTTGCTGTATGTGATGGTGCCTTATCATGAAGCAAAATTACTTGTGTTGCTTTTTGATATTCTGGTCAATTATCACGCTTAGCTTCATCCAAATCGATCAATTGTTATCTGTAGCGTTCAGTATTAATGGTTTCGCTAGGTTTTAGCAGTTCCTAATAGATCACACCCTTCTAATCCCACCAAACACAGAGCATTGCCTTCCGTTCATAGCGATTTAGCTTTACAGTTGATGTCGATCTTTTACACCACAGCAGCAGCATTTCGCAAGTAGTTTTTCGGTTTTTCTGCTGTAATTTATTCAGTTCACAGTTCACAGAAAATGGCGCCAAAGACGTGGTTTGACGGTAACTGCATTGACAGCTAGTGCCATCTATTGTATCATTTGTCACAAAAAATGTTCCCTCTAAATCTGTTATCGAGACTTGTCACCGTTTGTTTTCCTCTATAAGATTTGTATTAGCTTTTATACTTTAAATTTAATAATAATAATAATAATAATAATAATAATTAATATTTTAAAAGTACCTCTTAAACAATTATTAATTATTAAAAAATAATAATAATTTTTGTTGTTTGCCTTTCATTAACAATATTTTTCATAAAAAAATTTTGACATGCCATTTTCTTTTTCTTTTTTCCTTCCACGGCATCGGCTCCGCTCGAGTTATTTCAACATTTTTTTTTTCTTTAGATGCAAAATAATGTAGGCTGACCAATTCGAGGAAGAATATTATATTTAATAGTTGAAAAAAATACAATAAGTGTATATAGTAATCTTATTGCAGTACATTTATCAATGATCACTACAGAAACTAGCAATCTATAACAATATAATAGACAACTTATATATTTCATTACATTATACATTTTCATTACATTAAATTATAATTATGTATAAAATTATTATCATTAGATGACTGATAGCAAGTAATGGTCTCTTAAACCAATCCAAAATAGCTTAGCACCTTCTTCTAATGAAAAATTTAGTTAAATTATAACGTCAGCCTGTCAGCCTGAAATTCTCAATTATGATAATTTTTAATTCCACAACTAGCTCCCCTTAATTGAGTCCTACTAATCATTTATCATATTTCTAATATCATTTATCATATTTCTAATATTTAATATCTTAATATATTATTCATTTCTTTATAAAGCAAAATCTCTAATCTTCAAAACCCCGAGTAATCAACTAAATTGAAAATGATAAGAAACCTATTCTCATCTTTCGATCCAACAACATCCTCTAACCTGTCCGTCAACTGACTAAGCTCTTTACATTTAACAATGATCAATATAGAAAATAGCAATATATTATAATATAATAGCAAGCTCAAATAAATCACTGCGATGGGACTGAGGTGGCAGAAGTACTGATTTAGAAACATCAGCTCTAATTCTTATTTAACTCAGTACATATAGACTAAGTTATATTACATATAATAATCTTGTAGGCAATAAATGAAAATTCAATCATTATCTTGAGGTATATTGTTGTACACATTATATACACATTATATATATATATATATATATATATATATATATATATATATATATATATATATATATATATATATATACAAATCGACTTTGTAAATTGCGCATAGCAAAACATAGGTGCCGATAATGGACCACTGAATTTACTATTCAAACTGTGCACATCCGATCGAAATCTAATCTTATTATAGAGATAAAGAGGAGTTTTGTACCATAATATGGAATGAAATAAACAGCCCCAGTGGAGTTACCTTCTAAATAACATAGATAAATACTTCAATGACCCTAGCTTATGGAATACAGGTTGAAACCTTCGTTTTCCATATGAGTACCTTAAACAAGATTTCTGCAATCGCTCAGTCATATTAGCATCAACTGTGCTTAAAAATGGTCCATAAAGCACATCACAGTAATTCATATGACTTCAAACTGTTACTTCCGAGAGTCTCATTTTCAAACTGGCAGTAAGGACATGCCTGTGAGGAAATGGAGTTCTAAAATAACTAGGTTTTAAGTCAGTGTCTATCTCCATTCCGAGGCTCCTGGTACTGTGCATATCCTGCATCACAGTATTACCAACGGTTATAATCATTTACTTCTCTATACTATGTCGATCCTTACCAAATACCATAACAGTATATTTTGCTGAATGTATGGCCAATTGATGTCCGTCCGAGAATGCTGTTAGCTCTGCAATATCCTCGTTAATCAAAACATTAGCATTATGAAAGGAATAGAGTAACTGTGTATAATCAGCATACATATAGGGAGCACAATATTTTAGGGTTTTAGAAATGGCGCACGTATAGATGCAGAACAATAGAGGTGTCGTTGTTTAAGAAAATTAGTGATTTCGTGTTAATCATTACCATATTCTAAAGTTGAATTATGAAATACCAATAAACTGCTGAATTAATGTGGAGGAATAAAATATGGAATCCGACAAGAAGATTAATTGTACAAATTATTTACTTCGGTAGTTGAAGTAATCTCCAAAAAATTATTATGCCCCGATGACTGAATTATTCGCGTTCGTATATCGCATCAAATGAAGCCTGTTTTGAAGACGGCAAAATATGTTTCATAAAAATGTTTCATTAGGTACGGTTATCATATAAATAGAACATAGTTTTAGATTTAGAATTAGATTAAATCATCTCCTGATGAATCTAACATGGCTAGCGAAACGCGCGTCGAGAAATTATAAAGGAAGTGGTTTGGTGTTTAGTGGTAAATCTCTTCGAGTTTAGAATGAAGAGATTTAAAAAAAGAAAATTATGTATCACTTGAATTGAATGGAAACATATTGAAGCAGTGTGATTTTGTCTTGTTTATATGATTATTCTACACAAAGTTGGTCCAAGATTAATGTGACAGTTTATTAATTCGGATCTAGCATTGCAGTGAAAACTCTCAACAATTTGCAAGGAACAAATACCATTTTTTTTCAGTGTAATAGTAGTCAAATAATTAATCGAACAAAGTATCGATGAGAGATTGTATTATATGCTATAAGTTTTGATCTTTTTTATGGTTATATCGTTTGATAAACGGCCAGCTATTAAAGCATGAATTCTGCTCTAAAGGTATCTAAAAGTTGTTCTCGTATGTAACAAACAAATTTTTTTGTCAAAATTGAAAATTAAATAAAAATTCCTAAATCTTAATATTTTTTTTACAAATTCTATTTTTCTATATGGGACCAATATAGACAATATTATGTCGAATCTTATCTCTTTATTTTCGAAGCTCTAGTTGAGCTTATCTTTGATGCACCAACATGTTATTGGTCTCCAATCATTGACAAATATCTCTTCTGAACCGCACGGGCGTTGCTATTTATGTATCTGGAATTGACAACAATGGTGTTACTAGGCGCTACCTAACATCTACATCGTCGTAAAGTTTGACATTGTTGACTGTATACGTACTCAGAACATTTTGTCATACGAATGATATTTGTGTTGATTACTGACTTGAAAATTTCATCCCACTCAAAAAATTTTTTGCGATGATCTACTACGACTTTTAATATGGACAACTCACTTCGACTTTTGACGATGAAGCACAATCTAAAACCACTGGTTTAGTGAATTCAATTGTTGCCGTTTTTGACTCACCGACGAATCCAAAATCGATTGTTGTGCCAGAAAACATCGATACTGTGCGCGAACTGATAAAGCAAGATCTTCTTGTGACACACCGTGGGATTGACCCAGAGCATCAATATGACAAGCATATACAAGATTTTACATGAACATTTAGCCATGAAAAAGATTTGTGCACGCTGGATTCGGCATAATTTGACTCACTCAAAAAAGTTCGTATGGATTGATGCAAAGAAATGCTCAAAAAATACAATTGTGGTGCGTCAAAAGTCGTGTATAACATCTACAAAGGTGACGAATCTTGAATCTATGCATATGAGCCCCAAAGTAAACAACAATGGCCCGTATGGGTGTTCTAAAATGAACCAAACCCAACAAAAGTTGTTCCCGCAAAAACTACTTCGAAGCAAATGATCACCTGTTTTTTTAATATGGGGATAAATGGGCATGTGGCAATAGAGAATCGTAGAATTCTGAATGGAATGGATTTGTTTGCCAGAAGTCTTAGAGAAGAAAGAGCAACCAGAGACGCAGGATCATTCTTCACCATGACAATGTGAGCTCTCACACATCGGTCCGAACAACTCAATATGTGACTGGTTAAAATATCGAATTGATAGGTCATCCGCCGTACAGTCCTGATTTGGCACCCAATAATTTCTTTTTGTTCCCGTTCGTGAAGAATAAACTACATGGTCAACGATTTTCGATGCCAGAAGAAGCGGTTGATGCGTTCAAAATGCATGTTTTGCAGATGCCTCAATCGGAATGGAAAAAGTGGTATGAAAATAAGTTTAAACGTATGCAAAAGTATATCGATCATCGCGGAGAATATTTTGAAAAACAATAAAAGCATTTTCAATAACAAATATTGGTTTTTATTTATTATTCTCGATACATAAATAGCAAACCTCGTATCTCATATATTTTGTGTGTATCAGCAGAACTATAATATATCAAAAATATGTGCATTATTGTAAAGGGTCCTTATAATACGACCAGAATTCAACCACTGAAAGATTACCCGCGCATCATCAATTTTATCCATAACTTTCATAATCGACGTGGTTGGTGCCTCGAAAGACGGACATTTATGTTTATGATTTAAATCCACAATATATTTATTTATATATATTTATAAAATGAAATTATAAAACGTCCTGTTATATAAATTGATATTTTAACGTAAAATTTGGAGTGTGAGTCATGAAAAAGTTTTATGTCATAGATCGAACGGGAAATTTTGTAGGTTAAAACTGTACCTAATGACAATTCCAGTATAGCCAATGAATGAAATTGTTTTGTTATTGGTTAAAACAATGAATTAAATTATTTTGGTATTGGTCAAAATCATTATTTTATATACTCTATAAACATTGTTGATGAGATCACAAAAAGTTCGGGTTAAAACGTTGAAGAGTGAACATCGCTTCCACGTGCGGTCAGGGTATCGGTTTTGGTTGTTGTAACGGTAAAGTAGTGATGGTGAACCCAAAGGGGTTTGTCATCACGGAGGAGGCTTAAAAGGCTCTCCTACGTGAACTTGACGACAATGATAAGCGCATCACTGACCTGGGGGGTCAGTTGAGATACGCACTAGAGATGAACGCTCTAGCGGGCGACGAAGATGATCGAACTTATAGACGATCTGAAGGGATTGGACGGCGAAAACCAGAGACTCCAGAAGAGCCTGGCAAAGAAGAAATGCTTTTGTCAAAGCATCCGGAGGAAATGAAAAAGAAAGAAAGAAGCCAGAGCCTGCACGACGACGAAGGTCATTCTTCGGCCTCCGAATCCGAGAGCTGTCGTAAGACAGCTCAGAAAATCAGGAAACCGAAAAGGAGTTCGACGTCGGTGAAAGAGGACTTCCCCCTCTTAAAAAACCAACATCTGAATCTCCGAATTCGGACAAACCAACCTTCAAGAAGCCGGATCCATCAAAGGAGGCTCCACCAACTGTGGTAGACCAGAAATTAGGATCTTCTGAGCCTAAAAAGACTGGCAAAGTCCTCCCGATTGTGCTCAGGGACAAGGACGCATACCTGCAGATAACAAGGATCTGCGGAATGCGGGATCTTGTTCGCCAAATCCGTCACGAAGCCAGAAGGGGCTCTTCTTCAACCCCAGACTTCTGATGACTACCGAGCAGCGACGAAGCTGTTCGAGGAAAGGAACTATAAGTTCTACTCGTTCTGCATCCCTGAGAAACGCAATCTTCGCATACTCATGAGGGGGATCTTGGAGACGATAACAGACTCCGACAACTAAGGAACTCCACTCGATGGGTTTTCATTCTGTCCATGTAGAGAGGTGGAAAAGCGGTTATCCAAGTGGTTATCTCTAGGGAAGAAAAGAGCATCCATAACATCAAGACATTCGTGGGTCAGGATGTCAAGATGCAAAACCAACACTCGAATGGACGAGTAGTGCAGTATTTCAACTGCCAAAAGCACACAAAATGTTTAATGAAATATAGGTATCTTAAAAGTTCGCACTTCTATATTCCCGTTATTATTTTGAAACAGTTGTTTATCTTTCAATATGTTTTTGGAGTTAGCCAATGGTAATTCTGTTTTTATTAAATATTTGTAATAAAATGTCGTTAGTTATATTAGAATTATCGAAAGAAATAAAACCTTATGAATCTTTACAAATACTTACCGATAACAAAATAATCAATAACAGTGGTTCACTAAAACACAATAACAAAACAACTCAAATGAGAATCAAAACAGAACCGCTGATTCAGTAGATGAACTTTTAATTAATTGTTACATTAACACATTTTAATTATTCGTTACTTTCTCTTTCTACTCCGCTGTAACGCTCTCTTATAGACGAAGACATACTTATTGATTATTATCTCCTTCTCTCTCGTTCGGTAAAGAAAAAGAACATATTGAGACAATGTCTATGATACAGGCAATTGATGACGCACGGGTAACCTTTCAGTGGTTGAACTGTAATATAGCACAATGGTAACAACGAATGATAATCCGATAATTCCTATTTTATTTTGAAGAACATATAATAACTTTATGTTTTGAAAATAATGTCATTCAAATGTCCGCTTAGGTTTCGTTTGGTGGAATGTATTCTGGAAACCTAATTTTCGATTACTCTTTCACGGATATCGCATTGTATATGTTCAACGGTGGCCTGAGTTTTTCGCTAAACGTCAAGAATTATTCGGGGTTTATTTCTGTAAACCAAAGATCTAAAATAATCCCACAAAAAAATAATCCATGAGATCGGATGATCTTAGTGGTCACTACTTTTTGACATTATGATTTCGGGAAATAATGTGTCCAGAAAACTTTTCTTGCAAAACATCTATTGTCTGACGAGATGTGTGACAATTCGCACTACCTTGTTCAAAGAAATCATTGTTTATATCCACATTTATCAATTCAGGTTAAAGATATTCTGTTAGCATAAACCTATAGTGTTCATCATTAACCAAACTAAGGTACTATCACTTCTTCAGCCCAGAAACCGGAACACTTGAGGATCTGAATCACTCGCATAATTAGTATTTTTATTGGTCCAAATCTTGCAGTTATGTTTGTTCATAGATCTATTAAGCCAGAAGTGCGTTTCGTTGGAAAAGCCATGGGTGAATTGACACAATGTACTGAACACAGTAGTCTATAAGGAACATTTTTATTTCAAACAATATTACCTCTAAACAAACTTTTATTACAAAAATTTTTTCACAATACACCAAAACACTATTTTTAAATTCTGGACGCACGTTTCGCTAACCATGTTAGCATCATCAGCAGATGATTAAAACTTTTATAGTTTAGGGATAGATAGGGAGTTTTAATCATCTGCTCATGATGCTAATATGGTTAGCGAAAGGTGCGTCCAGAATATAAAAATAGTGTTTTGGTGTATTGTGAAAATTTTTTTTTTATAAAAGTTTGTTTAGTATAACGCTAAAGGTTCCAAAAACGAGGTGTAATATTACCTCTATTAAGTTCTGACAGACTTATTGGAACACTCTTTATTGTAAAAATATATGACTTATTTTTAAGAGATCTAAAATTGAGAAAGTAATATCATAATTATATGTTGTTCGGACATAAAATATACTTTGAACTCGTGACTCATCCGAGAAAGATATATTTAATAGTCTAAAGAACACAAAAAACCTAATAACTGATTACTATTTTTGGAGAAAGCTTGATGTGTACTTAAATTCTACGAGCGAAAATTAAAATAACGCCGCCTAATCCATCACAATCTCGTATACTTTAGAACATACAGCAGTAATAGCACTCGGACATGGTCATTTTCCTGCAGCAAAACCATGTAACTGTATAGAGTCGTATATGGTATGATAGATGGTTGCTCTTATATGGTATTCCGTTTTGTTCGCAAAAAATCATATTAGTAAAAGCCGCAGGTTTATTTTGAGAAGGGGAATGATATGATCCGTAATATTTTTTGAACTGCTCACTTCTTGGAATAGATCTAGAGTTTCACAAACCTGGTATAGGGTAACATATGTGTATAGCATATAGCAATATATTTTTTTCAAAAAAAAAATAGAAAATATTAGTGCAAGTTTATTTTAAGTTTATCTTGGAGTAATTCCAAAGAAAATCGATGAAATTCGATGTGAAGGTCAATCAAAAAAATCGAACTCTATATTTTTTTGTTCACACATTATACATATTATGAGTTAAGAAAGATATATAATTACAAAATTTTTTCTGTTCTTATATTTATATTTCCAATGTATTTGGTTGTCCGGAATGTTCATATGGATGTTTCATTTACAGCTCTTTTAACGCTTGTAACGCTGTGTTGGATTAGTAATGTTTAATTACATATTATTAATTCCTGTGGTAGTTACAATGTTCACGTCCAAATTCGCTTTAATTTACCTTTCAGTTAGGCAAGTTGATTCAATTCCCCTATTGGAACCTTCGGGCTAAAACACTAAACTCGAAGAGATTTACCATTAAACACCAAATCACTTTTTTTTAATTCCCGTGCCAAGAAATGCTCATAAAATACAATCGTGATGTGTCAAAATCCGTGTATAACATCTACACAGGTGAGGAATCTTGGATCTATGTATATGAGTCCGAAATTAAACGACTGTATGGGACTGTATGTCGACTGTATGGGTCTGAGAAATAAGCCAAAACCCAATAAAACTTGTTCGCGCAAGAAGCACTTCGAAGGAAATGGTCGCCTGTTTTCCTTGGGATAAATGGACACGTGGCTGCAGTGCCACTAGAAAATAGTAGAACAGTCAATTCTGAATGGTATACAATGATATGTTTGCCAGAAGTCTTTGAAGAAATAGGAAAAACAACCAGCGACGCAGGATCATTCTTCACCATGACAGTGCAAGCTCTCACACATCGGACCGAGCAACTCAATATTTGACCGGTCAAAATATCGAATTGATGGGTCATCCGGCGTTCAGTCCTGATTTTGATATTAATAAAAGTCGCCAGTTTATTTTGATCAGGGGACTGATATTATACGTAATACTAACTGCTCATTTCTTTGAATAGGTCTAGAGATTCACAAGCTTTGTATAAGGTAACATATGCCTATATCTTATAGTAATATATATATATTACTCTAAAAAAAAAGAAAATATTAGTGCTAGGTATTTTTAAGTTTATCTTAGAGTAGTAATTCCAAGGAAAGTCGATCAAATTATATGTGAAGGTCAATCAAAAAATAGAATTCTATATTTTTTGATTCACACTTATTAGTTAAGAAAGGAATGTAGCTAAAAAATATTTTATATGCTTTTTCATTTAAATTTCTAATGTATTTGGTTTTCCGGAATGTTCATAGGGATATTTCGTTAACAACTCTTTTAACGCTTGTAACGCTGTTAAGGATTATTAATATTTACTTACATATTATTAATTCCTGTTAGTTAGTTTAGTTAGTTAGTTAGTTACTTAGTTACAATGTTTACGTTTAGATTCGCTTTAATTTGCCTTTTGTTAGGTAAGTTGATTCAATTCCCCTATTGGAACCTTTGGTGTGAAACACAACTTGACATTTCCCACTAAACAACAAATCATTTTTTTTTATTCTTGACGTCAAGATCATCATGATACTAACATGGTTAGCGAAACGCGCATCGAGAAGATTAAAAAAAGTGATATGGTGTTAAGTTGATTCAAATTGAAAATGTCGTTCGATAACTTGCCTTTACACCACATTATGTATCTTTATTTCAAAAAGGGCAAGAACGCTTTCGAAACACAAACCATGATTTTTACCGTTTAGGGAGGGAATTCTGTTGGAGATACCATGGTTCAAAAGTGGTTTGGTCGGTTCAGGGGCGAAGATTTTGACCTGAAAGAACGGTCTGACAGTTTTCCAAGATCCATGCACCGCGGTTCGTAAGCAATGGATGTTTCTGTCTCGTTTACAGTACAGTCTAATGTTTACGTCGATTTTATTTAAAATGGCAAATTCTAGTCGTCGATTTTGCAAAAATCCAGCGGATCTGTTTTGTTTTGTAACAACATTAGTTATATAATTTTGTTATATAATATATATGCGGACGATTTACTTTAAAGTCACAAGCTAGATCTATATCCGAGGAAGTCAAAAATGTTTATATTTTATATTTTAAGTGCAAATTGGAGATAAAGATAAAAGTTGGGCCCCTCATATTTGTTGTGTGAGTTGTCACGTAAATTTAGTGCAGTGCCGTTTGCTCTTCCTATGATGTGGAGAGAACCTACTGACCATGTAAGTAATTGCTGCTTTCATATCACGAAAATGGAAGGAATTTCAAAAAAACGAGAAATTCAGTATTGAAATTCAGAAACCCAAAAAAGGTACTTCTTCCACCTCTACATATTAAGCTTGGACTAATAAAAAACTTTGTGGACAAAGAAAGTAATGGTTTCAAGTACCTAAAAGAAATATTTCCTCATGTAATATAAATAAATTATTCAAATAATTCATTTACATCAGTAATGTCTTTGCATAGATTTAACACGTTTTACTACTTGTTTATATTAAATATCGTAAATATATAATAAATATTAAATATATTAATATATCGTCTCCTTTTTTTTCCACCACCCTGTATCAAAAAAACTGTACGGGTTACAGTAATTGGCTTATCATTTTCGGATTTAGGACTACAATATACTTCGTATACAACTATTTTCCTCAATGTTACCTCAAAAAAGTTTTTATTTTTTGACCTGTGTAATATTTTGTAACATACCAACAGTTAATAAATATATTAAATAATCGTCGATGGATAACATTCGATACGTAATGCATAAATTTGTATACTTTCCAACATTACCATTCTTTACAATTACTTGTAATTGCATCAGATGATGCAGAAATCTGAAAAAAAATCTCTCTTTTTGGCGAGTTATGGTAATGGTGATCCACGCTGAATATCAATCGTTCTCCATACCATGCCGGGCATTATATATTATTTATGTAAAACACTAAAAACACGTCGTTTGTATTCACTTGACGACATCAGGTGAAAGAACCCGAACCCTTCTCGGTCATATTAATGGATTAAGTGCATGGTACCGCTCTTTCCTTTGTCTCTACAGGAATTCGATCGATTCATTAACGAGATTTTTGCTAAATACCATCGCAGAATAAACAATAATACAAATTGCTTTAATAGGTAATTGGTATGACAGTTATGGTTTGAAACGTGGTCAATTTGTATAACCTCGTTTTTCATTCTAGTTTTATTTGTTAAGGAAATAATTGATTTTATCTGTTAATCACTCATTATTTTAATTGTTATAAGGATGCACAATTCATTGAAATTTAATATAAATATTAAAGTTATTTCTGTAGTTTTTTCGTTAACATCCAAACTAACTGTCTCTGTATTGTTTGTAGTAAGTTTTCAATTGTACATTAATAATTCAATGGTTAAACAAATCGGACTTTCGGCAATATATATATATATATATATATATATATATATATATATATATATATATATATATATATATATATATATATATATATATATATATATATATATATATATATATATATATATATATATATATATATATATATATATATATATATATATATATATATATATATATATATATATATATATACATATATATATATATATATATATATATATATATATATATATATATATATATATATATATATATATATACACATACAGAGTGTAAGGGAAAGTACTTTCGTAAATTGAACGAAGGATTCTTTACGTTTTTGTAAACAAAAATTTCCTTAAAACATAGCTAAAATGTAATTACTTGAAAATAAAATTAAATATTTGTATAGCCATTTATTCTATACATTTCAGCTTAAATTTGATTTGTTTTGTAACAAAATAAAACTTACACATTATTGTCGTTTAATGTTAAACCTGGAATTATTAGGACCAATTTGTCAACCATAACGCTTTATAAACGATTCACGTTACATTACTATATTAATTATTTATGTTCACCATTAAATTCTTGGTGAAAGAAGCTTCGTCGGTTGATTCGAGGTCTTTCCATTGCCAACAATTACTGGGTATTTCTGTACTAAAATTGAATCATTTACTCCATTCGATAGTACTTATATATAAAGGAAAGCAATGTAGATCAAGATATTTAGTATTTATAAATAAATACATAAATAATAATATATAATATATATATATATATATATATATATATATATATATATATATATATATATATATATATATATATATATATATATATCCAATAAGATATACAATTTATTCTTCCACTTCAGGAAAATTTTTTACCAATTTCTCGCTGATATTCATATTCTTAATATTCTGTATTCATACTAACCAGTCTTAAGGAACGTATCCAGTCTTTAAGAAACTCTGACAAATATTTGCCGAGCTGGAACCAACCTTTTCGAATGTCGTTGCCCATAAATATGCGTAACCCCTTCGGATTTTTGGAGAGTCTCTTTGTAAATAGGAAGCATATCCTTTATATACGGAATATATTTGTATTTAAATCGTACTTAAATGCCTACACTGTTTGTCGCTATGTTAAAATAATATTGTTGTGACGATTCTGTGACGTTATCACGTCGTTGATGGCTAATGTAGATTATGATTCTTAATTAAAAAAAAAGTTAGTTTATTTGTAGTTTATTCATTTAGTAGCCATTTAATATTTGCGAAATATGTTTTATACATATTTGCTTAAAATGTTAATTCTTATAATAGCTTTTTGGTTGGTGATTTATTGACTGCAATTTTTTTTCCCGGAAGCCTTATGTTTTTGACTTTTGTTGTAAGGAAGTTTTTTTGTTTAAAATTATGATTATTAATGATCAATTTTTGAATTCACGCCTCCATTTCACACTCCTAGTATGTGCGATTCACCGCAACTTCTATCCACCGAGCTCCTGCTACTTTTTGAAACTCGATATCATTTTTTTCCACCGAGTTCGGGACGTCACACACATATATACATCACACGGGGTCTTACGACACCCTTCGGTTGGCATTCGTTCATCTTCCTGCTCAATCTTTTCCTTTTCATCAGACTGGAATGACCATGACCACTTTAGTTGGTGAGTGATATACGTTCTCCTACATCATCAAATCTAATTTTGCTCTAAATACATTCGTCAGTATTTGTTACGACCTTGTCTTATATATTACATTTTCCTTTACGTTATCTATCTCATTTTATGTTTGAAAACGTTTTTATATGATGAAGAATTTTTAAGTGAACACTTATCTTAATTCCCTAAATACTGCCCATGCCAATGTTATACTTCTACTTGTTTTAGCTTTCTGTCTTATTCGTTTTGTTCTAGTATTGACAGTTTTTGGCCGAAATATATGTATTCATCCACTACAGGTATTATTTTGTTGTTCATTTCTATTCCTTTCGGCCCTCTATTTCTGTATTTTTTTTCAAATTATATCAATATTTGTAAATTGTTCATATCATTACAAAAAAAAAACAATCTCATATGCGAATTTTTATACGTTTTCTATACTATTTATACGTTTTCTGTGTGATCCCAGGTAGGCGGTCTCATGAGTTTAAAAATACTAATAAAATAATCGTTATTTTTGTAGTTCAGCCAATATCTCGATATATATATATATATATATATATATATATATATATATATATATATATATATATATATATATATATATATATATATATATATATATATATATATATATATATATATATATATATATATATATATATATATATATATATATATATATATATAGGGTGTTTAGTGCATCGTTTGCTAAATAAAAATGGCCGATAGGAGGCGTCTTTTGCTATCTCCTTAGCGTCTATTAAACATTATTGGGCCCACAGATTTTTTTGTTAATTATTTAATTTTTTATTAGAAAAATTCCAAAAGTCAGCATTGAAACTTGAATTTTAAATAAAGTTATTGGTGTAGCCTCCAAATTATTTTGTTATTTTAATGTGTAATGTTGTAGGATTCTATGAAAATAAAATTAGATGTAAGCGACATCTACTTTTTTTATAGACTCGTAAAGTTTTTGGAAGAAGTAAGAAAATTTTAAAGCTCAATTTTGAATTGCATATTAAAAAAAACTAAAAGCGATCATGGTCTTCGAATTTTTTAGAAAAAATCTATAGTTTATCCTCTTTCTAATGGTATGCATTCATGCCATAAAAACGTTTTACTAAATTCACTAATTTACTAACTTTGTATATCGGGACTCATTAGGCTCGATATTACTTATTTGCGTAAACTACATATGCTAAGTAGGTAGAAAATATTATCTCACTCTTGCGCAGTGAAATCTGGCTGATATCTCTTTCTTACATTCAGTTTCGAGTAAGCGTCGGTAAGTGTTGAATGTATACCATTAGAAAGAGGATAAAAGAGAGATTGTTTAAAGAATTTGAAGAACCTGATACCTTTTAGTTTTTTTTATATGCAATTTAAAGTTGGGCTTTAAATTTATTTTTACTTCTTCCAAAAACTTTGCGAGTTCATAAAAAACCAGATGTCGCTTGCATGTAATTTTGATTTTCATAGAACCCTATAACTATAATTTGGAGGATATACCAATAACTTTTTTTTTAATTCAAGTTTCAATGCTGACTTTTGGAATTTTTCAAATAAAGAATTAAATAATTATCATAAAAAAACCTGTGGCCCCAATAAAGTTTTATGGAGGCTGAGGAGATAGTAAAAGACCCCTCCTAACGGCCATTTTAATTTGGCAAACGATGAACCAAACACCCTGTATATATACATTTGTATATATGTGGATTTCAAAAAAGCACATGATTCTATTGACCGCGAATCTTTATTCCAAATCTTGAAAGAATAAGTACTAGATCTGAAAACGCTAGCAATTATTATAGCAACATTCACTAACAAAAGTTAAATTCATGGGTGACATCTCAGAGCCCTTTGAAATTAAAACTGGAGTAAGACAAGGGCATGGATTCTCGCCACTCTTATTTGACTGTGTTCGAGAAAAAGTAATGGCAGGAGTGGCGTGAAAAAAGTCGGCCCTAAATATTGACCAGCCCATTAAACTGGGGAGAACCGACATCAAAATAGATTGTCCGGCGTTTGCTGATGATCTAGCAATTTTGGCTCAAGATCTATTAACGGCACAAAAACAGATTGAAATCCTAAAAGAAACACCAGAAAAGGTAGGAGTCCAAATTTCCTTTGAAAAGATACAATACATGACTTGCAACAGACTAAGAACACCTTTTGTAAAAAAAAAATATGGTAACATCAGACGAGTCTCTCAATTCAAATATTTGAGTGAAATAATCATGGAAAACGGGTTGGAAAAAGCGGCCAATATGGGTAGATGTCAAAAAATGGAAACTGCACTGAGACTTACACAAAAAATGCATATCTAAAAACACAAAACTGAGACATTACAACACAGTTATTAAGCCAGAATGTCTATATGGGGCAGAAACGCTAATTTTGAATAGAAAGGAAAATATCGAGGAGATTGAAAAACAGGAAAGAAAAATCATAAGAAAAATCTTATGCTCCAAACAAATAAATTGCACAACATACCGACTTCGAGAAAGCCAAGAAATCAAACAATACACAGATATATATAGCGATATGAGGAAAAGAAGACTTAAGTTTTACGGACATATAAAATTGATGAATCCGAGTAGGCTAACTAGACAAATAGTAGAATTTTATGAAAATAGCAGTAGAGCTATAGTAGAAATAATTAAATGGATTGCTGCAGTTAAAGAGGACCTAAGATATATTTATATATATATATATATATATATATATATATATATATATATATATATATATATATATATATATATACATATATATATATATATATATATATATATATATATATATATATATATATATATATATATATATATATATATATATATATACACGTATGCACGTATTTACACAAATATTCACATATACGCACCAATATTTTTGAATTAATTATTCTCTCATCATTCGGGTTCTAAGTATTAATAACAGCCGATATTATTTCAACCGTTTTTACTAGTTCAGATGCAGCTCTTTACCATAGAGAGTAGCTTTAGCATTCTATGTTTTTTAGTATTTTCATGTACATGTTTTCCTTGTCATGTATCTTGCAAATGGCAGATGTGCTCCTTTGCCTTATTGTATATTCCTTCGTATGGAGTATTTTCCTTCCATAGTATCTTGTATTGAGGGCCTGCTCTTCAGGCAGCTACTGTTAAGCTCCTCGTCTCACCTTTCACCTCACTTTTTAAGTTATAGCTGGCCAAGAGTTATTACTATGTGATGTAAGGGATAAAAAAAGAGTTATTACCATGTGATAGAGTATAGTTTATAGTATATGCACAGCAGTGTAAAATCAAAGAAATTGAGATACATGATAAGAATAGCTGGTTATTAAAAAGTTACATAGATTTGGAAAACAATTTTTGCAAACAATTAAAAATGGGAAGAGCTAGTATAATTTGACAAAATACTTGAGAAAAGAGATGGAACGATGGAAAACGATGAAAAGCGATGGAAAACATTTATACGTTAGGTTCCCTTTGAAAGATAGAAAAGGATAATATAATTTTTGATCGACAAAAGTGATATTTGGCATCATATAAATGTAATAATTTAAAGGTAATAATATTTATTCAATATATATATTTACATATATATTTGCCATTCTCTAAAACCTTATTCTCCACTTCAGATTTAATAAATTCCATTGGTTATTCAGTTTTTCCTGTTTTTCTGTTCTTAAGGAATGTCATGTTATTGGGTCACAAAGCACCATGCCTATAAAACACACATTATTTAAACAGTAAAACAATAGCAATAAACGTATATCGATCCTACCGTTATAAAAAACTTTCTATGCACGATTGGACACATAGTGGTGGTATTTTTCTTAATAAGACTATTTAAATCACTATATAAGTTCAATAATATCGTTTGACACAGCCATTATTTAAAATTAATGAATTAATTAAATATAACTGAATTTTCAATTATTCTTATACTAGAATAAAAAAAAGTGGAAAACTCGACAGAACTCAGTTGAAGTACATCTTACTAAAATATGGTGGTTTTTAAAGCACATCTATCATTATCTAAAAAATGCCACTGTTGAGAAATAGGCATAGTGATGGAAATGATATAAAAATATAGCAAATAATGGTATGAAGCTATAAAATTATAGTGTTTCGACACTTTATATGTATAATTATTGTTAATTAGCAAAATAGATATATTTATTCCATCAGCATCATCATCATCGTCATCAATCAGCCATCGTTAATCTACTGCAGGATGAAAGCTTCTTCACCATGCTTCCATCTCGCGCGGTTCCTCTGTCATTTGGGCCAAAGATACTTAATGACATTTTCAGTGCATTGTGTTTTCAGTCTTCTTCGTGGATGTTTATACATTTGTCATCACATCGTCACGCTATAGAGCCTGCCCACCTCCATTTCAATTCATTTACTCTTCCAATGATGTTACATAGTTTCATTTGTTCTCTGATCTATGTACAGATCTTTCTGTCCCCCCTGGTAATGTCAAGCATACACCTTTCTATTTCCCTTTGCGCTACTAGAACTTTTTGAACTGATTGTGAAGCGAGTGTCCATGTTTCACTTCAATATATCCTAACGCTCAGGACACACTGATCAAAGACTTTTTCTTCAGACAGAGTTGGAGTTTGTTCTTAAACACTATGTTGAGCAAGTACCTGCCAGCCCACCTCCCTGGTGCTATCACCCTTCATTGAAATCCTCTGTCCAAGATTTATGTAGTGATCTGCAATATACAGATCTCTCCCTAAAAGAGGAATTCTTCTTTCCTCGGAAAATTTATTGAACATAACCTAATTCTTTTTCAGGTTTATTTTCAAGCTAAATGGTATGTGTTTTTTGTAGTCCATCTCCAAAGGAGATTTTTAACTATTTGAAACATTTTCCTTATTGATGATTTATTCATACTGATCTGTAATTTCCATCTCCTTCCGGTCTTGTAATACATCAAAGCGGCTCGATAAAGCAAATCTCAAAATCGCTGCCCTCTCGAGCAGCTTCCCAGAATCCATTATGCTCTTGTTTAACCTTACCATCCCTTCGAGCTTTTCGACACTTTATCCTAACTTTGAGTTGTATCATTCGGTGGTCACTTCCAGTCTTAAAATGGTTAAGCACAGTAAAAAAATAAAATAAAAGTTAAGGACTTTCCATGTCCATTTTGTGTCTCCTTAGACAACGAATAGATAGAAAATATAATTTTTTTTGTCATATTGTAACCCCACTCACACAAACCGTTATTTAAATGTGAACTCACATCATCATTCATCCCAATTAAATTCGGTAGTTAAAACTACTGAGATTAGTCACAAGATCAATAAGATTGTCGGATAAGGAATATAGGCAAACAGAACTTAATTCCCTAGAAACGGCACTAATTCAAAACGGCTATGACATGCGTCAAATATAAAGGCATACTAATAAAGTTCAGGCAACTGGTCATACCAACAAATCCCCTAGATAATTGTCCCAAAACCCCAAAGTTCTTCTGCCATACATCAAAGTATCCAAAATCGCATATACGAGCATTCTCTCGCCGTCCGAAAATCGGATCTCTCCTCGACTCTAGCAGAACATCATATCTAAACGGGTCATAAAATAGATTTCAACAAGGTCAAAGTAATCGCGCCTATATATTCCTACAAACCCCACATAATTCGTGAAGCAATTGAAATCGAAAAACGCCCAGACTGCTTAAATAAGAGGGACGACGGTCTTATTACTCTCATTTACACTTATTTCCAAATGGCCCATCCGAGACCCTTCCAGTCAAACGTATATATTTCGTCTCATCCCCACCTCTGAACCGAGCTCTTCACCCACAACCTCACCTATTAATGCAGAGGTCGCACCGACCACCTTCTTTTCTAGTTGTGAACTCTGGAGTGTAGGCAGATTGAGGCCTCTAAGTAAATCAACTAGATTCTCTTGATAATGACTTCAAAATGGAAGCCGAAACGTCGAGATTTTACAAATCTAAAACGCGGTTCTACCCGAGAACCTAGTAATTCTAATATTACCGACCGTGGAAGCCTTTCCTATATATATATATATATATATATATATATATATATATATATATATATATATATATATATATATATATATATATATATATATATATATATATATATATACTGGACACGTACTCTACACTCGAGGTACGGAAAATGGCCGATGTGGCGGAATTGGATTCCTCATCAATCGAAAGCTGAAGGACAGTGTGGTAAAATTTGAAAGTACATCCGACCGATTAGCCCAATGCGTCATTCAGCTGAATAAAAAGTTTATGCTTCAAATCGTCCAAGCTTATGCACCAACTATAAGCCATAAAGATGAGGAAATTGAGGAATTTTATGATGATGTGGCCCAGCTTTTATACAAGGAGAAATGTAGGTACAAAATCCTGATGGGTGATTTTAATACCAGAATTGGAACAACAAGAACAGACGAAAATGCAATTGGCCCATATGGAACTGGTGAGCGAGACAATAGAGGTGACAGATTAGTTGATTTTGCTGAAGGACAAGAACTATATATATTTTGAAATCATTCTATAAGAAAAATATCAGCAGAAAATGGACATGGAAAAGTCCATCTGGGCTCACAAGCGAAATTGACTACATCATGACCAACGATAAAACAATATTTACCAATTTTACTGTCCTTAACAATTTTAATGTTGGAAGTGACCACCGAATGGTACGAGCAAGGGTTCGCATTGACTGTCGAAAAGATCGCGAAAGAATGGTAAGATCAAAGAAGGGCAAGGTGGATTCTGGAAAACAGCTGGAGAGAGGAAGCGATTTTAAGATTGCTTTGTCAAACCGGTTTGCTGCGTTACAAGATCCAGAGGAGGTGGAAATATCAGTTCAATATGAAGAAATCGCCAACAATGTACTTCAAACGGCTGCTTCAATAGCACCAGAGGAAAAATGTCTCAAACAAACAAAAATCTCCAGTGAGACCATTGATTTATTGAAGAAACGGCGAGCAATGAGAAATACAGGTAGTCCTTTTGGCAGGGTCGAGTACACTGAGCTCTGCAAAACTATAAGAAAACGTATCAGAGAGGACACGCGCCGATTCAATATGCAGCTTTAATTAACAGGAATTTAATTTAATTTAATTAATGCAGGAATTAACAAAGCTAAATAGAAGCTGAGAAACAAAAGAACGCAAATATATGCTTTAAAGCGTGAGGATGGCACAGTGTGCAGGACGCGTACCCAAATGTTAGAGATTGTCAGAAGGTTTTATTCCCAGTTATATGAAGATCAGAGCCAGTCAGGGACAGCAATACCCACGGAAGAACAATACATAATGCCAGATATCCTAGTGGAGGAAGTAACAAATGCTATAGAATTGATGAAGAACGGCAAGGCTCCAGGAAAGGATAGTGTAACTGTCGAAATGCTAAAAGCTGGTGGTCGGACGTTACATAAAACACTGGCAAAATTATACTCAAAATGCCTCAAAGAACAAAAAGTACCTGACTTATGGAAAAATGCAGAAGTGATCCTTTTACATAAAAAAGGAGCACAGGAAGATTTAAAGAACTACCGTCCAATAAGCCTCCTATCAGTGATGTACAAAGTTTTCACTAAGATAATTTCTAAAAGAATATTAAAAAAACTGAATGACGCACAACCAAGAGAACAAGCAGGATTCAGAAGTGGATTCAGTACAATGGATCACATCCAGGTTGTACAGCAGGTCATAGAAAGGCACAACGAATACACCATGCCACTGTGCTTGGCTTTTATCGACTACGAAACAGCATTTGATTCCATCTCAAAGCATGCGATAATGGATGCACTGCTTAGCCAAGGTGTAGAGAGAGCCTATGTAAACCTATTAGAATCGATATATGATGGAGCTACAGCCACAATTCACCTTGATGATCTTGAAGTGGGAATTAATATAGAACGAGGTGTACGGCAGGGTGACGCAATATCGCCTATTCTTTTCTCGGCTGGCCTTGAAGAAGTATTCCGTAAACTGGATTGGGAACAGGATGGTGTAAAGATCAATGGTGCAGACTTAAACCATCTTAGATTTGCAGATGATATTATTCTCATTTCACAAGACCCAGGGGAGCTGCAAAGACGCATACAAGAACTGCAAAGGGCTGGCGAACCATTTGGCTTGAAAATAAACCTGAAAAAGAGTCAGGTTATGTTCAATAACTTCGCTCAGGACAGAAGAATTTCAGTTCTAGGAAGGGATTTAGAGATTGTGGACAGCTTTATATATCTTGGGCAGAGGATTTCCATGGAGGGGAATACCGCCCGGGAGGTGGAACGGTGTATTAAATGTGGCTGGCAGGCATTTGGTAGGCTCAGCATAGTGTTTAAGAGCAGACTCCCACTTTGCCTGAAAAGAAAAGTATTCGATCAGTGCGTTCTACCCGTTATAACATACGGAAGTGAAACCTGGACACTCACATCGCAATCAATTCAAAAACTTCGGGTGGCACAGAGGGGAATGGAAAGATGTATGCTTGGCATTACAAGACGAGACAGAAAGTCCTGCGCATGGATCAGGGAACAAACAAAAGTCTGTGACATCATTGGAAGAGTAAAACAGTTGAAATGGAAATGGGCAGGCCATATAGCGAGGCGATGGGACGACAGATGGACCAAGGCAATCCTGGAGTGGATACCCCTTGATCGCAAACGTCCGCGAAGAAGACCGAAAGCACGATGGATTGATGACATCGTTAAGTATATTGGACCCGAGTGGCAGAGGAAAGCCCAGGACCGTGAAGGTTGGAAGCATGCTGAAGAGGCCTTCATCCTGCAGTGGATCGATGCGGGCTGATGATGATGATGATGATGATGATGATGATGATATATATATATATATATATATATATATATATATATATATATATATATATATATATATATATATATATCATCATCAATCATCATCATCAATCAGCCCTCTCCATCCACTACTGGATATAGGCCTCCCCCATTTCTGCCCACCGTATTCTATCTTGAGCGCTTTGCATCCAGTTTGTGGTTATTCTTTTATATCGTCTTTGATATCGTCCGTCCACCGCGTGGGAGGTCTTCCCCTGCTTCTTTTGTCAGCTCTTGGTCTCCACTCGAACAGACCCCTTGTTCATCGTCCATCTGTCATGCAGACCACATGTCCAGCCCAATTCCATTTGAGCTTAACCTGATAGATAACATCCGTGACTCCCGTTCTCTCTCGTAAGTCCTCATTTCTAACCTGGTCACGAAGTGACACACCGAGCATCGATCTTTCCATCTTACGTTGTGCTTTTCTTAGCCTCTTAGCAGATGTGACTGTTAGAGTTAAAGTTTCGGCGCCGTAGGTCATAACAGGCAAAATGCACTGATTAAAAACCTTTCGTTTCAGACAAATTGGGAGATTAATCTTAAATACCTCCCCAAGTCTGCCATATGCAGCCCAAGAGAGCGTGATTCTTCTTTTTAATTCGCATGTTTGGTTGTCTCTCGTGATCTGTATTTCATGACCAAGATATGTGTACCTATCCACCAACTCCACCTCGCAATCACCAATATTAATATTTCCACTAGGGACCAGATTCGTCATAAACTTCGTTTTTGACATATTAATCTTTAGCCCAACCTGAGCACATACTTCCTTGAGATCTTCCAGCATTTTCCTGATCTCTTGTAGGTTGTCAGACAGCAAAGCTATATCATCCGCGAAGCGTAGATTTGTTAGGTTTAAGCCATCTATATTTAAACACTTTCCGTTTCATTCAAGCATCCCGAAGGTGTATTCCATAACGGTGATAAATAGTTTGGGTGACATAGTGTCACCCTGTCGTACTCCTCTACCGATTCTTATGGGGTTGGTGTTTTCGTGCAGTTTTACCATCATGGTAGCATTTTTATATAATATATGTTATATATTAGTTTAGTGTAACGATAGTCGACACGACATTTTTTTAAGGAGTCTAAAACTGCACTTATCTCAACGGTGTCAAAGGCCTTGTGGAAGTCCACAAAGGCAATGACAAGCGGTCTATTGTATTCCATTGATTTTTCGATCACAATTTTGATGCTTTGAAGATGGTCATTGGTTCCAAATCCTCTGCGGAACCCGGCCTGTTCTATTGGTTGGTAAAAATCTAATTTGTTTTCCAGTCGTGTAGTAATAATTCTCGTGAAGAGTTTATAAAGGTGACTAAGTAAGCTTATTGGCCGATAGTTTTCCAGTTCGGCGGTATCTCCTTTCTTGTGGATCAAGATCACGATGGCGTTGTTCCACCTATCTGGTATGGTGCTGTTAAAAAGACAGAGATTAAAAAGTTTTGCTATTTTCTTGAGTAAACAGTTACCACCTATCTTAACTGCATCGGCAACTACGCAGTCCTCTCCAGGGGCCTTATTGTTTTTAGTTTTCCTCAGTACCAGCTTTATTTCGTCCAGAGTAATATCAGGCATTAATTCTAACCCTTGATTAACGATACCCTTTTCCCTTGTCAATATCTCTAGTTCTGTTTCTGAGTCTAAATTTACTTCATTGTGGCTTTTATATAAGAGGTGGTAAAAGTCCTCAACTATTTTTAGAATATCTTCCCGGTTTGTTGTAGTATGCCCCTGTTTGTCCTTTACCTTGGTCATCTGCTTTTTTCCGCCTTCTAGTTTCCTACGTAAGACCTTCATGTTTTTATTGTTTTCTATTGTTTGTTCGATCTGATTTTGGTTGTGTGTTCTAATGTCGCGTCTTATAGCCTTTGATATCTCCTTGTTAATTTGCCTTAGGTCTTCACCAGTAGTCAGTTCTTCACTTCTCATGTTTCTTCTTTGTTTCATTTTCCGCATAATAGCTTCGCTCAATTTCGATTCTTTCTTGGTTGTTGGACAGTATCCGTTTTGGCCTTCTATCAGGGCAGTAGTGATGGTCTCGTTTAGGACATTGATGTTCTCTTCTGCTTCAGGGCCATTTAGCTTATTTGTAATGCATTGCTGGAAGCCAACCATGTCCGATGGACTCTTCCATGGTCTGCCGCTGGCGGTCTTCTTGATCAACCTATGCCGTTCTTTACCGATGTCAATCATTAATTTGGCTCGTACAATCCTGTGGTCACTTCCGGTGCTTACCTTGGTCAGTACTGAGACGTCTTTGACTATATATCTTTTGTCGGTGATTATGAAATCTATTTCATTTTTTTTTTTTGGCGAACCGAACGGATTCCGGGAGATTGGAAAGATGCTCTAATCCATCCACTACACAAGAAAATAGATAGAACAGATGTAAACAACTACAGAGGGATATCTCTTCTCCCAGTTTGTAACAAGATTCTATCTCAATGTCTACTAGACAGAGCACAGGGACAGTTAGAATCTAAAATTGATGAATATCAAGCAGGTTTTCGACCGGGCAAATCCTGCCCTGAACAGATCCTGAATCTAAAGTTGATCCTAAGACATCAAAAACAGTACAATAAAAATCTCGTCTGTACATTTGTGGATTTCAAAAAAGCATATGATTCTATTGACCGCGAATCTTTATTCCAAATTTTGAAAGAACAAGATCTGAGAACGCTGGCAATTATTAAAGCAACATTAACTAACACAAGGTCAAAAGTTAAATTCATGGGTCACATCTCAGAGCCCTTCGAACTTAAAACTGGAGTGAGACAAGGGGATGGACTCTCGCCACTCTTATTTAACTATGTTCTAGAAAAAGTAATACAGGAGTGGCGTGACAAAAAGTCGGCCCTGAATATTAACCAGCCCATTAAACTGGGGAGAACCAACTTCAATACACATTGTCTGGCGTTTGCTGATGATCTAGCAATTTTGACTCAAGATATATTAACGGCACAAAAACAGATTGAAACCCTAAAAGAAACAGCAGAAAAGGTAGGACTCCAAATTTCCTTTGAAAAGACACAATACATGACCTGCAACAGACTTTTTGGAGATGGAGAACATCATTTCTAAAAACAAAATATGGTAGCATCAGACGAGTCTCTCAGTTCAAATATTTGGGTGAAATAATCATGGAAAATGGGTTGGAAAAAGCAGCCAATAAGGGTAGATGTCAAAAAATGGAAATGGCATTAAGACTTACACAAAATATTTACAACAAAAAATGCATATCTAAAAACACGAAATTGAGACATTACAACACAGTTATTAACCCAGAATGTCTATATGGGGCAGAAACGCTTATTATGAATAGAAAGAGAGACATCGAGGACATTGAAAAGAAGGAAAGAAAAATCATAAGAAAAATCTTAGGCCCCAAACAAATAAATGGCACAACATACCGACTTCGAGAAAACCAAGAAATCAAACAATACACTGATATACATAGCGATATGAGAAAAAGAAGACTTAGGTTTTACGGACACATAAAACGGATGAATCCGAGTAGATTAACTAGACAAATGGTCGAATTTTATGAAAATAGGAGTAGAGCTAAAGTAGAAATAATTAAATGGATTACTGCAATTAAAGAGGATCTAAGATCAGCAAATATTACACAATGTGAAATTCAGGATAGAGGCTGTTTCAGACACAAGGTTAACGTTTGGGAGGTTGGCCAGAAGGAAAAATGTAGGAAGACTGGAACAACTTAGTCTGACGAAAGGAAAATAGCTCATAGCGAAAGAATGAAATTAGTATGGGCGCAAAGGAAGGCTAACATCAACAAACGCCTCTAATTGTACTTCGCGTGGTCGACCAGGGCCCATATGTGAATAATAATAATTTATATGTATATATACCCAAACTAGTATTGTTATGTTTCTCATTTATTAAAACATTATGTTTATAAAAAAAGTGAAGTATGACCCTGCTTTTGTTAGATGTTTCGAATATGTTTAATTACATATTGCAATTTTGCAAAATCAGATTGATCCCCCTGATTACATTCTAAGCTTAGATCAATCCGCAACTAACCTAGATTTTTTGTTAAGTAAACCAAATACCTTGAAACAATAAGATTTCAAAAATTCTCCCGTATAAAAGTTATCTCAAACGCCGCCGCAAAAAAATCGATTATAGTGTCAGATGAAAGAAACTAAAAAAAGACACGAACCAGCTGACCGACGGTAGATGAATTCGATAACGTTTTAACATATAATAAATTAATATTATGTATGTACGTTGCAAAATTTTTTAATCATTTACAATAAGTCGAGCGGGCTAACCTTGACAGAAAACGGCTCAAACAAAAACATATTAGCGCTAGTCCCGATCGAGATATTATGTGGCGGTTGCGACATTTCGTATTGTCTTTGTAACGTTATATGTGACATTTTCTATATAAAATGGCCATTTACTGACCCAGTTGTTCTGCTACGTTAAAAAGTTACCCGTACGTCTTTTCTCAAATACAAGTTTCTTATCTACTTATTTATGATATTTTTGTCTTTGTAACAATGCAGTGTAATGTATAGTACAAATCGAAAATCCAGTAATGGTTTTAATCAATACTACAACAAAATAATCGTTTTGTCTGCAATTCTATATTATTTGTGATTTGCAACATATCTTATCTGGAAGATAGGTGTGCCTCTTCTTCTTTTGACATCTACCCATTTGATTGACAACATTTTTTCTTTATTAAAAAAGCTTCGAAATTGCTGATCAAATTTGCGGTCGAGAAGTTGATATAGGAAAAATGAGTTTATTGAGGAAGTTCTTTTCATTCCTGCTTGTTCCGATGCTTTTTGTTTATTAGGTTTCAGTCTATGATATTGACATTATATTATGAGACTTTTCTATTTTTCTACTAATATAACGACATTTATATTAAATACATTTTTCTGTTTTAGAATATACAGTATTCGTGAAGAGAAAACGTTGCAATGACATTTCTAAATAATTTTGCATGCTGTACATTTTAGTATACGATGTAATAAATAACATACATTATATGGAATACACAACCTTACAGTATATAGATACTTAGAGTACAGTATATAGATACTATGCTTTTAATGTATAATATCCTTTATACTATACTTTATACTGTACTCCACTGCATACTATACTTTATATACACTATACTGTACAAGATATTGGACATTAAACTGCTTACTATACAACTGTATAGTATATTCTATATTATACAATTTGCTATATTGTATTCTATCATGTATACTATACTGTGCACTACACTGTATACTATAATGTATACTATGCCATATACCGTACCCTATACTATACCGTGTATTATACCGTATACTATGCCGTATGCTATACTGTATACTATACTGTATACTATACTGTGTACTATACTGTATACTATACTGTATACTATACTGTATACTATATTGTACACTATATTGTATCTTATACTGTATACTATACTTTTTACTATACTGTATACTTTACTGTATACTATACTGTATACTATAATTTATACTATACTGTATACTATACTGTATACTATACTGAATACTTTAAGGTTAAGGATTAGGGTTAGAGGCACATCAGCAACTCCAAGGCTATTTGGCAATTGGACCTACAGTTTAACGTAGGCTCCGTACTATAATGTATACTATACTGTATACTATACTGTATATTATACTGTATACGATACTGTATACTATACTGTATACTATACTGTATACTATACTGTATACTATACTGTATACTATACTGTATACTATACTGTATACTATACTGTACTACGATTATCAGCAACCGAAAACCCAGACCAACGCCCCCCTAGGGCTATCAACCCTTGGTTTTGTGCTTACCTATAGATTTATAGGTAAGCACAAAACCTCTATCAGGAAGCCTACCGACTGGTGAGTGACCAACGTAGAAGACTTCTCAGAATGCATCCGACCTTACCCAGCTTTTAACTCGCGTGACTGAGGGGTAATTCCTTGTTGGCTTTTACACTCTTACTGAGAAACATCACAACTTTAAGTGTGAGTATGTGTGTGTGCGTGTTTTTTTCAACGACGGAGGAAATGCTTTTTACGCACACCTGTCTCAAAACGGAGACTAGGCAGTGTGAGGCTTAATCAAGCACTCTTACTCACTAAAACCCTACGTCGAACTCATCCCATTCCCTGCGGCACCGCCATCAAACATTACTTTGTAGAGATGAACTGGCTACTAGCCCTTCTCAGATTCTAATTCACATTATGTTTTTGTCTCAATCTCTCAATTACACGAAGCTTTCTGATAATGGTTGCGGCGTAATCTGCCACTGCATTCCAGTTGGCTTCGGATATTGTCATCAGTTGAACAATGTTTTCTAGAGTGGAGTGCTGTTGGAGTAACTCATGGAGTTTTGCTCCGTCTCGATAAAATCGTGGACAGACGAAAAATACATGTTCCGCATCTTCCACGGTAGATTGACATGTCGGACATAAAGCACTATCGCTTATTCCAAACCGCATTTGATACGCCAGAAAGCAGCCATGACCGCTGAGAAGTTGAGTCAAATAGTAATCCATCTCCCCATGTCTCCTCTCTATCCATATCGTAATATCTGGCACAAGTCGATATGTCCATCTCCCAGTATTGGCTGTATTCCACCTTTGCTGCCACCGGGCAGTTATTTCCGACTGCTCGACCTTTGCAACATTTCGCCAATTTGTGTTTCGGTCTTCTCGTAATCTACTATAGATCCTAGTTCTTTCACTTGCTATTAGTTCAATAGGCGGTGTTCCTGATATGACATATACAGCGTGATACGAAACTGTGCGAAATTCACGTGGCACTCAGAGAGGCTCTTCGATATGCAGAAGTCATATGACGTGCATATAACTCGGTCTCCATAGCATGTGACCATATCGGTGCGGCATAGAGCAATATAGAGCTTATTACTCCATTTAACAACTTTCGTCGACTCTATTGTAGTCCAATGTTAGCCATGATTGTAGGTGAGGCGTTGGTCACATGAGCAGCACCAACAGACTCTAGGTGCTCATTGAAGCGTAATCTCGCATCTATTTGAACGTCCAGATATCTAAGAGATGACTTTGAGGTGATCTCGCAATCGCCTACTCTAAGTGTAATATACTCCGTTCTTCTCCAGCTGCTCACGAGAACAGTCTCAGTTTTTTGGTCTGCTAGTTGTAGTCCTACGGATGTGAGCTACTGTCGAATAGTTCTTATAGCCTCGTTTGCAATCCTTGTAACTTCCTCGACATACTTGCCGACGATAATCACAGCAACGTCATCCGCAAATCCTACCGTTTTTGCCTATCAGGCAGCGGAAGTCTCAGCAGTGCGTCATATATAATGTTCCACAAATCTGGACCGAGAATTGAGCACTGCGGAACTCCACCGGTGATCTTATGTGTTTTTTGCCCATTATCTGTATCGTACATCAGAGTACGATCATTAAAATAATTTGCGATCATCCTTCTAATGTACACTGGGACCATAAAAGAACTCAGTGCGTTCATAAATTGACTCCTCTGGGCCGAGTTAAATGCGTTCTTCACATCCAATGTGATTATGGCACAGTACTTTTTGGAGCCTCGCTTCTCCTCTCGCCTCTCGAGCTATATTCAATACCGCTTCAATGGCATCAACTGTTGACCTCCCCTTCCTGAAACCATACTGTCCATTACTAAGGCCTCCATCTCCCTCGATGTATTCCTTTAGCTGATTACAGATAATTTTCTCCAAAACTTTGCCCACCGTGTTCAACAGACAATTTGGCCTATAAGCTGACGGATCATTTGGTTGTTTATTGCCCTTCGGTAAAAGAACCAGTTTCTGCTTTTTCCATTGAGATGCAAAAACACCCTCACGCAGGCAAGAGTTATAAACTTCCAGAAATATTTCTGGTCTACACCCTATGACAGTTTTATGGGCAATATTTGGCACGTCATCGGGGCCCGGAGCCTTGGAGTTCCCGATCCTATTGAAGGCACTCAGCAACTCGTCCTCTGTTATCAGTGGAACAGGCCTCTGAGTATCTTCTGAAACCTTGAAATTTATCTCAGGCTGACACGGAAAGAAAACACCTATTATTCTGTCCAGCAGGTCCGGACAAAATGAAGATAAGCGGTTAAAACTCTTCAGCTTTCCCATGGCTCTTTTATATGGCCTGCCTCATAGGTCGTTATCAATCACATAGTTCTTTCCATCTGCGGCGTTTGCTATTTCTGATTGCATTTTTAAGAGCACGATAAGCCTTAGAGGTATCTTGTATATAGTATAAAGTAATATATATATATATATATATATATATATATATATATATATATATATATATATATATATATATATATATATATATATATATATATATATATATATATCAATATAGCAGTCAATATGCAGCTAGTGCAAAAAACCCTGGAAGAAAACAAAGGAATTAACAAAGCTAAACAGAAGCTGAGAAACAAAAGAACGCAAATATATGCTTTAAAGCGTGAGGATGGCACAGTGTGCAGGACGCGTACCCAAATGTTAGAGATTGTCAGAAGGTTTTATTCCCAGTTATATGAAGATCAGAGCCAGTCAGGGACATCAATACCCACGGAAGAACAATATATAATACCAGATATCCTAGTGGAGGAAGTATCAAATGCTATAGAATTGATGAAGAACGGCAAGGCTCCAGGAAAGGATAGTTTAACTGTCGAAATGCTAAAAGCTGGTGGTCGGACGTTACATAAAACACTGGCAAAATTATACTCAAAATGCCTCAAAGAACAAAAAGTACCTGACTTATGGAAAAATGCAGAAGTGATCCTTTTACATAAAAAAGGAGCACAGGAAGATTTAAAGAACTACCGTCCAATAAGCCTCCTATCAGTGATGTACAAAGTTTTCACTAAGATAATTTCTAAAAGAATATTAAAAAAACTGAATGACGCACAACCAAGAGAACAAGCAGGATTCAGAAGTGGATTCAGTACAATGGATCACATCCAGGTTGTACAGCAGGTCATAGAAAGGCACAACGAATACACCATGCCACTGTGCTTGGCTTTTATCGACTACGAAAAAGCATTTGATTCCATCTCAAAGCATGCGATAATGGATGCACTGCTTAGCCAAGGTGTAGAGAGAACCTATGTAAACCTATTAGAATCGATATATGATGGAGCTACAGCCACAATTCACCTTGATGATCTTGAAGTGGGAATTAATATAGAACGAGGTGTACGGCAGGGTGACGCAATATCGCCTATTCTTTTCTCGGCTGGCCTTGAAGAAGTATTCCGTAAACTGGATTGGGAACAGGATGGAGTAAAGAACAATGGTGCAAACTTAAACCATCTTAGATTTGCAGATGATATTATTCTCATTTCACAAGACCCAGAGGAGCTGCAAAGACGCATACAAGAACTGCAAAGGGCTGGCGAACCATTTGGCTTGAAAATAAACCTGAAAAAGAGTCAGGTTATGTTCAATAACTTCGCTCAAGACAGAAGAATTTCAGTTTTAGGAAGGGATTTAGAGATTGTGGACAGCTTTGTATATCTTGGGCAGAGGATTTCCATGGAGGGGAATACCGCCCGGGAGGTGGAACGGTGTGTTTAATGTGGCTGGCAGGCATTTGGTAGGCTCAACATAGTGTTTAAGAGCAGACTCCCACTTTGCCTGAAAAGAAAAGTATTCGATCAGTGCGTTCTACCCGTTATGACATACGGAAGTGAAACCTGGACACTCACATCGCAATCAATTCAAAAACTTCGGGTGGCACAGAGGGGAATGGAAAGATGTATACTTGGCATTACAAGACGAGACAGAAAGCCCTGCGCATGGATCAGGAAACAAACAAAAGTCTGTGACATCATTGGAAGAGTAAAACAGTTGAAATGGAGATGGGCAGGCCATATAGCGAGGCGATGGGACGAAATATGGACCAAGGCAATCCTGGAGTGGATACCGCTTGATCGCAAACGTCCGCGAAGAAGACCGAAAGCACGATGGATTGATGACATCGTTAAGTATATTGGACCCGAGTGGCAGAGGAAAGCCCAGGACCGTGAAGCATGCTGAAGAGGCCTTCATTCTGCAGTGGATCGATACGGGCTAATGATGATGATGATATATATATATATATATATATATATATATATATATATATATATATATATATATATATATATATATATATATACATATATGTATATATATATATTTATATATATATATATATATATATATATATATATATATATATATATATATATATATATATATATATATAGAGAGAGAGAGAGAGAGAGAGAGAGGATCTTGTCTCAGGTCCTCATAATTTGTTCACCCTCTCGCTCTTTGTCCTAGTCTTCTAGTTCGGTGACATACTCGTCGTAGCTATTCTATCTCCTCATTCCACCAGTAAACAGGTAAATTGCGGTTATTGTTGGCACGTTTTGACATAGATGCATCACATGCATTGACAATCAGTAACATCAATTGTGATGTTTTCTATTCAGGAGATCCTACGAGTACCAAATATTCCTTTATCATAACCATGAAGGCCTCGCGGTCGAACGATCTGGAGTTCCATCCATTGGGGCGACTATTCAGTAGCGTTTCTTTTTCAGAGTGATCAACTTCAAAAATAACAGCTTGGTGATCGCTGTGGGTGTAATGATCGCTTACTCGCAATAACGCCACGTGACGAGCTAGGAACTCGCTAGCAAAGGTCAAATCTATGATCGAAGTGTTACCATTCCTTATGAAAGTTGGAGTCGAGCCGCTGTTGACTAGGATTAAATCCAGCGACGCAAGGATGTAAAAAAGCAATTCACCTTGCCTATTCGTAAACCGACTAACCCAATATTTAGCCCATGCATTAAAATCACCTGCTACAATAGCAGGGCACTATCCTTGAAGTTCTCATGTCATATCGAGCATAGATCCAAACTCCTCACGGCTTGCACTTTGGGGAGCATAGACACTGTAGATATAAATGTATTTTATTTTAACCCAAGTAAATCCCCGATGTTGTGTGCACGGAACCTCCTGGGTAAAGTGGCCTCCACAAACCCAGATGGCCGCTTTTCCAGTGATATTAGATATCCAGTTTTGTGAGCCTTCGATGTTTCTGTACTGCTCGCAGAGAATGGCGACATCTAGCTGGTGCTCGCGTACAGTTTGCTTCAGTAGGTCTTGGGCAACCGTGCACTGGTTGAGGTTTAGTTGATAAAACTTTATCTCTTCGTTTTCGTGAACGCTTGGACGGCCTGTTTGTAAGTCTGGCACGCAAAACTGCCAGTTTGGCGTTTACTTCCATCGTTCCCACTACACAGAAGACAACGTGGTTCTGATGCAGTGCAGTTCTTGGTAATGTGGCCTTCATCGCCTGCATTTGATGTTTGTCTCACTCGACTGACAACCCATCCTACTTTTATTTTACCTATACGTATAGTTATGTTCGCGAGTTCTACGGGCAGGACTACAACTGCCGTTTGCGTTCCTCCATAGGGTTTATGTAGTGATTTCACTACTGAAACCAGAATCCCTTTTGCTTCCTCTATTTGATCTTGGAAGATTACTTCATCAAGGTCTTTCAGTTTCAACACCATTGTGTCCGTCCTACAGGTACCTCTGCCTTTTTCCAGGCCTTGTTTCCACAATCTCGCGCAGTGTGTGAGTCTTGATGCGTCTTTCGGTCCAATTTAATGAGAATATTGCCAGCTGCACTTTTCCGGATCTTTGTGTGTCCCTATGCTGTGTCTAGTAGACATTGAGATAGAATTTTGTAACAAACTAGGAGAAGAGATACCCTCTGTAGTTGTTTACATCCGTTCTATCTCCTTTCTTATGTAGTGGATGGATTAGAGCAACTTTCCAATCTTCCGGAATCCGTTTGGTTTGCCAAACTTCTTGTACAATTTTGGTTATTTCCTTGATCGTACCTGGACCAGCGGATTTTGAAAGTTCAGCAGTGATTCCATCTTCACCAGAAGCTTTGTCATTTTCAAGTCACTTGATTTGCGTACTTATTTCATCTTCATTCGGTGGTCATGAATCTGGGTTTGTTTGTTTAGAGTTTAGTGTTGGTAATCTTTTTAAGGCCCAGGACAGTTTAGTAGTCGTTCAAAATATTTCGCAAGTTTTTTGCAATTGTCTTGGTTATTCAGAGCTAATTGTCCATTTTCCTTTCGAAAGCAAAGACTTTGGGGTTGATAGACTGTTAATTTAGTTTTAAATCTTTTGTAAAAATTTCGGGTGTCATTTTTTTGAAAATCTTTTTCTATTTAATTAATTAATTAATTATTAAGTTGATTGTTTTCATATTTTCTTTTAGTTTGTCTAATTAGCTTCGATGTTTCTTTTCTTACTTCCAAAAAGATGTTATAGTTTGTTGCTGTTTTTGGACTGTTCCACTCTTTGAATGCTTTACTTCGGCTTAATACTGCTTGCTCTCAAACTTCATCCCACCACGGACATTTTCTACGTTTTTGTAAAGGGACCAAGTTTAAGGCTGTTTTAATAATTTTTTGTTTCAATTCTTGTGGGTTCTGTGCTGGTTGTTTATCAAGCTCTTCTGTTAGAGTTGGTTTTATTTTCCTAGTGTCGAACTTTGGTATTAGCAGTCTCTCTTGAATAAGTTTTCGAGGTTTTAAGCTAAGTTTGATTCTAGTCAAGTAGTGATCTGTGTCTATATTAGCTCCTATCCTAACTTGAACATTCAAAATCTCTTTATAATTGGGGTACGAAATGGCAGCATGGTCTTTTGATTTGTTATTTTCTTCTTAAAATGGGTTGATATTATTTTTAGATTAAACTGCTAACATAGTTAGTTCAACCAATCTTCTGCCATTATGGTTAGTCAATTTATGAGCGGGAAAACTGCCTACTATTTTCCAGTACTTACTTTCTTTCCCTAGTTGAGCGTTAAAATCACCCAATAGGATTTTTACATGGTTAAACGGAATTTTAGAAATAGTTTTTTCCAGAATTTCCAGGACTTATTTACTTTTTCAGGATTAGATTTATTTTCTTCGTTAACTGGGAGGTGGGCATTGATTTATGTATAGTTTTTGTTAGCACACTTGAGGGAGAGTGTCATAAGTCGATTATTTACTGGCTAGACATTAGTTATAGAACCAATAATGGTTTTTGAGAGAGCGAAATCAACACGAGATGTGGTGTATTTTTGAGTATTGTTTTGTCCGTTTTACTTTTAAAAAGTTTGTAATTGCCGAAGTCCAAGGTATTTTCATCTGTCAATCTGGTTTCTTGCAAAGCTAAATTTGGATTTTTTGCTGATTGAATATTCGCCCCAATTCGTGTAATTTTCCTGAGCGCAGGAGTGAGTTGATAATTACCGTTTCAAAGAAGTTTTTGTTTTCGGTTTCAGACGTTGGCCAGAGGTCTCCGACTCCCTCTGAAAGATTTTGCGTTTAAGCCCGGATGCCCCGGAATCCGAAAGTTCGGTTGTACCTGCAAAGCTGGCAGTTTAGTTTTTTTGCCTTGATTCGGGGCTTCTTATTTTGAGATATTCGCAGCTGTCCGTTAATATCTAATGGAACTTTCACTATCCACTATCCGTGACCCATCCAGTAGCTTAGGCGAGGTACTGAGTATATATATATATATATATATATATATATATATATATATATATATATATATATATATATATATATATATATATACGATGGTGTATACTGGCGTACGTACCAGATACCATTAAGCAGCTATGGCCTATAAAAACCAATCAATGACCCCTACATCTTGCTTACGATGGTGTTCATGCTGGCATACGTGCCGGATACCATTAAGCAACCATGGCTTATAAGAACCAATTTTTTAATTTTCGATTATTATTGTAGTAACACTAATCAAAGCTTGATTGTATATTCTTTCTGCATAAATAAATAACTATTTTAAAAAAGTAATTTTTGGTGAATACAAACATAATTGGCGCTGGGAACAGGATCCTCGTTGCACGAGAATTCATCTATGAAAAATCGGTCAAGTTGAGTTGTTAAGCAGCAGATCCTAAGAAATCATCTTTAATAAAGATTTTCCTCTTCCTGTAAGTACTCAACCTATTATCCTTTCTTTTAATTATTAGTTATGAGCACTTGTAAAGAAATACCCCTCGCAAGTTTGTCTACAATATTTTTTTCCTTTATTTGGGTTTTTCGCCGCTATCTAAAACTCAAAAAATATCAAAAATACCTGTTCTTATTTAAAGAAAGAATCACTGGGTAAAAACAAAAAACCAAACGGAGACAAATTTCTCAGTGATTCTTTTTTTGTAATAAATTTGCCTAACGAACAAAATTTTAAAGATATAAAAATGTTATAAAAAATTTTACAAACTTTTAACGTTAACGTTTCGGAGGGTACTCTCCCCCCGTTTTCAAAACTAAACTAAAAAATAAATTATATTAATTTGTAATGTATAAAGTAACGAGTGAAAGTAAATATATTTTTTTGTATATGTCAACGATACTTACATTGACAACCATAGATTTTCATGACAGTGACATACTACCAAAAATATATATATAAAAAAAAAAAAATATATATATATATATATATATATATATATATATATATATATATATATATATATATATATATATATATATATATATTTCAAAAAAAAATAACTGTATTGCTATGCCCTCGGTAGATTTAAATTCAATATGGCTCCCGATTCTAAAGAATACAATTAAACACATTTAAATTTTTGAATACACAATCAGTACAATAAACAATCACACAGTAAACATTACCTATATATATTTTTTGGTAGTATGTCACTGTCATGAAAATCTATTGTTGTCAATGTAAGTATCGTTGACATATACAAAAAAATATATTTACTGTCACTCGTTACTTTATATATTACAAATTAATATAATTTATTTTTTAGTTTAGTTTTGAAAACGGGGGGAGTGTACCCTCCGAAACGTTAACGTTAAAAGTTTGTAAAATTTTTTATAACATTTTTATATCTTTAAAATTTTGTTCGTTAGGCAAATTTATTACAAAAAAGAATCGCTGAGAAATTTGTCTCCGTTTGGTTTTTTGTTTTTACCCAGTGATTCTTTCTTAAAATAAGAACAGGTATTTTTGAGTTTTAGATAGTGGCGAAAACACTAAATAAAGGAAAAAAATATATGAACACGCCACAATCATTCAGACGGAAGTCGCAATTCAAATTCACCCATCGAAAGATTCCACTGTACATTAACAGAAAAAATCCGGAACCTAAAAGAACAAAGTAAAAGAGAAACTATAGCTAACCTAGCCACGCATGCGGTTTTGATCTATAACCAAAGCAGACATAGCTCTACTAAATACTCACCATTCTTCTTAGTCTATGGACCATATGCCGAAGATATCGGATACGACAATAATCTTACAATTTATTAGAATTACGTGCAAAAACACAAAAATGAACTAGGACCATTTCTACATGACGTCTACCACCAACAACTCGCAAAAAGAACGAAACAGATAGGGAAAGTTAACAAAGAACGCGAAGATCTACCTCCGATGAAGGAACAACAAGACGTATACCTAGGTTCGACCCAGAGACAACCAAAGATAGCACCCAGATATACACAAATTAAATATAAAGGAAAAACACCTCGAAGAATCAAAATAACTGACCCTCATACAAGAAAAGAATCAGAAACATTTCCTGCTAATATAAAACGGATCAGGCGAATAATAAAGACTCCCCTGCTGCAGGACTCTAATGAGCCTCAACCAGGCCTTTCACATCGTACCGATTGAAACAAACGGATATTACGAAGAAAAGATAGGACCCTATAAAGAATTTTCACATTGGCATAATCATACGAGACAATATTACGCAACTGCAACTGGCCCTTATACGAATATTCATTAATGAGGTATACCTACAATCTAGCCCTGAAGTATGGGCCTGAAAACACAATTCCAAGCCTTATATAACGAAACAAATGAAAATCTCGAAAAAATCATAAGGACGCGCACGAGACGAGGCATCTTAAATATATTAGGTACCACAATTAAATATATTACAGGCAACCCAGACCACGATGACTTTGAACTGCTCAAAAAACACATTACCCTAATCGAAAATAAACAATCAGAACTAATTACTCGATCTAATATGCAACTATCCTATGGAAAAGAAAAAGTATGAACACCTCACCGAAGACATGAAACTATTACAAGCTATAACACAAAACTTAACTAAATATAATAACTTCGCAAACTATATGATATTATACAACGAAATTTTAAACCTCAAACGAATCAGTAAAATAATCTTAATGATGTTACGAAGTCTCGCTTTAGCCCAAAATCCTTTGACTAATTTAGAACTATTTTCCTTAAGGGATATATACGAATTAGAAGATTTATTGCGAAATCGCTACAGTAAGGATGCACTAATCTCAAGTAACCAACATCCTTACAAATTAATGGAACATACAAAATCGATTATTTGTGTAACAGACAGCGAGATGTTCATAATAATAAAAATTCTTATTTTATATCCCGTTACCCTCGAATTATCCCACATCTACTCCGTTCAAAATATAGATGGGATCATTATACTACCACCAACAAAATATGCCAAAGAAAAATGATTTAAATTTTGCTACAGTAGTGAAAACAAATAAATTTGCTAAAAACCCGTGGTCCACAACTGCCCCCTACCAATCGTGAAGATGTGCCAGGCCGCTCAACTAGATAAACCCATTGTCTATCAAACTGACAAGTCCTTAATCATCAGCACTACCCTGGTGAAAGCGTACAAATAAACTATTGACAAAAGCTGCCTAATATTCTCGAATGAAACGCTACATATTCTGGGAAAAACATACGCACCTGTAAAGAAGACTCAAGAAACAATTCCATCCATTGTTCTACAGGAAGTCATTCCGTTGATGAAAATTAACCTATCTCCAAACCGGGAGGACTTACTAGAGGACCACCTAATAGACCCAATTGAACCTATTCAATTGGAACCTCTAACGCAAACCAGCCTCTCCATCTCTAGTATAACCTTAATTATTCTTTTGATTTTAGCTTTATTTTACATCCTTCTTAGAAAAAAGAAGAGGATAGCCCAGCTACTATTTGGGCCAAAAATTAAACTACCCCTAGACACCTTCGAGAACCTTCTTGAGGACAAGAAGACACTTAAATAGACCAGGCAATGACCGATATATATATATATATATATATATATATATATATATATATATATATATATATATATATATATATATATATATATACATACATATATATATATATATATATATATATATATATATATATATATATATATATATATATATATATATATATATATATATATATATATATACATACATATATATATATATATATATATATATATATATATATATATATATATATATATATATATATATATATATATATATATATATACATACATATATACATACATACATACAGGACCAGGGCGGACCTACCGCTTGATCGCAAACGTCCACGGAGAAAACCGAAAAGACGATCGAACATATATCGATGTATATGCTCATTTGTTTTGATGTTAGCCGAAATGATAAACAGTTGCAATATTCGGCATATTAACCCCATCTGACATCTTCTGACTCTCTCTTTTTCCCAACCCTCAAAATTCCTCTATGATACGCCTCTTAAACCGATTTAAGGATGAAATTTTTTAATTTCATATTGAAAAATTAAAATAATTTTGAAAATTGCAACTTGGTCTTTCATTGTTACACTAGAAATATTACATTAGAAATATTTGTCAATAATTTATCAGTCCTCGTACATGTAATATTTAGCCAAGAATATCTAGATTGTAGAATCGTGAATATAATTATAGATAAACAGGTATCTGGGTTGTCGAAATATTTAGTTGTTTAAATAGTTCTCTGCATAAACTTTACGGAGTAAAAGTGATAGTTCGAATAATGTTCATTTGCGCAATAGGAACATCTGACATTCCGCATGAATAGGTAATTGGATAATTATTATATTATAATCTTAGTCAGACGATAAATAAAAGCAAAATGGTATAGCTACATTTTGTCTATTCCATTTTCATTAGATACTGAAAAACAAATATTAAACTGGGATTGTTTATTAAGTGAGAAATAGAGACAATTAATTATCCTAGATTTATTTTATTTATTTTTAATTATACAATAGTGGTTTGGAAAATAGATAAAGAATACAAGCACTAAAATATTATTACCTTTTACTAATATATGATGTAGGTTTCAAGAAGGCCATACAATATTCTAAAAACATTGAGACCATCAGAACGTACTAACTAGGAACTGGAAGGAGTTAGTATATTTTGAATATCAATATCATGAGAAATAACAAGTAAGAACCAAAAGTGTTTTGATTCCAAACATATATTTGTTCCAATTATCAATTGGAAGAAGTCAGAAAATATCATATATAAGGGTTGCTATTTATGTATTCGGATTAAAAAACAAAAACATATATTTATTATTGAAAATGGTTTTATTGTTTTTCAAAATATTTTCTCCGATAATTTATATACTTTTGCATACGTTTTATACCAATTTGCATAGCACTTTTTTCATTCCGATTGAGATATCTCCAAAAGATGCATTTTGAACCGCTTCTTCTGGCAACGAAAATCGTTGACCACGCAGTTTATTCTTCACTGACGGGAACAAAAAGAAATCATTGGTTGTCAAATCAGGACTGATGTGTGCTAGCTCTCGTAGCCTTGTTGAAGAATAATCCTGCGTTGTTGCTTGTTTTTTATTAATTCTTCAAAGACTTCTGGCAAACAAATAGTTGTGTATTATTTAAAAATGACCATTCAACGATTCTCTAGGGGCGCTATATCCATATCCATTTATGGCCACATGCACATGCTTATTTATCACAAAAAAAATTGCTTCTTGCGCAAACAACTTTTATTGGGTTTGGCTCATTTTGAAAAACCCGTACAGTAGACTGCTGTTTACTTTCGGGCCCATACTCATAGATCGAAGTTTCGTCATCTGTATAAATATTATACACGGCTTTCGGCTCACCATGATTGTATTTTTGAACATTTTTTTGCACCTATCGACACGAGCCTTTTTTTGAGTGATTGTCAAAGTATGCGGAATTCAATGCGCACAAATCTTTTTGACGGCTAAATGTTCATGTAAAATTTTGTGTATGCTTGTCATGCTACTGCCCCAGGGATTCCTCGATCTCACGGTATGTCACATGACGGTCTTGCTTTATCAGTTCGCGCACAGTATCGATGTTTTTTGGCACAACAACCGATTTTGGACCTTCTTTAAATTCATCCGTGAGCGAACGACAGCCACGATTGGATTCACTAAACCAGTGCTATACAGTGGTTTTAGATAGTGATTCATCGTCAGAAGTCGAACTGAATTAATCGATGCACTGTTCTTGAAATAATTCACGTCAAGTCGTAGTAAATTATCGCACGAAAACTCTTACGAGTTAATTCCATTTTTTGACTGAGATGAAATTTTTAAGTCACTAAACAACACAAATAGCGTCAAACTTTATGATGTATGTGTCAGATGGCGCCTAGCAACACCATTATTGCCAATTCCGAATAACCCTTATACTACAAGGGTTATCCGGAACTAACATGAGTTCATTCTAGAAATATAGTTTGCAATCGATATTTATATGATGATAATAAGTTAATAAGTGTTGTTCGTGATATATGATATAGAAGAGTATAACAAAAACATTTGCGTTTTTTATGTACTTAGTGACCCATTCCTTAAAAAAATTATACCTGCTGTTATTATTACAAATATAGGCCGCTCCTTTCGATGACCTGAATTCATCTTTAAACCATTAACTCTATTCTTCTTCAGTACCATTATCAGCCTTTCGAGGGGAAATACTCTACGCAGCCCGTTTTAACTGTTTCTTCAGCACTGAGTTATTTTTCCCGTAAAATGTAGGCCATAGATTGGAACAAGTACTAATCAGACAGAGCGATGACAGAACTATATGCTGGATGAGGCAGAAGTTCAAAATCCAATTCGATAATTTTTGAGATGGTCAGATGTGAAGTATGTTTTCTTACGTTGTTTTGAACAGGGGGACTTTTTCGGTCGACCAATACTGGATATTTTTCAGCCAGAATAACATGTATTCTGTCAAGTTCTGCTTAGTAGATTTCTGAATTTGTTGTTCTTCTATCAGGAACCAACTCAAAGTTTCATTCATTCGAATTCATTCGAAATTCCACCAAACAAACAACATGATCTATTTAATAAATCTTCTGGCCTTATTGCCGGGAGAGGTTGTTGCACGGTTATAGTCTAATGCTTTATGTCATTAAGATTATTTAAATAACCCCATTTCTTATCGCACGTAACAATGTTGTTGATGAAGCGAAAATCAGTAAGGTTTTTGAGGAGAATCTTACACTCTTCATCCCGATGCATGGTTTGCGACGGCAACCGTTTATGAAGGATGTTTCTACAGCTCTTTGGCACCATTATTATTCCTCGGAAATGCCAGTTAACGGTAGTGTGGAATATTTCTAATTTCCTTCAAAGTTTCCTAGTGCTTGTTGTAGGATCTCCAGCTACAAGTGCTCTTAAAACGTCGGCATCGAGAGACCGTGAATGACCTATTGTCAAGACTCATGTCTCCGTACTGGAACTTTTTGAAGCAGAGCTGAGCAGTGTAGATTGATACAGTACCTTCTTCCTCTACTTCTCAAAATTTAGGAATGGTGTTCAGTTGTTTTGAAGCGTTTTTTTAAATAATGTGTTAAAATTGGTCTAATTTCAGCAATTTTTAAGTTTTTATTAAAAACTGTTAACTGGATATTTCGCACTTCCCACTGACTTTACTACTGAAGAAGGGATGTTTACTAGTGAAGAAGAAGGGATGGTCACTAGTGAAGTGTAAGTTTTTATTTATAAACAAAGGAAAGCACAAATACTTTTGTTATCCCCGAGTAGATGGCGCGAACGTAATTTAAAAAGCTCATTTATCCAGGTACAACAAAATGAACAGATTCAAGAACATATAATGAGGATAATATTTTACCACTAATAACTATAACAATTTATGTCAGTGGCAACATTAACTATGATTTATTTAGTAATTGTTTTTACTACTTATATCTAATAATGGCTTGATTTATGATTAGCTGAGCGAATTCCCATCAAGAAATATTCATACTTCATCAGTCATCGGACACTTTCAAGATCGAACATGGAGCAGAGAACGAATATGAAACAGATATTTTTCAAATGTATTACTACTCTCATATTGCATTAATTAAGTATTGAAAACAATGAAAGAACTACGAAATCGAATACGAGCATATTAATTTTCCTTTTTGGCAGTTATTAGAGCACCGTTTTTTTTTTGTAAGAAGTCTGACCTACAAAGTCTCCAAACGTCAATATAATTTTTTATACATGCAAACTGATAGTCGAAGGTTACCGTATTACTAATAACATTAATTAGAATACGGATTCCGATAAAGATCTAGTTGGAACAACGTAATTCAAGCACGCCGAAAAAAACTGCACAGGATTCGAACAGTTAAGCCCCATTCACAACGACACTGGCCTCAATTTATCTTTATTTTCATTCTTTTTTTTTTCAAAATTACAGAAAAAAGTTTTGTCGGTAAAATCCAACATAAAAGCCATGAGATTTGTTCTTGTCGATTTAGTGTGATTTGTATATCCGTCGAAAAGTCTAAATATATTCTGCACACCTCTTTTGTTACGGTTAATAAATATTTTGTAATATACTCTACAATACACTGCACTCAAATGGTCAGTGATAATGGTACATACAAATCATAAATGAATTACATTACTAATAAACCCAATTCAATTTTAACCCAATTTTAATCTCTAGCAATTATTTTGACACACAATATTTGGTTAATACAACAGTCTATGAATATGTAACAATTAAATAGGAAAGCTTGTGGGGAATTCAATTTTATTATAGTACTAGTCCTAGAAGCGTGTATCACCTTATATACTATACTACTAAAATACATAAAGTTCCAAAATAGTGAACCATTTAGTAACATATATGTGTGGCGAGCGTAAGGTCATCTGATTTATTACAGTATAAGTCAATTACAGTATAAATCAGTTGCTAATTCCTTCGATCAAGTTGAAAATACAATCTGTGGAAAATGTTTATCGTATTATTTCCAACAATTATTTGATAATATAATGTTGGCTTTAACCAATTGGAAATCTACAGTAATGTTCATCAAAATATTTCTTGCTGTTTTCCTATCTACTACTAACATTAACCTATTGGATAACTTTACTACTACTTGGATGACTTTTACTTACTATATATGTATTTATACAAGTGTGACCTCAGTCATAGCTATTAATTTTGGTGAGCCATTGTTGAAGAATTATAGGATGTTGAAAAATGTATTGTGGCTAAAATAACACAGCTTATATGTGCATGGTGTTCCCCATGCTGGGCATTTAAAGAATGAATTAGTAAACTGAATTAGTACACGAATTAGTACACTGAATTAGTACACGCGTATTAGTACAATTAGTGTCAATTACGAACACTGAATTAGTACACGCGGTCGCGGTTTCGCGCCTGCTTTTTGGCTACGGCATTTTAACGATTATTTTACTCGTTGAGCTACACAGCTCTGTATGTCTCCTCACTCCATTTGGGTTTGTGGTTTGCCGTCTTTTCCCACTGAAACACACTTGACATACAGTTCTTTAGAGACGATTGAGACGACTTTTTTGTATCTTCCTTTTGGACCTACCAGATTTCGTTTCTCGTTCTTTAATTCACCATTAAGGATCTGCTTCGGCATCCTAGTATCCTGCATCCTTTGGCAATCACCTAACCATCTTAGCTGATTTTTTATGATCTGAGATTCTATGCTCAATCAAGCACAGAGCACAGAGAATGGCGTCGGAGCTAAAATACAACTGTGCTTAACACCGGTCTTAATCTCAAAAGCCTTAGTCCCGCCTATCTATATCAGAGCGTTTTAATTCTTGCTATTGTGAAGTGTAATCATATGATATCATTATGTAATAATAGATATCCTAGAATGTCCAAGAGCTTCCACATTATATTTCTATCAATGGAGTCAAACGCCTTTGTCAGATCCACAAAGGCCACGAATAGGCTTTCATTTTGTTATCGGTATTTTTCTTGTATCTGACTTAGGAAGAATATCATATCTGCTATGGCACGAACTGCTCTGAATCCACATTGAATCTCCGTTAGCATTGGTTTAACAAAACCAGTCCACCAGGATATAAACGAGATATAATAGATATAATATAAGTATCTCTAAAGTCCGATGGCTGCAATCACCAGCACGCGGTGCTCATTTCGTGAAGTTTGTTTATAATCATATTGTTACCAGATTTGTATATTGACACCGATATTTCATCCATATTTGTAGCTTTGGTATTTTTTAGCTTTTGGATTACCATTTTTTACCTCGTCCATGGCGGGTTTTTATCCTATTACATATTACGGATCCTTATTGTGCCTTTAATTTGACTATTTCTATAACAATAATGGCTGATTTCAAAGAAATACATTAAAACGAAATTGTTGCTAAAACTGCCGAATTCGAGACCCGAAAAATGTAGTGAAAATCTACCGGGCTCAATTGAATATCCGGAGTAAGTTACTATTTTATTTTTTGGATTTTGGACAGAAGGACATGTCATGTGGATTTGGATATCATCGGTCCATCTATTATTAATATAACAGTTAATTTTGGTCAATGGAGTTCGTTATAGGGAGATACAATGATTGTATTACCGAAATATTCATATTAGAGAGTTACATTTTGATTGTATTGCCATAAGTTCTATTATCAATATTTGTAATTGCATTTCAATCGAAATCTGGTTCTCCTAAACTGTTTTCGAAATATTGTATATAAAGGGCACTTAAAAAGGAGCTGCATGATTGAAATTGCGTGTTGTCTCTCTTCTGTCAAACTATTTGGTTATTAATATTTCAGAACTGTCATTTACGGGGATAGAGCGATATGACTTTTCACTTACTTTTACTACTTGTTAGAAAGCATAAAAAAGTTAGAAAATCGTTGAACGAAATATATCGAGATAAAACGAGACTACGTTGAAAGATAAATTGACTTTCAATCAACCAATACTTTATTTAAACAATTTTTGCTCTACCCTTCTATAAAACTAACAAAATATAAAATGAAACTACAATTATACATAATTGCAATACAAATCATTGAAATTATTATGAAAATTCGAGTCCAATTATTTACGCGATACTGATAAACCGTACATTATTTTCACGTAATCGAATACCAAGTAAGAACACTATTCCCAACCTACTTAAAAAATAAAAAAAAGGGTCCATACAAGACACCAAACTTCTAAAACTCATGTTTAGTAGCAAGAAATAAAGATCATCATCTATAGCGGCAGGAAATACAAATATATCAGATGCTCCACTAATATAAGTTAAAATATGTGTTGTAAATATTTCCATCGCAATACAAAGATCCATTTGACTAAAAAACTAAAGCTGACTGTTTGTTTTTGTAACTGCTAACTGCTACTTATTGTAATTAATGTGTTTAATGTCGAGGAGCATTTTTATTTTGCCGGTTATGTTAATAAGTAAAACGGTCGTATTTGGTGATTCAGATTCACGAATAATTCATGCAGCGCAACTGTATCTAAAATGGGTTACTATTTAATGCTGATTTTGGGTAAAACACATAATCGATTACTATGCTTTTAAAATAATCATAGTAAATACTATAGAGATATATAGAGCTTTCCTTTTTTTTGCTATAGGCTGCAACCCGAAAAGTTCTGTGTGTGTATCAATACATTCTAGAGAATAAAACAATTTTTTTACTTTGTTATCTATTACTTATTTTAACTAAAATAAGTGATAAATAACAAAGTAAAAACATTGTTTTATTCGATTTAAAAATGAGCTTACAAGAAATGGACAAAGAATCGCACATCAATGAATCGACATCAATGAATGTAAAAAATGCATTTTATTAATTTCTATATATAATGCGAAGATAGAAAGTAAATATATTTTTTTTGTGTGTGTCAATGATACTTACATTGACAATATTAGTTTTTAATGACAGCGACATACCACCAAAAAAAAAAAAAAAAAAAAAAAATATATATATATATATATATATATATATATATATATATATATATATATATATATATATATATATATATATATATATAGGTGTGGTTTATTGTGTGAATATTGTGTATTGAAATACTTAAACGTTTTTAATTGTATTTTTTAGAATCGGGAACCATATTGAATTTAAATCTACCGAAGCCATATCAATACAGTTATTTTTATTTAAATTAATTATAGTAGTTTCTTTTAATCTTCTGTATTTTGTTTCCGATTCTTTTTATACCGTTTTGGAATTATTCCAGTTGATTTTATGTTATTTAACAAATAGACTACACATACATTAATGGACATCGTTAAAACATCATGTCATGTTATATGTCAATAATTTTACATTACGACATAAATTATTTCATTGTATGTAAGTGCGTGTATTTTACTTTCATTTAAAACCAAAAATGTATTCTGTACGCAGATGTCACAATATGTTTCTTACTTAGGGAGAAATTCTCCAAAATTCCGGAGAAGCAGATGTATTTACGGGCAACGATACACCGATAGGTCGCTTTCAGTACTGCAAGCGTTTGTCTAAGCTTCTCAAAGGCATTTGGATACGGGTAATATGGGTCCGATTTTAAAAATGTGTCCAGCAGCGAAAAGTCGGTTCTGAAATCGAAGAAAAAAGTTTACGTATTAAAGAGGATTCTACCATAAGTACTCGAATTGTTGAGTGACAAGTTCGAATTTCCCTTTGAATTATACATAGGATACTGAAAGAGCAATTACTCTACCCTTATGTACAAAAGGTACAAGCACTGCAACATGCAAATTTTTCGGCGGGCAAAAATATTGTGAATGATTTATTGGCCACAACTAAAAGAACAATTTTTTCAATATTTTATCAACCAACGAAGTTTCTCTTACGAAGAATGGGATAATGGAGATTTTGAACAGTTAATTTAATAAAATAATTAATAATTTGTTTTTTAAAGTGACTTGAATCGTTTAAAACGTGATGCGATGTAAAAAATTAGTGCTAGTAATTTTAACTTCAAAATTAAACGACGATAATATATAAGTTTCTCGTGTTTTTTGTTTGTAATAAAACTTATAAAATGAATAGCTATACAGATGTTACATTTCATTTTTAAATAATACCTTAAGAAACCAATGAAACAAAAAGCTGAATTCCGTTTGATTGAAATAAACAAGACGAGGAGACGTTGCCATTGTTAAGAAAATTAAAAAGAAGTTCTGACTTGTTTCCCGCGGAAATTGTTACATTTTGGATGCATGTGTTTTTTTTTTAATAGAGCCATTGCGGCCTTTTCACGGTATGCAATCCTAACAATAACTTCAATGTCTCTATATTGTAAATTACTAAAACTAATAAGTTTACATACATCGCAAACGCCAATTATTAAATACTTCAAAGTCATACCAAGTTATTTTTTCAATCTCTGTGTTCATAAATATTGCCTAACCAATGATGGAAATAATGTCGTTTGCTGTTGTTTGTTCAACTTCAAGTAAATCATCTAATTAGTTCGAAATTAATTGAGTAAACATAACAAAGTTGTTTTTACCTTATAAATCAAATTGAATTAATTATGTGGAACTTAGCACAGTTTGTTTTTCTGAAAAACAAGCGAGCTTTTAAGGAATGGATTACTTTAGTTCTTAATTATAACAGAACAATATTTGATACATTTTTTGAAAACTATCAAAACAGGAATATTGTTATATAAATTAGGATAAAATCAAATAATTGTTGAAATAGAAAATAATTCTAATATAACGATGAATATAAACTAGAAAAGAGAAGAAGTTACAACACTACATTTTATTGTAAAATTTGCAAAATAGGATCAGTGCCAACTATACGAAGTTAACAACAATGGACCCCATGATCTCCAATATATAAGGCACTTAAAACAGACAAACCTTTCAACTGAATTATTTAAGAAAGACCAACATCAAGCCAAAGTTAACGAATCTTTTCTTTTTGTTCTTTTCGACTTACAAAAGGTTTTAAAAACACCACATGGGAAAAGGAACGTGTTGCTATACTACTCTAGAAAATATACAATGTATAATTTTACTGCATGTGACAGTGGAACTAAAAATAGTTATTGTTACTTGTGTGGGTGATTATGATGGTAAAAAAGGCAGCAATGAAACTAGCAGTGTTTTCTAGCAGTAATTAATTACTGCAGGCTACAGAAAATCGATTAAAAATAGCTTTATACTGTTATAGTTGTCCAAGACAAAACAAAAATAAACAATTCTGGGCCATGATTTACTCCTTTTTGAAAAATTCGACTAGTATATCTGAAATATTATTAAACTACCTGGTATCAGTTATCAAGAGAAAACTGTTTGGACTCTTTCAGAATGGGCCTCTCTGATAATTAACAGCAGATTGAATCCTGAGCCTTATAATGTTGAAGTAATAAATCTTTTTTATAACTGGAAACATTATCAAGAAATTATATTGCCAGATACAAAGGTAAAAACCCTGAAGGAGACGACAATTAAAAAATACAAATTTCTAGACTAAAGTTTATATAAGCAATGACAAAATCGAGTTGTTTGATAGCTAGGGACAAAACTCATTATCTGTCTGGTTAAAATTTATAGAAAAAAAAGACGATAAGGCAAAACAGTGGGTCTAAAGGCCGCAAACGCGAAAAAGATCCCCATCTCAGTGAGCAAGTATAAAGATCTAAATAAACTACGTTCTAAGAAAATAATATATACGCTATCACCAAGAGTGTAGCGAAATTCCCAAAAATAACATCAATGGTTATCTAAATGAAACTGATGATCTTAGATGATGATAATGTCGACTATGGCTTATGAAGTTTTAATTTAAATTTTAAGTACTACGACTACCTAGTACCTAAGTAAACAGTTTATGCTGTGTTTTTGTTTATGTTTTAAATATATATTCTTTTTAAATATAAAATAAAACAATTTTATTATTGAAATGTTGCAGTGCAATGAATTTAATATTTGCATAAGAAGCACAAATTCCTGCTGTTACAAATGTATGTAAAACATACAAATCCCTCCCTTTAGCTTGGTACTGACGATATTCCTTCTTGTGGTAAGATATGCTAGGCGCGTTGTATTCATGCTTCAAGTTCGTTTAAAGTTACCGAAGACTAAGGCTATCACTCAAGAGTTCAACCGATGCTGTCTGATATATGTTTTATCGGCGATAAATATGAAGATCGCATTGGCTAGTCGTATATTGCAATGGCAGACTCTTCTAAAAACTGGACTGTTTACTATTTGGGATTTGGATTTATTCTGCTCAAAATATGGAAAAGCATGCACATATGGCCTAAAGTGTATAATATTTCGGTAACATTACGGACTGCATTTAACCTTCCCCTAATAGTTATTAGGAATGACGTGATTTCATATGCTTTATGAATCAATGTGAATAATAACGAGGTGTGTAAAGTAATGTAATGCAACTGATGGCGTAGATTTCAATCTGGTAGTATTGTTGGTTTTTTTTGGGAAACGAGGCCGACCAACATCTGATGCGTCTTCGGCACTTCTGTCTGAGTTTGAGACTCAAGAATTTACTTGGTGGTCCGTAGTAGCATTTTTTTTGTAGACTGGATTATTCTGGTGCGTTCTGAAAATGAGTGACAACAATTTCGAGCAACAGTGCGCTAGCAACGTTTCAGCAGTAATGACACGTTCCAGAAAATGAGGATCATTTTCAATCTGCCCCGCAAAAATTCCAGACATGTTTCTCTTCTGATCTTCAGTTGTTTTTTGCTACTATTTTCACGCCGATCTTCTTCATTTCTTCATCCCCAATTCATTGATATTTCATGAATAATTCCCCAATATTTCATGAATGGTTGTCAAACTCAACTCTTCCCAGATCATTCTGACTGCCAACCGATGATCAGACTGTATAATATTCCGAATTATGTGGGCATTTTGCCTTATCTGATTTTGCCTTAAACCAACTGCAAATCTGAGCGCTTGACAAAAAACAGTTTCATTAGGCTTCTAATTTTCCGCCTCACTGTACCCAAGTCTAAAACAAAATTTGATAGCGCCAATTCCAATGCACGCATCAGGTGTTGGTCTGCTTCCTCTCCGAAGAGGAAGCCAATAGTATTGTTAGATAGAACGCCACGCTACATGTCTCATTACTTTGTTTACACACCTTACTATATTGACTATTAATGTAATTTTTAGTAAATAACATTTTTCTTATTTTTTTTTAAGAAAAAAGAATAGAATAAACGTGTGCACCCACCCATCATATATGAAGAACTTTTAGAACTTTTCTTATTTACAGTTTGGATCATTTTTACAAATCAGTCAACCTTATGGGATACTATATATCTCTAAATGTGCAGATGTGGGTTCTAACCTACCTCTAACCTCTATTCCACATAATTGTTAGTTCCAAGATACAGATAATCGTTAAACTAGATTTACGGCCTGAGATTATCGCTATATTTATTCATATTAGTTAAATATTGTCACAAATTATAAATACACATTTAATTTTTTAATCATGTATAGGACTGCAGATTATTCTTACATGTTTTTTTTATCATTCCCATTCGATTGATATCTCTTAAACATATCGTTCTATTTCTAACTATTTATATTACAAATAGTCAGTTGAAAATGTACGTAATTCTAGCACAAAATACCGCTCTTCCACTTTCTCTTTTTAATCGGTGATTTATCACTTTAATTATATCTGATTACAAGTGCATTAAGCTATGTAAACAAGCACTTTTAAAGACTATAATTATTACACAATCATACCATATTTTCACGCCTTAAAATTTGACTGTAAAAAATCAATTAAGCAGTTCATAATAAGTACATGAAATGAAAAATAGTTTTTGATAGAAAAAAATATGTTTAAAAAATGTGTTTAAGGAAGAGGCATACAATTTCCTGTTTAAAAAATTTAACTAATGATAGAATATTTCAATATGGAAATTATTTTCAGTTTTCAAAAAAAAACAAATACTAATTTAAACATAATAAGCCTTGAATTATAGAATTACGTGATTAATTGTTTTGAATATGCCAAAACACTTAATTTAGGTTCTATTATACCATTTAGGACATAAACGAAATGTTATTTTCCAAAAAAGAAGTGAACCTTAAAGGGGTTAAAATTAAACAAGTAAAAAAAATAAAATACATCTTGTATAACATAAATTGACTGCCATAAAAAGTATAAAGAAAAAAAAAGACACTTTCTTAATTCCTTCACAATTTCCTCCTCATAATTTCTAATGGTATATAGTGAGTTTTACGGCAATAGAGCCTGGATGTCTTACCATATTAAAACTTCACCACCCGGCAAATTATGCAAAATATATATTTGATGTTGGTCTATAAAGTTTTGAAGAGGGGGTTTTGTAAAATGGAATCTGATGTTCGGAAATAAGAATCAACCGCTAAACTCGAAGAGATGCTAGCATCATCAGGAGATGATTCCTGGAGTAAATCCGAAACAATAGCATTCACGTAAGTAGTTCGAGTAGAATTATTTTATTTTAATTTTATTAAAAAATAATATAAAAATGGAAAAGTTGTTTGCATCTTTCCCTGACGATGCTAACATTGTTGGCGAAACGTGCATCAAGAAGTTAAAAAAAGTGGTTTGGTTTTTAGTGATAAGTTGAGTTTCAAATCGAAAATTCCACTAGAAGGAGTAAAGAACCAACCAGTAGATGGTAAACTAATCAAATATAAAATGTAGTCATGCAGACTCACTACCCAAAATCATCGTCATTTAGCAAAATACTACTAGATAGAAAAGTATATTTGATATTAACATAACAAATCATTGTCTACGATATAACCATCTTTTAAACTAACTTTTCCTGCAGATTTTGATGCAGCTTTCTTCCAATATCCAGATACTACGCGACTGCTGATTATGAAATGTTTTTAACTATGCATCTTCAATCAAGTCTCGGCCTTCTGAAAATACCTTAAACCACATGAAAACCTGGAACCTTGACAATACTAATTTGGATAAGAATTATTACAAACATTTCTGTCGCAGTGTATCCAGGTCTGAACTAAATGTGATAACCTACCGTTGCATGACATTGTTGTCATTCGTTTTCAGAACGCACTAAAAAAATCTATTCTACGAAAAAAAATTCTATGGACCAAGTGACTCGAACTGAAGACGTATCAGATGTTGGCCTGCATCCCCTCCAAAGGAGAAATCAACAGTATTGTCAGATTGAATACTCACCACCAGTTTCGTTACTTTATTTACACACCTTATAATCGGTTCATTTTAGGAATGTTTTGATGTTGTTTAAAGTTTATTTGTTGTTATACTATAGCCAAAATATTTTTTGGTACCCTTAGAAGTTATCCTGTTTTTATTCTCCTGTACATTTTAATGAAATGATTATTATCTTAAAAATTAAGATATTTATTAAGTTGTTTTGCTTACATTTGCTAACGTGATACCCATCTCCAAATCACCATATCGAACTAATTGAGTTCCCTTCAATAGACAATGAGAACGTTGAACCGGTAGCAGGTTGAGGTCGATGTAAATCTCCGTTCGCGATAAATTTAGCGGGCACGAAGAAGAACTTTACCTGTTTATCTATCTGACATTTCGGTGTGCCGCAACCCGCCTCACAGCGCAGTTATAGTTCAGTAGGAATCGTACTACAATGAATCCATAAATTCCGCGGACTTTCACAAAAAACCGCCCGGTTTCGTAAACCTGAAGCGGTCCGTTGAAGAGTCGATGGAAAAACGTTCGAAAAACCATCACGAGAAAACAATGGTTCGGTTTTCTTTTTTCTTAAATTTGTGTGGGAATCGCCGGGAGGGTTGGATGTGTAAGTGGCGTGGTCGCCGAAGATGGAAGCGAGAAAAAATAGGGATTAGCGAGAGTAAAAGGGAAATTGCAATATTTAGTATAAACTGTTAATTTTAATGGCTTTCGGGCTTCTAAGGTTTTGATTTCGTGGGAATTAGTGTGAATAATCATTATGTAAATATAATTCTCCAGTAATCGTTTCTTTTTTTTTCAGTTTACTTTTACCTTACAAAATCAAATCCATTTTAATTTGCTAATTTTTATAAAAAAACAGACGAACGAAGGGTTTTTATGAATTATAAGAAGGGTTGTAGCTTTTTTAATCATAAAAATCTTTAACCATGAATCTATATAAAAAAAATACATTTCTAATTAGTAGGGTAGCTTTTTGCGACTACAAGGGAAACACTTCAGTCAAAATCTACTCCAGGTTGGCTGCTGTTAAAAGCATTCGAGAATAATTACTTTCATTTCCTACTGTGAATTTTTGGATCGTCATATTATTTTTAGTTTTATATAAAGCCCATATCTAGGATTTGGTTTCATTATATTATATAAAATAGAAAGAATATAGACACATCTTCCTAACGTTTAGTTTAGATATTATACTAGGGTGTAACAAAAGTATATGAATTTTGTCCAGTATTTAAAAATAAAGGTTTATTCTTCACTCCTTAGAGGTTTAATCTGATTTCAAAGTTTTACTCTGACAAACAAACGTTCCTTCTTCAATAATAAAGTAATATCATTGCGACATATTCAGTCGATAGTTTTTAAACGAGTAAAATAAGTTGCGAAATTAGAGCAATATTAAAAAGACTGTCTTAAAAAAGTCTTCATAGCGACTGACGCATTCGTGAAATTTACAAAGTATATCGATCTAAAATGCAAATATTGATTTTTTATCATTCCTTCGTTTCCTGCATAAAGTGATGAATTCAAGTTTGATTATAAGTCACGAATCGCCGCAGAAGCATCGCCACTGTAAAGTGATCATTCGATTCTATTTTGAAATAAAAGATGTTATGTTACATTTCTTTATTGGGGTAGCTGTTCTAGAACAATTAGCGAAAACAACTAAAATAATCTGCAGTCGGAAGGAATTGAAAGAAGGTAACATAGCAATAGTTGGCTTTGGAAATGAAATAAATATTGTGTTGTTTGAAAGAAGCCATCATTATTGTACTGCCATTGTGTTATTTGAAGGCTGTTGTACTTAAATGTGTATAAAATAATTTAATCCAACTTCTATGATCAGATTAAGTAATAATTCAAATAAAATTAAGTCGCTATAAAAAATGTTCCTTCGTTCCTTCGTTTCTTACATAAAATGATGAATTCGAGTTTGATTATAAGTCACGAATCGCTGCAGAAGCATCGCTGCTGTAAAGTGATCATTCGATTCTATTTTTGATTCGCATTGAACAAATGCGGATATCTTTCTCGTACGCAAAAATTTCGTGGAAGATGTTCCGTACGTATTCGTCCGAGACGATAATTATCTCAAAAATCTCTATAAATTTTATTTTGCGATCAGCCAACATGTATTATGGATCTCTGTTGACTGAGTAGTGCCTTCAACGGGGTGAAGCCAGCAGCGAAGCCTCACTTCTGCTGGTTCGCGTGCAAACGTGGAGTCCAACAAGGAGATACCCTGCCACCAAAACTATTAATAACTGTTCTAGAATACGGTTTCAAAAGTATCAACTTGGGAAGATAGAGGTATCAAAAAGATAACTAGAAAAACTCAAAAATATTCGCGTCGCGAACGACATAGTTCTAATACCCAAAAACCTAGGAGAGATGAAGCAAATGATACTAGAACTGCAAAATGCGATGTATATGGACGGCTTGTTACAGCAAGATTAAAATAATGACAAATGCTGTCCTTAGTGAGAATATAAAAGTAATATAAAAGATAGCAGAGACATTGAATTTGTGGAAAAATACATATACCTAGAACATTAGGATAGAACTGACAGGGACAATAAAACATGTGAACTTAGGCAGCATATGGTTAACTCAGACATAGCTTGAAAGACAATAATATCCCCAATAATCTAAAAAGAAAAACTTTTAATTCGCGTGTCAATTCGGTTCAGCCTTATGGAGCAGAAACTTTCACCCTGGCAAAAACATCAGAGAACACGTAAAATGGAAAGGTCGATAGAGTTAGGAGCGTAGAGATCCGTAAAAAAAACGAAGGTGAACGATATAATAAAAAAAATAGCTAATATCAAAGTGACGATGGGCTGGTCACGTGGCGTGATACAGTGATAACAGATAAACGAACGAACCACCTACCCTATGAACTGATGACCTGAAACAAATCAAAACAAAATAGGTTGGAACTGTTGCAGGAAACATCTGGAAGGAGCCTTTGTTTGACAGCGAACAATTAATAGCTGATTGTTGATGATGATGATTGGAAGTAAAACCGCTGCTAACCTCATTCTCGAAAAAGTATCGATCAGTGTTTCCTTCAGATCATGAACCATATCAAAAAATTATTTTTTCAGAATGTAATAGGACTTAGATGCTTTCTTTCAATTGGATTTTATTGGCCAGATCAAGAAAAGAAAAGAAAATAACAGGGTAATGATTTTCATAGAGAGAACTATATTTCCCTATATCACGGCTTTGGATACGGTCTCCCTATTCTTGATGGTATGGTATATGTCGGCGCCTCGGCGCCCTGAAGAGTCTGAAACTCGAGAGACGAAACATATGTCATCTAGTTGAAGGGGGGGGCTCCTTCCCGGTCAAGCAACCAACCAAAGTGTTCATTTAGGCGGAGACGCAGGTTGTTGTGTGATCCACATGAGATTGTGGAACACAACGGTTGGGTGTGTGATGACACTCACCTACTGCTGTCTCATTGGACGCAGTCCAACAAAATCTAACAGTACATATATATATATATATATATATATATATATATATATATATATATATATATATATATATATATATATATATATATCGATATATATATATATATATATATATATATATATATATATATATATATATATATATATATATATATATATATATAGATCACAAACCTCAAATCTGAGCTATTTTTGCTCCAATGTTCTGTAATCTAAGCTCAAACTCCAAATGATAAGCTATAAATATCAGGGACAAAATCTAGAATGATTTTGAAGCCATTACTAAATAATAAAGCAAATATATAGTTCATGGAAACATTGTAGAAAAATAATTAAATAATAATACACTACTAAAGTAAAAAATAACCTAATAAAATTATTATATTCTACCATATACTGTACATCAACACTGAGCCCATATATTAAGAGTGTGTTTGGATTTTGGCATTATATTTCTGCATGTATATGAACAGTATGTGTACGTATTTTATACGTGTAGATAAATGTACTAATAAAAGTTTCAACATGATTTATATGTTCTGGCTATCAAGTGGTACGTGATAGATTTGTATTGTGCTTTGAATAAATAGAAGTAGTGAAAAACAAAGCCGCGACAAGATAGATATTGACATATTAAGGAAGTAGTATTGTGCATAGTCACCAAGGTCGTGCAGATTACAACTAATTTAATTGATAATTATTGAGTTTCCATGCAGTTGGTAAGATATATAGATAATATCACCAAGGGATTTTTATTTTCATAAGTGTATTATTTTTCATTTTCACAGTTACGATGTTGAATAGTTTATATAATTTTAAAAATTATATATTAAAAATTACGTGATATAGTGAAATATAGTTCTCTCTATGAAAATCATTATCCTGTTATTTTCTTTTCTTTTCTTGATGTGGCCAATAAAATCCAATTGAGAGTATCTAAGTCCTATTACATTCTGAAAAAATAATTTTTTGATACGGTTCATGATCTGAAGGAAACACTGATCGATACTTTTTCGAGAATGAGGTTAGCAGCGGTTTTACTTCCAATCATCGTCATCAACAATCAGCTATTAATTGTTCGCTGTCAAACAAAGGCTCCTTCCAGATGTTTAAACATTTTAAACATATGTCATCCAGTTGAAGGGATAGATAGGTGGCCCTCCTCCCCGGAGTTCAAGCAACCAACAAAAGTGTTCATATATATATATATATATATATATATATATATATATATATATATATATATATATATATATATATATATATATATATGTATATATGTATATATATATGTATATATATATATATATATATATATATATATATATATATATATATATATATATATATATATATATATATATATGTATATATATATATATATATATATATATATATATATATATATATATATATATATATATACCAAGGCTATTAAGTCTTGGTTATTTGCTTACCCATAAATCTGTTAGGAAGCCAACTGGCGAGTGACCAACGTAGAACACTTCTCAGAAGGCATCCGGCCTTACCCAGGTTTTAACTGGCGTAACTAAGGGGTAATTGGTTGTCGGATTGTACACTCTTGCTTCGAAACAATCACATACATTTAAGTGTGGATAATTGTGTGCATGTGTGTGTATGTGTAAGTATATATGTGTGGAGTAGGAAGTAAGTACAGATAGAAGAAAGAAAGAAAAACAACCATCCGAGCGCCGGAATCGAACCAATTACCGCGCCAACTAGGGTTTTAGTATAGCAGCGAGAAGCTACCCCCTTACCGTCGCAGCCACCACGGCCAGATATATATATATATATATATATATATATATATATATATATATATATATATATATATATATATATATATATATATATATATATATATATATATATATATATATATATATATATATTACAACATTTCTAAAATAACTGATAACTAAAGTAACAACTTTTTTATTTAGCTTAGCAAAAACCAATTTCCAGATGAAAATGGTTTGGTTCAGTTAGTCTAAAAGTAGATTAATAGTCAAATTAAACCGACATAGTGGGTGAGAAAATATTTTGAAAACGTTTTACCCGCGATTTTTTAAAATTGGCATCGAAAAACAAAATTTGGTATAGTGATGCTTTAATATCATTAGGAAAGCATTATGGTGACAAATCTGTGCCAAGAAAAAAATGGTAAGAATTGGTATAAGGTATGTGATAAGGTGGTAAGGTTTAGTGATGATAGAGAAACTGTTGGATCTTGGAACAACAGGATCTTTTATGCCAAACAATGAAAAAAAATATTAAGTAAACCAAGGAGTTTGTACGGAGTAATCGCCAATTAAGTATTAGAAACATAGGTATTACTGGAATAATTTAGGCTATTCTCGTACCCTTTTGTCTTGTTCCAAACATAGTATCGTGATAAAAAAGCCAAGTCCGAAAAAAGCAGGTTAGAAATCAAAGTCATGTTAATTGTTTTCTTTAGTTGCCGTCGTATTGAATTTCTTCAAACTGTTGAAACAGTTAATATAAAAAATTATTTAAGAGTAAAGTGTGAGTTGAATGGAGAAAAACAGCAAGATTTGTCTCAAAAGAATTAATATTTTTTACAATACGATAACACACCATCATACACTGCAATAATTATTCGTCAATTTTTCGCTAAAGTCAAACAAATACCATTCAATAAGCACCATATACACCAGATATTGTACCACTTTACTTTTTCTGTTCCCTCAATTGAAGAAACCAAAGAAAAAATTCCTTAGAAGGGTCAAAAAGCTAATGATTCCTTTAAAAATGCATAGTGACTAAATCACAAATCGAAAAGCTACAAATAAACTAGCGAGCTTTTCTTCTATTGGAACCTTTGGTGTGAAACACTAAACTTGAAGAGATTTACCATTAAACACCAAATCACTCTTTTTGAATTTCTCGACGCACGTTTCGCTAACCATGTCATCATCAGGAGGTGATTTAATCAAATTTTAGTCAATTTTAATCGAGTTTAGTGGAAAATAATGTCAATCAAGTGTCGCCCTTCTGCATGTGCATGATTAAATCATCTCCTGATGATGCTAACATGGTTAGCGAAACGTGCGTCGAGAAGTTCAAGAAAAGTGGTATTTAGTGGTAAATCTCTTCAAGTTTAACGAACATTGTTAAAATATATTTTTTTTCACACCATACATAAGTCCAATATCGATCGGGAATATCAGTGGCAACTTCGCAAACAATGTTATTTGCGACAAAAATTATTTCAGTGTATGTCAATGCGTGAATTTAAGTTCCTTAATATAAAACTAAACTCTGTACTCGAATATTACGATATACTTCGTATTTACGGAAAAGCTCTCCAGAATACCGAGGAAACTAGGGCAATGATACCCAGAAATACCGCTACCAAACTCGGCAAACATTTGTCAAGTTTCAAAAAAACTTTTGGATACGAGCAGTGTGGTCCCAAAATTTCAAGAATGTGGGTGGCAGCGAGAAATCGGTTTTGAAATCGACTAACAAATTTTACATCTTGTTGAAGGGGATGTTATCGGAAATATTTTAACTGTTGCGCAACAAGTTGAAGTTTCCCATTGGATTGTACATTGAATACTAAAAAAGCAATTCCTCCACTCTTAGGCACATGCACAAAGGGTACAATTAGTCTTACCCACTGAGTTTTTACATAAATAAAAATATAGTGAATAGTTTATTGGTCAAAAAAGAAGAAATCCAAATTTTTTTTGCAATAATGGATCAACCGACGAAGCTTCTTTCATCAGGGATGGATTATTTTAGGCACTTGATCAGTTTATTTAATTAAACTTAAACTGAATCGTTAAACACGTGCTATGGTGTGAAAAATGAGTTCTAATAATTTAAGTAGTAATTTCAACTTTGATATTAAACGGCAATAATGTGTAAGTTTTTCTTTTTGTTCTCTCACAAAATAAGCCAAATATATATTGAAAGGTATGGAATAAATGGTTATAAAAATATATCATTGCATTTTCAAATAAAACCTTAAGTGCAACAAAAAACTAAATTTTTTGATCCAAATAAACACGACAATGAAAATAACAATTTACTACGTTGCCAATTTTTAAGAGAATTTCTGACCTGTTCTAAGAAGTTCCGACCTGTTTTCCAGGAAAGTAGTTGCAGTTTAGATACATATTTTAAGGAAACTTTTTGTTTAAAAAATCGAATCGCTAAAATTTACGAAAGTACTTTCCCTTATACCCTGTATATACAACTTGCCAAATCAAATGAGGTTTTTGCTAAATAATTTATTCAAATTATTTTTGTTCTCATCAAAATAATTTCTTTCTACTACAGTTAATTCAACTACTAAATGCTTGAAGTCTACAAGGAATATTACCTCAATTCATATGTAGCTTTCTAAACTAGCAGCAAATTGTCTTTTATTGCATCAAAAAATTCAATACATTAAACATAAACCAGTAATATTAGACGAGCAACATCAAAGTCACCCGATGTTGAATTATACATTCGCCTACATTGCACAGGTAATTTAATCAGTGTATATTTGACTAAACAAATATTTATCCGATGAGACTTGTGGTGGGATAAAATACATGCATGTTCTTGTTTCAAAATCGTTTGTCTTGAGTCAAGTCCTGGTCTTTATTGACAAGTTATTAATATATTGGCATGAACTGTTTTCCAGAACGACTATCATATTGAACCAAATAATGGTTGAATATTGTAATAAATAATCTTACTCGCAATTAAATGTCGATTAATCTTTACGCTCTTGGAGGCTTATTTTCATCTTGATTTCACTGGGCAAGATGCGATTCATCCTTAAATCCTCTTAGTATGACTAGAATCTCGTATTCTCGTACTAAAACCTGATCCATAAATAATCTTATCTATATCCTTCTAACGTTGGAAGCAGCAATATCCACTTGTCTCGATCTTTCATGAAAACTGCTTCTATTATAGCACTAACTCGTCTTTTTTCAAATCAGCCACTAGCAACTAAAAAACCACTAGAATGCTGCTCAGTTTAGTGGCCTGAAATAAAAATATCTCAAAAGATGATATAAAGAAAAAATGTAAACCATTTATTTTGCTACATTTTTAATTAATTAATAATATAGCAAAGAACGAAAGATAATATAAAAAAAAACACATACAACATAATATAAGTACTGTTAAGTGGCAGCTGATTTTTTTATTTTCCACAAAAATAATGGAGTAATTTGTCATCCAACAATTACACTAATCGAAAGAAGCAAAATCCTTTTCCATATTAATTATAATAATTCGAATATTGACAAAAACATGAATATTATAAACATATACTAATATTTATTTCTTTCATTTCAGGTACCGTCGCAATGTGCCTCCCATTTACAATTCCAGATTATTTCTATCACCAATGCAAACAGTCGTAGACCGCAGGTATTTACGTCGAGATCTTCTTCTCGAACGGTATCGGTACTTTTTCGCATCGGGATCCGCGTAAACCGTCATATTTATAGGCTGTCATGCTGGGTACCGCATAAAACACTTTATTTGTAATGACGGTGCTAATACCAGCCCTGCCCTTCTTGCCCCAGGTCAGGCTCTTATTATGCGTGCGGGATATTTACGACGAAAAGGCGACGTTTTTCGAAAAATATCACTTTCCGTAAAGGGAAGGATTTGCTATAAATGTAGGGGGACAAGGGAAAAGAGGCTGTATTTGAGGCAATCTGATATTACAGGATGGTCCATTAAAGCACAAAATCGTTTTTATTTCTCTTCTATAACGTAAAAAGGCAGAGTAGAAGTGAGACACTTCAATGAATCTGCATTTGTCGTTTTAAAATTATAATATTTATAATATAGTATAGAATAACTACGTGGAGTAGTTGCCTGGATAACAATAAAACTATAATTCATTCTTATAATCCTCTCAAAGATATATATATATATATATATATATATATATATATATATATATATATATATATATATATATATATATATATATATTTTTTTTTTTTTTTTTTTTTTTTTTTTTTTTAGTGAATATTCGACCTGTAGAATGTCTTTTGAAAATAATTTACAATATTTTCAAAATAACTGATATCTAAATTAAACAAAAAACTTATTTAGCAAAAACCAACGTCCACATGAAAATGGTTTAGTTTCGTTAATCCAAAAGCAGAGTATTTTTTGCAGTTAATGAAGTTTTGAGGAATGCAGGAATATAAAAAATTCTATTAAAGTTTTTTTTAGTTTATATTGCCATTTTCTTTTTGTTTCAAAGAAATAAGAAGCCGATGGAATACTTGATATAAATGGTTTCCTAATAAAAATATCAAAACTTTGAAACGTAATAGTGGCAACACTGAAATATAAATGTTACTCATATAGTATATCCACACTTATTCAACATTTCCTTTCAACATGCATTTCAACGTGCAACCTGCGTTATTTCATGCATTAGCGCATGCATCTTAGCGCAGGGTATGACGCTTCCCACCCTCCTGTCCACATGCTTGCGTCACTTTCATTCAATTTTTCTAGCAAGTTCAGTAAAGACGGTTTTTTAAAAAAGTTAAAAACATTTTATTTTATAATTTCAGTTACATGAATACATCTGATATCGTCATGTTAGCTGGTATGAGTGCTGGTGTTTATAAGAGCACAAAAAATAAGGTAAAATACAGAAAATCTGTACAGAAAAAGGAATATTTAGAATAATTACTACAATTTACTACAGAAAAATGTATGTTATAAAAATATTCCTTACAATCTTAATTTACAATTTTATTACCTTTGTTATATTTATCCTAAAAGTCCGTTGTGCTGTCAGTGCGGGACTGACAGTTTACATTTCAGCATGATGATATTTCATGATTTTTTACCCCCATGATTTTTTACCTATGAGTTATTGTCCAGTGCTAATTTTCTAGACTCATTCCAATGAATTCCTCGATTTTCTGCCGCTTGTCGCTCTTTCCATCTCAGTCTTTGACGTCCAAATTTACTTTTTCCTCATGTTTTCGCTTTATAAATTTATTTTGCTAAATTTATTTTGCTCTCTTCATTCGTTATGTGAATGTGTTCTAGCCACCTGGCCGTTTCATTATCAGTTGTCCCACTACTGTCGTATTTCTCACATTATCTCTTGTTGTAATTATATATTTTGCCCTATATTTTGCAAAGGAATATCATTCGCATTTCATGCGAAGGAATCATCCAAGATTCGCTACCGCATATCATTGATGGTCTCACTACTTTCTGATACATCTGTGCTTTTACATGTTTAGGTATCTCTTTTTTCCTAGGAATATTGTTTTAGGGTGTTGTATAGTTTGCCTGTTTTTCCCATTTTTTTCGTTCATTTCACGGTCCGTTTTCCCATTATCTTCTATTATTGTGCCTAAATAGTTATAGTTTTAAAGTTGGTCCATTACCCTCCCATTGAGTACAATTTTATGTTTTATTTTTGTGCCTCCAATTACCGTTCTTTGCTTTTGTCGATACTTATTTCCATGTTTACTTTTCTTAGCTTTTTGTTATATATCACTAATTTGAGTTGTAGTTTTTCTTCAGAATCAGCCTTTTCTAAAACCATGCTGTGGTTTCTTTAATGTTGCTTCTAATATTTCTTTCCGCCTATGCTCTATTATTCTGGTAAATATTTTTCTAAGTAAACTTGTTACTGTGATCCCTCTGTAGTTTTTACATTCTTGATATTTTCCTTTTTTAAACATGGGCAATATTATACCCATATTCCAGTCTCTAGGTGCTTTCTTCTCAATTATAAGTTTAGTAGTGACAAAAATTCTCCCTTTCCTATTTCTGCCATTGTCTTGTAGTCTTGTAGTCTTGTAGTTAAAAAGTTGCCCAAAAAAAGACAACAAAATTACTTTCAAAATTATATATTTATTTTTTGTTCTTAAATATATAATTTAATATATTTAATTAATTAATTAAAATTAAACTACTTTGCTATAAATTAAATTTGTAAACTATTGCAAAAACCTGCAGATTATATCAAGAAGTTGAAATCGAGAGCGCAAGTTACCCAACATGGGTGGGTGTCGGTGCACACCATGCACTGCACTGCATGCGTCTAACCTTTCAACACATGCATGCGTCGTGACGACCAAAAGTTGAAGAAGTGAAGACATATTTATAGACTGCTATGTTCAGTACATTGTCTCAATTCACAATGGAAAAATGCACGATTCAACAGCGCGTAGGTAGTACTAAAGTCACTGTTAATGATGAACGCTATAGGGATATGCTAACCTGGCCTGAAGTGACAAATGGGGACATTTACAATGTTTTCTTTCAACAAGATGGTATAACTTGTCAAACATCTCGTCAGACAATCGATTTATTTCAAGAAAAATTTCCTGGATGCGTCATTACACAAAATGGTAATGTCAACTGGCCACCAAGATCATGAGATTATGAGACCTTGGATAATTTTTTTGTAGAGTTATGTTAAATCTCTGGTTTACAGAAACAAAGACCGAATAATTCTTGACCCTAAATGAAACATTCAGGCTATCATTAAAAATATACCATGACATATGTGTGAAAGTGTAATCGAAAATCTTTAGTTTCCAGATTACATTCCACTACACGAAGCCGAGGCAAACATTTGAACGACATTATTTTCAGAATTTAACGCCATTATTTGTTTTTTAAGATAAAATTTAAATTTCCGAATTATCACAATAACACTACGATAAGTTTGTTATTAGATTAAATTACATAGTGATAAAAATCAGGAATATTGTTGACATTCACCTCGGGAAACTAGAGTTTGATTTACGATCAAAACGTACAAACGCACAACTTTGGTTACTTTTTAGCGCATTTATTTATGCATATCTTATGTATTTCGTATTGATTAATAGTCGACACCTACACAATCAGTTGAATAGCTATAAATATTTATGGGTGGTATTAAACTTCTTTCGTGTACGCTAAGATAAATATATCAACGTGTCGTAGAGACCTTACAATTGTACTGTATGTTTCAGTATTAATTTTTTTGTTATTTGGTTAAGTTATTTACTCTCTAATCAGATATTCCAGCGCTCTTAGTCAGCATACTTTCTATAAATATCGACGAATCGATACACATATACGTTTAATTAAATACTATTTTTTTTATTAATATTTTCAGTTAGTTAACTACATCACCATTATTTTGAATATATTATACAGTGGGACAAAAAAATGTTAGCATACTACTTTTCTCCCTCAATTCTCATAACTTATAGTTTGGTAAAGCAGTGTTTTTAAGTAATATTATAAGGTAAACATTTTGAGATAATAACATTTAAGACGAAGGAGAAAAATATACTTGAAAATTAAGTGTTCAATAAAAATAAGTATGCAATAACATTATTTTCAGGAAAAATCTCGGGTTTATTACATTTAACAGAAAAAATATTGTGTGCTAATAATCTGTTAACCCGCTCTTTCATATTTCAGTGTTTTTTAAATATATTTTAGCTGAAAATTTGTTATGAAATTTTAATGATATTGACGCATTAAAACAGAGGACATGAAGTTTAGTAGTTATTATTGTCATTTTCTATATTAACAAGGTGCCAAACTTAGTTTTTGCCGCTGATATAGCGAGTGCAAGGGAAATTATTTTCGTAAATTTAACCGAGGATTCTTTACACATTTTTGAATAAAAAGTTTCTTTAAAACATGTATCCAAAATGCAGCTAGGTATGAAAATAAGATACATTTTTGGCAAAACAGTAAACAGTGGTAACATCTATTTTCGCCTAGTTTATATCGATCTATCGGAATTCATTTTTTTTGCATTGATTTCTTAAGGTATTATTTGAAAACAAAATATAATATTTTTGTAGTTACTTTTTCCATACGTTTCCGCATGAATTTGCTTTGTTTTGTTACAAAAAAAAAATGGAAAACTTACATATTATTTTCGTACAGTGTCAAAGTTGAAATTAACTTTGTGTATGATAAGGATAGAGTAATTGCTCTTTTAGTGATTTATGTACAATACAATGAGCAACTTCAACTTGTTGAGTAACACTTCGAGTACTTCTAGTACAATCCTGCTGCCACTTACATTCTTGAAATTTTGAAACCACACTACCCGTATCCAAAAGTCTTTGCGAAACTGTTTGCCGATCTGAAAGCGGCCTTTTGGGGTATCGTTGTATGAAAATACGCTTAGCTCCTTCAGATATTTGGACATGTTCCCCTTTATTTAGAAGCATGTTCTGATATTCGCGTAGAATATATTTTTGGGTTATAACTTAAATGCACGCACTGAAACACTAAAGTAAAGTTTTAGGGTTAGAGACGCATCAGCAACTGAGAAGGCTATTTAGCGACTGGACCTACAGCTTAACGTGGGTTCTGAACCACGGTCATCAGCTACCGAAAACCCCGGTCAACACACCCCTCAGGCTATCAACCCTTGGTTTTGTGCTTAACCGAAAGTATCTCGAGAAGCCTACCGACTGGTGAGTGATCAACGTAGAAAACCTCTCAGAAGGCATCCGGCCTTACCCAGCCTCGAACTGGCGTGACTACGGGGTGATTCCTTGTCAGATTTTACACTCTTACCTAGAAACATTCACAAGAATTTTAGAAAAACTTTTTTGCCTAGTACGGGATTCGAACCCGCCCCACATTAACTGCCGTAACGTAAGGCTGACGCCTTAGACACCACAGCTAATGTGGCTCCTACACTGAAACACTGAAGTCATTTTTGTCACAATTTTGAAATAAGAATCTTGAATATTGTGACATTGCCACATCCTTCAAAGTGGATGTAGGGCATATTTGCTTAAAATGTGAATTATTATAATAGCTTTTTGATTGGTGATTTATTAAGTTTGCAATTTTTATTCTCGGAAACCCTTAAGCTTTGGACCCTTGTTATAAGGAACTGCTTTCTTTGAAATGTGAAGAATCGTTGGTTAAATGTACGAAAGTACTTACCCTTATACCATGTATATGAATTTCTACATCCGGTTGCTATTGTTTTTACCATTAAACATCATACTGAACCTAAATCTTAACAGACGTATACTTCAGGGACGTTGTTGCTTCACTTTTAAAGAAATTAAATCCCAATTTTCTCAAGGGTTCCACTGTAGGTAGCTCCCCGTATAAAACTACTAAAATTAATCAGAAATATGCTACAAGATAAAGCATTGTGAGGATGCTTCTCCAGACTTAGAGAAGTTAATGCTGGAGTAGTTGACATATTTGTATAGGACAATTTCCAACAAAAGAAACAACTATCACAATTCATGGAAAAATAATTGAAAAAGTGCTGTCTTACATATGTCTTGGTCAAATAATATGCTCTGATATACGGCACCAGGATATCGAAATTGAAACAGGGATAAGGCTAGGATGGGCGGCAAATTAAACCATATTTGAAATATATAAATCTCAATTCAATTAAAAACAAATATATATAACGATTCCTATTTTTTTTGTTCACATATATTTCTGAAATATGGACCCTGACGAATGAAAAGACAATCCACAAACTAAATCCACGTAAATTACTAGATATATTATTAAGATACCATATGACCAAGAAATGAACTAGACAGAAGATATACGTGATAGGTATAACAGTAAAGATCAGTTCTTAAAAATAGCAATGGCTAGGACACGTAGCGAGGCATACAGAGAACTGAAGTGGACACATTGCCAATTAGAGACCCTGAGGTAAGAAGCGAAGCGTAAGACGACCTCAGTAAAGATGTCATCTGAAAACATTCACAGTATTTTGTACCATATTATCAAGAATATAGAAAAATGGATCTACATGAAAGAGGCCTATATCCAAACTGATGATGCTGCTATCATATCCACTGTTAAAGACAGCAAACAGATTGTAAGGAATTATCGATAAATCTCAGAGATTTTGCTGGATGAGAATATGAATATCCATATATATATATATATATATATATATATATATATATATATATATATATATATATATATATATATATATATATATATATGGAAAATAGCTTTTTGAAACCAAATAAATTTATATTGGACTTCAAATCCACTCGTCATTTTCAAGTGTTCAAAATTCCCCCCCAAAAAAAGAATATATATATATATATATATATATATATATATATATATATATATATATATATATATATATATATATATATATAGCATTCTGACTTATTTTCGAGTGTTCGTTCTGATCCTCCACACCTCGCTCATCCTTTCTCCATGGATTCTCTATCTCTCCTCCGTCCACTTTGTTCCACATATGAATTTTGTTTGTATACGTTCTTCTATCTTCAATTTCTGTCGGGCACATTTGTGTCTTTCCCAGATCAGCCCTGACTTGTGTGATCCATTGTACTGTTGACTTAACTCCTTGTATTAGAATTCTGTTGGTGAATTTTGTCGGTGGGAGTCTACTGATATGTCTATAGAATTTCAACATTTTTTTTCTTATGTCCGCTGCTACGTTGGACATTCTCTATGTGGTCTTTCGAGAATGTAGTCTGTATCCTTCCTCTATCAGTTTTGGGCCGAGAATTTTCCTCATAATTTTGCGTTCTTCTTTTAGAATGTTTTCTATGCCACTTTTTGAATGAAGTGTAAGTGTCTCGCTTGCGTATAGTACTTCTGGTTTGATTACTGTGTTGTAGTGTCTTATTTTTGCGTGTATGGATAGGCATTTCTTATTGTAGATATTGTGTTTCTTGCCGTATGCCCTCTTCATCTTTTTGTAATCGAGTCTTCTGTGCTATCTTCTCACCTCCTGTGGGTTCGAGGATCTCTCCCAGGTATTTGAAGTGAGTGACCATTTTGCCGCATTTGGTGTTCAAATTTTGGACATCTAATTTTGAGCAGAAGAATGCGGATTTTTGAAAGGAGATTTGTAAACTTTCTCTGCACATTCCTTGAGGACTTCGATCTGTTTGGTTGTCCTTTTTTCATTGTCTGCGAGTATGGCTAGATCGTCTGCGAAGGCCAGGCATGATATTTCTATGTTTTTTTGGATCATCCGAGTCGTGTTGGTTTCCAGTGTCCTTGATTTTTCAGTTCTTTTTCCCATTCCCTTATGACTTTGTCCAGGACCAGGTTGAAGAGGAGTGGAGATAACCCATCTCCTTGGCGTACTCCAGTTTTAATCAGGAAGGGTTCGGAAATTTGGGTTGTGTCAATTAGTGTCTGCTTGATCAATCGTAGTGTTTTGGGGTCAAGTCCTTGTTCTTTTAGGATGTTAAACAAAGATTTTCGGTCGATGCACTCATATGCTTGGTATATATATATATATATATATATATATATATATATATATATATATATATATATATATATATATATATATATATATATATACACACACACAATTAAACACTAGATAATAATTAACGCAGCTTTAAATATTGAAATATTTTGTGTAAATACTATACCTCCTTTAAGTTATATGAGATTATATCTAAATAATCACATAAAAAATGTTTTGTATCTAGAGTTCCATAAAAATTGTGCAATATACGATGTATGTGAAAATTATGTTTTTTAATGTTTTTATATGGTAGTTAAACCCTTCCTTCAAATGTGTTACTAAATTATTATTCATTAGTTGTTTCGGTTCTCTAAAGTGTCCCGCCAGTTTCGTAATTTATCACTATAAAAACTGACAACAATAATTTTAAACAAATATTTAAACTATTTTAAATAGTTTTTGTAGTACGATAAGATAAAATGGCACAGTATTGTTATTATCGTCCAATCTAAAAGCAAATAAAAAAGATTAAATAACAAACTCATTGCTTAAAAGCTATTAAACAGGTTTTGAAATATGCGAAAAAGTCAAAAGATAATCAAAATAGTTTCGCAGAAATGTGTTTGATTTACTTGTAATGGTATTAGAAAAATCGGGAAAAATAAGCATTTATTAGGTAAATAATACAGAAATTATTACTGCATGTTCTTGTGGAGCATTAGAGTGTTCCAAAAGAAAATTCATTTAATTATTAAATTGCTAACTCTGTTTTCATTTAATATTGTTACCATCCAGTCTAGATATGATTTCGTCGTAATAATCTTTATACAGTTTTTCTGAAAAATTGTCTTTGTTTTGAATAAGTTCTTTAGATGAGTTATTCCTTATTTAGTCATTGCTGTTACACAATTTCTTTGGGGTTTTTCAAGTTGGTTTGGTTTTTCAATTTTCACGTTTAGTATTGTAAATGTCTTACTTAGATATTTGTGTATTCCCGTACTATTCTCTTAAAACTAACTTATATATACTATGTTAAAGTATACCCGGGACAATTATTTTTCCGAGCGTTCTCATTGTTGTTGTATTTCGACCTAGATTATTGCATTTTGTTGTTTAACTTGAACTTCAATCATTTTGATTCTTGACACTAATCTGAAGATAATGTAACTACGAAAAGCTCTCAAAATAAGTCAGAGAATATAGTAAATACAGAACAGTACATTCCGAGTGCAGAGCAGAACAGTACATTCTTCTTGCAGTTAGGGTTTTTGCAAGAGACCCCTATTTATGCACGTGCAATTCTATACACCGATATTTGTTTATAAACTATTATTTATCGCTATTCCCTTCAAATTTCAAAGGGAAATGTTATTTATATTGGGTGACCAAATTGATATAAACTACGTTGAAGCTAGGAAGCATAAGGGAAAGTTTGGTATATTGGAGCGGCAATTAAATTGGACCACTCTCATATCTCAAAAAGTATTTTTTCAACTTCAATAATGGCAACACCAAGCGATATCCATCTAACTTCATTGCATATCGACCATATTGTTTACACCTTGTGGAATTGAACGTCTGTGTTTTGTTTTGAAAAATCTATTTTTTATATTTTTAATGTAAATTCCATCGATCCGTGTTAAGAGTGTAGTTAAGTCAAAGGCAAGCATACTGTGTATGTAAATTATAGTTTAGAAGCGTAATTTATCTACAATCAAAATACGCGAAACGATTGCCGGCATTTTAGGTTATATCTTATTATATTTGTTTTTATGACATATCCACACTGTTGGTTGAAATGGACCGCAAACATTTGGATAAAATGGATCCAATTTACCGTACCGTCCAATACCGTACCGTGTCATCCAATTTACCGTACCCATTCTTTCTTATTACAGATGACGGATAAAAAGTATTATAAATGGTCACAAGAAGATTTGCAAAATGTTATATATGATTACAAAAATGAAGGGATTGATCTATATAAATGCACAAGATTGCATAAAATTCCAAAACCCTCTTTAAAGAGGCATTTAGACCATAGATGATACAAGTGAGTCCATAGAAATTAAAAAAGGAAGGCCGGCTATATTTAGTAACAGTTTCGAAATCTAGCAGCATCGTTATACGACACATAGTAAAAATTTAGATGCTTTGTTGTTAGCTCGCGACAATGGCGTTAATTTGCTTCAATTACCGGAACACACAACTCATAGACTTCAAACATTAGATGTATCGTTTTTCAAGCCCATGAGTACTTATTACACGCAAACTATCGAAACTTGGATGCGAACAAATCCCGGTAGAATTGTTACTCAATATCAAGTTAGCCAATTGAGTAACACAACTTATGAACGTGTATCTACTATTGGTAATGTAGTGAATGGCTTTAAAGCATCGGACATTTGGCCCGTTAATCGAAATGTTTTTCAAAACTGCCATATTGCTGCTGCTGAATCTTCACTTGTTACCGATACTAAAACTAACACACCATCCTCTTCAAACTTTCCTCTCCAAGCTCAACCTTCCATGCAACCTAATACACAAGTTGCAATGCCTTTCATGTCGCAGATAGCCACACAATGTTCAACAGAAGTTTATATCTTCTACTTCGCAGAATATTGAGCAATTAGATTTTTACCAAACCATCCACATCGCAGACTATTCAGGTGGGACATGAAGTAGAAGCCAGTCTTAACCTCCTATAACCAGTACTAAGGACCAGGCAATCCTTCAAATATAGAGGTGCACAGAAAGCGGTTGAATTGACCTCTAGTCCGTACAAAAATAATTTATAAGCGTTACAACAGAAGTGAAAGAGGGTCAAATTAAATTTAAACAAGAAAAATAATAAAAACTCACGAATAAATAAAAAACAAAATTCACAAAATTGTGGAAAAGGACGAAAACAAGAAAAGAAAAAGAGAAAAACCAATGAAATTGAGAGTGACGAATCCGAGTGTGGAAGAACTCTTAGTTTTGAACGATTCTGATAGCAGTCAAATATAAAATAAATTACTACGATAAAAAAGGCCCTAAAGTTGATTGGAAACAGTATGTTTGTTGATAAAATTGGAATCACGCAACTTGTATTCAGAATCCTGACATTTGCAATGATTGTACTATGTAAAGGGGTTAAAGTATTTAGTAGGTTTGTACCGAGACTATTATATTTGATATATTTTGTTTTATTATAGTTTTCTTTTTGTTTTACCTTAGAGCCTATTGAGGTCCAATTTAGCAACCCGTTGGTCCAAATACCAGAACCAGTTGGCTAAATTGGAGCAAAGCTCGGATCTCACATTTTGTTGATTATTGAGATATCTATAATAATTATGTTGATTAATACTTAATAAATGCAAAGCTTAATACTTGTTTTATTTCATACAATAGACATTTGTAAAAATCTAAAAATATATATTCAAAGCGCATTTGAAAAAATGGTCCAAATTATCAGACTTTCTCCTGTATAGAGTAATTTTTTTAGTGTTCCGGACTTTAAATTTAAATAAAACAACAAATTAGACGCCTTGAAACTATTTGGAGGAAGGAAAAATTTCGGAAAACTGCTCGGCTCGCTTACTTCTGACAAAGCACATTCTGTCAGTTCAATTATCGACCACTTTTTCAAGCAATTGGTGTCTTAGGTCCACAATTGTTCGAGTTATGTTGGCATACAGGCGTGAACTTTTGATGGTGTAATCGATTGTTGCTTTGACTGTATGTCATGTGTAGCTGTCCCATTGGAACCACATTTCCTACAGATTAATATCATGTAAATTTTCCCACGTAGTCGAATATCAAAGCCCAACTTCTTGCGAACGGCAACGAATTGATAAATTTAGATTTTCGTCAAGATTGCCAACAAAAGCGGCGATATTTTCTTCTGAACGTACAATTTGTCGTCTTGTTTTTGTTTTAATATTGCTCAGAGTGAAATGCGTTTGGAATTGGTCGATAATTCTACTAGTAGATCGCTGTATTTGCCGAATATACATAAGTTGCAAGCGTTGCTCTGATGTTAAACCTTCCATGATGACTTGCCAGACTATACTAAATAATTTTAACACTAGAGGCGCGCAAATTCACAATTTGTCTTTGATAGAATCATTTGAATGAGTAGAAAGATATATTTTTTTCTCAATTAATAATAACAATTATATTTCCAACTAATGTAATCAAATATTCGATCAATTTCCAACTCATTTATCACTGTTATGAGAACAGAAAAAAACATAAACTGTCATTAAACACCAGTAGGTAAGTTTAAAATTATCGCTGAAGGTTAAAACAAATCAATTATAGAAACAATAATAAATAAAAATTGTCCATTTGTAAAACTGTAGCCTTACACAATCGTAGAAATAACTCAGTCACGTTTCGGATATAATATTAACTTCAAAATATAGTATAATTTTATGACGTTTTAAAAAACTCTTCGTGTAATATTATTATTATTAACATTTTCCCCGTGGAATTCGTTGCGAGAATGATGTGAAAGAGCACGAAAATTATATAGGAAATTCAATTTTCTGCGGTCTGCTGGTAATAGACCAATGGAGAAAATTTAATTTTCGAATTAAATGTCAATCAAATGATTAATAGTGTATAGAATTTTGTATTCCATCAACGAGTAATTATATTTATAATATATTTAATATTTTATGTTAGATCTACATTATTCAATTTTAATATATATTTCATAGCTGCTAGAAAAATAGTATATACTACAGGTGTTAATTGCATGAAAATTGAATGAAAGCAAAGTTGATTTCATTGTATCATATAGTATCCAGACCCCCTAGCAATTTTAGATAAAAAGATGAAAAGAAATGTAGAAATAAGGATGAAAGAAAATTAAATATTAGAAATAAACGTGGTTAAAACCACCTTTGAGTGGAGAAAAGAAACAGTTTTCGTTCTAAAAATTAAATTTCCATACAAGCCAAGATGAATGTATATAGAACAATGTTCTTACCTATTCTAAATTGGTTCGAAAAGATAAGTACTAACAAACTGAAGAGCAGAATATTAAGTATGAAAAAATAAATTAAGTAAAACAAAATTAAATACAAACGAAATATATAAGAAGAATACAGTCTAGAACCGGAATGGACAAAATACGTAATATTGAAATTAGAGAACCGAAAGTTGAAGTCGCAATAGTCAACTCACTTAGTAAGAATGATCAGGGATTAAATTTTAATATAGTCGTCATGTGTGAAAAAGGCACTTTGTGTCGAAACTATTGTATACGTTTTATATATAGTGGAAATTTAGATATTAATCTTAGTTCGTTCATTTAAAATTAATTTCCATCAAGTATTGACTACTTCAGTTAAATAGGGATAGACTAGTTAGAAACGTGTGGGTGCTAAAAAGTTGGGCAAAAAACTCAATCACGCATATTCGCACACAAGCACATACAGACACACAGATGCACACACATGAACACACACGCACACACAGATACACACTCGAACAGACCCGCACACGCACGTATATTCGCACACACGTACACCCACACACTAATGTCATCTATCAGGATTTTGTACCTACTTCTCCTTGTCTAAAAAAAATGGATCACATCTTAATAAAATTCGCAATTCCCAATTCCAAAATAAAATCCAATTTTCGACTTGAAACTTAATCTTTATATTCAGCTGAATGATGCATTGGGCTAGTTGATCAGATATACTTTCAAATTTTACTGCACTGTATTTCAGCTTTCAATTGATGGAGCATCCCATTTCACCACATTCTCTATATCCTATACCCCTAGAGTAGAGTAGCTGAGGGTTGAATTCGGTTTGAATAGCTCTTTGTATTTTCTTCATGTTTCACATAGACAAATTATATCCCAATGTCAATCAACAGTCCTTGCAGTCGGACATCCATTTTGATTGTTCATATATGAAGTGTAGCAATGTCCAAAATGCAATATCAGCCTGATTTAACCGGGTGATTATTACCATCTTCGGCTTTGGGGCAGATCTTTCCATTGCCAACAATTACTGGGTATTTCTGTACTAAAATTTAATCATTTACTCCATTCGATAGTACTTGTATATAAAGGAAAGCAATGTAGATCCAGATATTTAGTATTTATAAATAAATACATATATATATATATATATATATATATATATATATATATATATATATATATATATATATATATATATATATATATATATATATATATATATATTTATATATAAATACTAAATATCTGGAGCCCTCGTGCGCGAAATTGGTCACAGACTCACTGAATTTTGCAAGAGACCGAATTATTCATTTATGAGAGTAGGGTTTTTTATTTCGAGACATTGATTCACAAAAATTCGACATTGTTTTACTTAAAGTGAGTAAAATCGATCATCACTTTCTAGTTGCTGTACAGTCAAAGCTCTTTATTCACAGTTCCATTACACGCATTTTCAGTATTTGTGGATTAAAAAATTGTCTTCTACTTCACTTATATTCCCGGCTGATAATTGCTTTATTCGCAGATCCAAAATTAATGAGAGGTTTTTAAAAGGCAAATTGATAATACAACAGCCGAATATCAATCTGAATTGAAAGACATTTTAAAAAGAAAAAAAAATGCTACATTTTTTAAACCGATCTCTAATCCTGAAAATAATTATTAATAATCTTAAAAAATCTCTCATTAAATTAATTTTATTATATATTTTTTCTTTTAATTTTATAACCTTGGATCTCGTACAAAATATCATTCCATATTTGCGATTTCTGTATTCGCGGCATATTAACGGAACGTATCCCCCACGATTAAGGAGCTTGACTGTAATTTTTATATGAGGTAGTATAAATATTATTTTTATTTTTCAAAACATATAGAGATGAATCTACTTTTTACTCTAAGCGAAATGACATACATTTGATATCCTAAAAATAACCTCCTAGCAGTTTTAATTAATGCTTCATTTGTCTAAAATCTTTTTTTACCCAGAAAGAAATGTAGAATTCAACAGAATTAAATCGGATGGATTTCGGGCTTCCATTTTGTTAATCTACTCATATTGTATGATATTGGTTAGCAATAGGTTTTATTTTATAGTAATATATAGTAATAGTTTTTATATATTTATCAGTTAGCAGACTTCCGGTAATATTAATGTTTTTACCAGTTTACATACTTGAATGTATTCTTTCAATGGCATTTTATTTTAAGTGTGAAGTAACAAAAAAGTATTTTATTGGCCAAGAGTTGACAAGGTCACAGACAAGACAAGATCACTGCTTATAAGTGTATGTAGTCATAACAGTCGTACAATTGTAGTGGTGAATGTATAAATGTCCTAAGTATGCATTGTTACACTTTATTAGAATTGCAGGATATGAAGAGTAATATTTCAAATTTAGTTTCTGTTAGATTTGTTCGTTTTTAATATAAATTGTCGCGAAGCCGTGAAAAACTGAATTATTCATACATGTCTTGTTTTTTAAGTATTCCAACAATATCTTATTCTTGCGTATATACAGTATTGCTTTTCACAGTGTCTAAATACGTTACTGCTTTCAGTTTTTCTATAGTTGTTTTAAACAAATTAAAGGATTCAACAAGTATAAAATTGAAATATTCCAATTTTTCAATCACGTGTGGAATATAATAATATAGAATAGTCACTAATAAGTAATTTTTGACATCGAGCATAATTATAATTGTCCTGCATTTTTTTACACTTTCACCAAGTCAAAATTACTTTTATAATACGTCACTGCTAAAAGCTAGGTACCACACCTAATAATAAGAGTTTAGGGAGGTAATGGGATATTTCTTGAAAACTATTAGTGCCAACATATGACTTGAGAAATATTATGTTTGCTTCTTTAATTAAGTTATCAATTTTTGGGTAACATTCTCTTAAGATTGACGTAGCATTCATGTAGCATATTTGAAAAAGATGTTAAATTTGGCTGATTTTGAAAGACCCATATAATCGACTGATATTTACTTTTAGGCTCAAAAGCATAGATCCAAGATTCATCACCTGTGTAGATGTTACATGCCTTTTTACGCACCAAGATTTATTGAGCTTTTCTTTGTACCGAACGACACGAGCCTTTTTTGAGCTATTGTCAAATTATGCGCAACCCAACGCACACAAATTTTTTTTAGGGCTAAAAGTTCATGTAAAATCTTGTGTATGATTGTCATGATAATGCCCAGAGATGCCTCATTCTCACGGCATCTCATTATCCTTATTTTAAGTTCGCGCACATTATCGATGTTTTGGCTACCTTCTTTAAAGTCGTTCATGAGCTAGACACTGCCACCATTGAGTTCACTAAACAAGTGATATACAGTGGTTTTAGATGATGCTTCATCGCCTAAAGTCGAAGTGAGTTGATCAATGCACTGGTGGGATAATTCTCGTTGAAAGTCGTAGTAAATCATAGGACGCAAATTCTCACGAGTTAATTCCATTTCTTGACAGATGAAATGTTCCAGTCACTAAACAACACAAATAGCGTTCGAATGACAAAACGTTCTGAGTAGGATATGTCAAATGGCACCTAGCAATTGTCAATTCTGGATACATAAATAGCAACCCTCGTATCAAACAAATGCCTTCTGATATCAGTCTTAACAAGATTTTATTATACTATTATAATTTATGACGATAGAAACTGACATTATTCTAAGCTCGTTACTAATATAGCTATTTCAGAACATGTTTTCTTCTTATACACAGATATTATTTTCAAAATACAAAAGCCCCCTTACTTTTTGATCATAGTAGTAAATCAATTTGCAAAAATATTTTTTTTAAACAACATAATCAGATAAAGAAATTGCATGATTTAGACATTCAAAATCGAGCAGATTTGGTTCTGTTTGTTTAATGAAATGTTTAATCCTATTTAATGTTTTTTTTGTTGTCGTGATCACGTCCTATTGCAAAATTGCATTGTTTAAGGTTAAGAGCTGTAATATTTTTGCTGATGTAATCTCAGTATAATGGTGGAGTTTGATATTTTAGCAAATGATTAGAATTAAAAGCGGCATTAATAGGAATATTTTACTATGATTTGCTAGATTTTCTTTTCAATTCAATTCAACAATTCTGCTTTTTGTAAACATGCATGTCTTTTTCAACTTGTATTTTGTAAGCTGCTTATAATACCTGATTTTTTATAATATATATATATATATATATATATATATATATATATATATATATATATATATATATATATATATATATTATATAATATATATAAATATATATTTATAATATATATTTTTATTTATATTTAACGTGAGGTAACCGTGCCACATATAGAAGCTTCCTAATATTTTAAATAACATTGTTAAGATCTCGGTTTTCTAATAAGATCATTAAAAAAGTACAGCAATTTTATCATTTTATGCAGAATGTTTTTTATGGTCCTTACATGATCTAAGATAATTATATCAAGAAATTCGTAAGCAGAACATTTAGATCTTTTGAAAGTAATCTATAGAATGACACAAATCATAATATCTTTTGAATCGATTCCACTGCAGAGAGAGCTCTATAAATCGAGGAAATCCAGGAATGAGAATATCAAGAAAGTGATAAGCCAGAGAAGCCTACATGACAATGAAGTTAAATATTTGCAAATCGACCGTTTTGGACCATCTGAAAAAAAAATCCATACGTCTGACGATACGATGTATCTTGATGCGATTGTTTGCTGAGAAACAATTCTGAAGCCGATGGTAACTGGTGATAAAACGTAGATTGGGTACAATAACATGCAACAAAAAGAATCATGTGAGTTGTTATGGTCAGCGGTTTTAAGTACGGCGAAAGACGGTCTTCATTTGAAGAAAATTATGGTTTATACTTGGTGAGATTGGAAGGAACCTATACACTTTGAGCTTCTTCCACGCAACGAAAACATCAATACGTACCTCTACTGTTCAGGATTAGATCGACTAGCGGTATTAATTGAAAATTATATGGCCAAAATTAGGAAGCAGGCATTAAAAAAATTAGCAAACCATTTTTTTGTTTTTCTGTTTCTGTTTTTTTGTTTCTGATTTTTCACAGACGCAAAGCAAAACAACTGTGGATGTTTTATTGGCCAAAACCAAAGGAATATAAATTTTTTTATTTAATATTTTATCAACCAGCAAAGCTTCTTTCACGAGGAATGCGATATTTGAATGCGACATTTTGAACAGTTAATTTAATAAAACGATTAATCAGAATTTTTTTGTAAATCGTTTAAACGTCTTATGGTGTTCAAAACTAGTGCTAGTAATTTCAACTTTGACATTAAACGACAATATTGTGTAAGTTTTCTTTTTTGTAACAAAATAAACCAAGTTTGTTTTGAAACGTTTGCAATAAATGGTTTTAAAAATATTACGTTTTATTTTCAAATAATAACTTAATAGGCTAATGCAACAAAAAGTGAATTCTGATGGATGTAAATAAATAAGATGACAATAGACGTCGCCATTGTTGAAAATTAAACCTCTTTTCAGAACTATTTTCCATGGAAATTGTTGCATTTTGCATTACTCTTGACTCAATAGCCACACCTTGTATAGTCACTTTAATATTGCAATACTAATGAGAGATTAGGTGCTATTCAGTTTCGGATTCCAGTTGAACTAAGATATTTTGTTGACAATGGTACCAAGGATGGTTTAGAAACATTGTAGCCGTCGCGTGAAATCTACCCATTAATGTGGTTAAGAACGTCTAAATGTTTGCCTTTTGATTACTGACGGCGGATTACTGACCACTTATATACACTATCTCTTAGGGCACCTTAAGGGAAAGTGTATATGTAAAAGATCAAAAAACCCGACGAGAAGTATTTTAAACGACAGTACGAGGTAATCTATCCCACAGTAGTATAAACTTGGAGCTTCCCTATTAAAGCTTTCTGAAATATTAATCCATGGTAGTGAGTTGTTTTAGTCCATCTATGGAGACGTTTGTAGAAATTTAGTATCTGAACAACAGTTAGTCTGCACATGATTAAGACATGATTAATTTGACTGTTTTTTGTTCATCATCCTTGTGCATCCTGGTATCTGGTTCGAAAATCAAAGTAATTCAAAAGACTCGTAAAAACAATGGCGTCTATATATGATATGAGTACTACATTAGAAACACTAAATCGTAAAAACTCGATGCAAATGTAAATTAAAAGTGAAGCAGAGTTCTGTCTACATAATCTTACTAATTCAATAAATAATAATTAACTGCCTTATTAAATACGGTAGTACGACTAGACGAACTATGTCTCGTTGGATTACTACGAGGAAGAAATTCATCCACATTTTAAGACCAATTTCGTTCTTTAAGAACTCATCAGTTAAGCTCTGATGTTTTTTTTTCTCGGAGTAATTGAGATATTCTCCTAAATAGCCCGATGTTCGGAATTAAAGATAACTGGATCTGATTTGATTATTTCAAAAACATCCAAGCTGAAGCATTCTTAACTAGACGTCGGTACGGTGAGTTTTAATTACATAGGGGGCGCGGTGGGGTATGAACAAAATAGAAATACCTGTGTAGATTATTTATTAGTATTATTATAGTATTAAAGTAGTTTTAAAACTTCATTATAACAAGAACTACTTTAATATTCTAAGAATGTTATATAAAACTAAAATAAGGTAGAACAAACGAAAAAAAATCATTATTTTGTACATAACAGGAATCACATGTTAATAAAGCGTGCTGTAAACAAATGAATTTCCTGTAATTAACACAATTATAATTTTCTGTCTTTTTTCCAGGCAATTCACTATTATCAGTATTTGCTGAGCCTGAGGGCGTCATTGTTAAATCACCATTTTTTCGCTTTAGACTAGTTGATAATCTGGGATTTGTTTCACGGTTTTTCATATATGGTAATACTAAATCCAGAACTAGCTGTTTCATAAACTGACTACGTTTTATCGGAACTTCGTTATTTGAATTACATATAATAAATGCGTGTGTTGATAATGTGTTTAGCAGGAAAAAATATAGTTAAAGGCCATCTGCGACTATTACGTGACACGTTAAGCTTGGTCCACATCAATAAAAATTTGCCTTATGCGGACTGTATGTGTTGTATGTGGAATGCGTGCGCTTCAATGTAGACGCTCTGACACACAATGTCACACACAAATATTGTCGACGCACATGAACCAGATAATTCAAACAAATTGTTCCAGTAAATTCAACACAAACGCAAAATTTTATTGGTGTGGATCCAGCTTTATAATTACTAGATAACTCGTCTACTGCATCAACGCCTATACCCCTATACTCTCATCGCTTATATATGGGTTATAAGGACATGTACTGAATTAACGGTAAATAATGCGCACTGCTGTTCACATCAGACTACGACTACTTTGCAAAGCAAATTGCCCTAATTACACGACGTATTTCACTCATATTAACATTTTTGTTAAAAACCATTGAATGAATATTTTGTAGTGGTATCACTTTAATACTGAATAGGGAAAGTTTATTTGTCGGACCAAAAAGCTGAAATCGGAATAAGCCTTTAAGGGCAGAAGTATATTTCTTTATTTATACACTAAGGGTAAAACGTAAATAATTTAGTTACAACCCTAGTATTATTAACTCTTGGATATATTAGTCCATTCCTGGATATTAAATTATCGTAAAACGGAACATATGAACATATGAACATATGAACATATCTTACATATATTCATCGACTAAAAAGCATATTATGATAATTCAATTATAACAGCCGATTTTTTACTAAAACATCTGGACAATATTTTCGTTTTCTACGACGAAATTTTTCGCATAAAATAATATTTATATAAAGTAATCCTATTGTACAAGAATGTGTAATTCATGTAACAACAAATAAAGCTATCATGACTAGTAGCTAAAAATAATCTCAATATTAATTTGTCGTAATTTTTTGCATCGAGTTGTGGGCTGGAACGTGATTGCGTATAGTAAGAACGGCCAAGGGAATTTATCTAACGCACCAGACAAGGCCTCAAACGTACCGTATCGATTTTAATTGAAACTAACCTAAAAATTTCATACACGGTACATGCTGTTATTTGTTTGCACACAATTCATCTTGATTAAGATTTGTTAAGGATTTTAGTACGTCAACCGTTTCAACTCAGTCGTATATTACTTATGGCATTTACATATTAATTGCTAAAAGACAATACAATAAAAATGTAATGTTTATATCGCTTTATGAAACGGTATGTGTTACTGGGGGGCGAACGTGGGAGAGGTTTTGTACTTAGTATTTTCGAGAATCGTCTAGAAATATCTTAAAACACCACTTTAGTAACGTTTATGGGAATAATTATACCAGAGAAATAATATCGTATATATATATACGTTGTTTCTTGGACAATATAATTTTCCAGAAGGAATTTACTTAGTATTTAAAAGGCATACATGGTATCAGTTTAAATATAAACAATTAATTTATTCATAATTATACGTTGATGAGATATTTTAGAAAAAAATGCGTTGTCAAAAATATAAGAGTACTTTATATTACAACGAATAAAAAAACCTAAAAGGTGTCCTCTTGAGTTCTTTAGTCTATATAATTACCGAACCTCAGTATTTTGTAGTATGGCCCTTATTGTTAATTACTGGTTGACATCTTCTTGGCAATGTGTCTATTAGATGCCGGCATGTTTCTACAGGTATTTAAAACCAGGCTATCTGAATTTATTTCCACAATGTCTTATTTTTTGCTATTTTTTTATACTAACATGACGTCGTTTTAATTGATCCCAAAGGTTCTCGATCGGATTTAGGTCCGGTGAGTGTGAAGGCCACTCTAACACTTTAATATGTTTCTTTTCGATCCGTTTGTTTGGGATCATTGTCTTGTTGGTAGACCCACTTTAAGGCATATTCTCTTCAGCGTAAGGTAACATAATTGTCTCTAGATTCCTAAATAATTTTCTTTTGTCATATCATCTGTTATCCAAAACATGGGACATACTCCGTTATGTGAAAAGCAGCATCATACTTTGATGTTACCACCACAATGCTTCACTGTACCCAAAGTTACGTTCTGGTTGAATTCTTCATTAATACAGCTCAACCAATATAGCTCGGTCTCCGAGGTTGTGATGCGGGCGTTAGCCTAACGCTCATTCGAAGCTGTGCATTCGTGATGTTACCATTCGTTAAGTACTGTACATTCGAAGAACTCTCCGTTCGGTCTCTGTTAGTCAGTGACCCTGTCAGTCTTTCTTTTGCGCATCTCAGAGGCCAAGCTATGTTGGCTCAGCTGCACACCTTCTCACATACAATTTGCCATCAGGACCAAATTAATTAGTTTTGGTTTCATCGCTAGAAAGAAGATGTTTCCCAGTTATGTTGGAAATCTTTACTTACAGTTTTTTTTTGCAAATTTGAATTCCTGTTTTATATTCTGTTTTATTTCTGTCGGAACTTTCCCAACTACTCTGCTGTATAGGTTCTACTGTTGTGAACGTCGTGTTATAGTTCTGATATTGATAATTAGGTCAAGATTTGTTTTATAACGGCACAGGTAGTAAAAGTATCTTTTAAAGCCGTACGCGCGTAAAACACAATTATCCAATTTTGTTCCGATTTTTCTTGATCGGTTTCGCTTTTCTGATTGTCTTTGGGTCGTATAAGACACTTTCAAAGCTTCAGATACTACACATGGAGACTGTTTTGTTCTTTTCTCATTTGTTTTGGCTTCTTAATTGAAAAATTAGACGCCTTTCTTCAATATTACCGTAACTAGCGGGGCCCATGTTTACTTTAATACAACGAGAAACGGGATAACTTGCTGTATAAACAACACAAATATATATTCTATCAGAATAGGTATACGATAACGTGTATTAATTAGTACACTTTTATTGTTTGACCACTAGTCGACAAGTAGGAACCATTACGAGGAAATATATTCTTTAAGAAGATAAGCAACAATAGATAGTAGATAGATAGTAGTAGATAGATAATAGTAGATAGATTTAAAAAAAATTAAAATTAAAAAAAAAATCAAAAAATATTTTCCAGCATTTAAAATTCCAGCATTTTTCCTTGTCCATCTTCCAATCTGCACTGCCTCGTGTTTTTATATATTTTTCTACCTGGCCTAACCATCTTCTTCTGAGCCATCCCCTTGCTGTTTTCTCAAATGGGGTTAATTTTGTTATTTATTAATTACAAATTACATTAACATTATACAAACAATATTAAGTACAAACATTAACATTATTACAAAATACATTAACTTCTGATTATGTCAAATACCCTTCTATCCGTCGTGCTTTTATATTTGGCTCTATCCTCTCCTAATTCTTCCTCAATTTCCATCTACATTATTTCAATTTTTATAGTACATTAGTGAAGAGATAATTTTTATAGAAGCTCGCATTTTATTTACCAATAAAAGATCAAATTATGCAAAGCGGCACCATAATGAAACGGAATTTGAATCATATTTTCTTCATTGTCATTGAAACAATATTACAGTTTAAAAAACATTTTAATTTCGCCCATTTGATTTAAGGAAATTTCTAATAATAATTAAATACACAACGCATCTAGTAATGTGAATATTCACACTTTCCTTTCCATCCGAAATAAACTCGAGCCATAAAATAAATTTTACAATTTTATCGACCTCTCCACGTTGTAAAATATCGACTAGATTTGTCGGGGAGTCGTAAAAGAAAGTATAAGGAATGACCGCCATTACGCTTAACGCCATATTTAGCGGATAAATATTTCATACATCTTTAGGGACCTTACCGGTGGACGCTGGAATTCGATGTGGATTTTTCTTTGCTGCTTTTGAATTATGATCGTTTCTATTTTAGAACGGTTGGAAAAAACATCAGACAACTTTATTTACTTTAAGCGCAAATTGACGATATTTTTCATCTTGTCGTCGTACCGAGCATTTCAAGGAGAAGGGCAAACGTTTAACAAGGAAAATTGTGTGTACTGCTCTTTGCATACATATTTAACCGACTAGTTGCTGCTGTCAAACATGTTATACTATATTATTAGCCTCAAGGTACATGATTTTCTGCTTATGTTCTGTTACTTTTCTATGTCGTTTTGCTAAATGGTTTTTATTTTACATATTAATTTAATAATTTGTAATAAAATATGCCCATATATGCAACGCTATATAAGCTGAGTAATCACACAACTTCATTGCAAGTAAACATATTTATGAAGATTATCAACAAAATTACCTTTACTTTAAAATAGCGGTTCTTATCCTGTAGTCCGCGTACCGTAGAGGTAGTGGTAAGGCAGATCATGTGGGGTACACAAAAATATTATTCGTAATGATTGAAAACTAGAACCCTTAAGAGAGGTGCAGCCAGCATTGAAATTTAATCTGCTGCTTCGGTAGCTGCAACTACAGTCAAAGTTCTTTATTCACTGTTCCGTTATTGGCGTTTTCAGAATTCGCGGATTAAAAATTTGTGACCACTTCTTGTATTAGCGCAGACCCAAAACTAATGATACATATTGTATTTTTAAAATTATATGTATTTATTTACCAGTTGCCTTTCAAAACGAACAAGTATCAATGTATTTATAAAAAACAAGTTTTATTGCAGCTTGGCCAAAAGTTCTTTGATAAATAAGCCGCCGCCGAGGAATGCGCCGTTGCGTTACGCGTGACTCTATGGCTTTTGATAAAAACTACTTTCGCACGATCGGTGTCTTTTGTTTATTGCTTCAACTTGTCATTCATCGCAATAACAATCGCATTGTTAACATAAAATAATCATTGCAAGAGCTGAAACCATACACATTGAAATCATGCTCGAAAAAACTGTAGCCTGATGACACCGTCGGTAATGATGAATCCGTGAAAACTGAAACCATTGCATTGCTCAAATTGCGAATGGCATAAGACGAGATGATTTGAAACTTATAAAATCAAGTGACATTCAATCATAGCTTGAATCACGAGATGAAGGTTTGACTCAAACGGACTTGGAGAGAATGCTTTATCCCCATTCCATTGAGGACGAAGCCTCAACGATCACTGAAAAGGTGACTAAACTTAAAAAACCTGAGTGAGGATTTATGAACAGCAAATAAGCTATGCGATTTCTTCATAAAAATTGATCCGTCTATGGAGTGAAATCTTGTTTTTAAAAAGCAAATTGTTAATTCCATAGCGGAAAATCAATCCGAATTGAAAGACAATTTAAAAGCGGCAAAACAAGAAAAAAATACGATTTTTTTAAATTTTATCGTCTTTGAACATATCCCCTATAATCCCGTACAAATGACCATTCTGTATTCACGACTTCTGTATTCGCGGCTTATTTACGGAACGTATTCCCCGCGAATAAGGAGCTTTGACTGTACCTCAAAGCAGTGTGATGATTTACAAGCGCAAGGGGACCAGATAGAGTGCAGCCACTAATGTGCATATTCTTGCAAGAGATAAGGTGCTTATAAGAGATAAGCGCTCAATCGATCTGTCAAAGCATTTTATTGTATTAAGGCTAAGATAACAAATTCTAGGTCATTCATATCTTCGTGTGAAGAGATGGACAAGCACCCTACGAACTTAGTTTTTACATGCATAATAGAGGTAACTTTCACGAGGAAAACTGCTAACAACATTGTTTGAATTGATATATGAAGTTGTTTATTCTTTTTTTCGTTGAGTTTTACGTTTTCTAAAAGTAAAGGGCTTCAACTGAATGAATAAACTAATCTTAGGATAACATTTCATAACCATTTTAAAGGCGTCTGACAAAGTTAAATCTATGATCACAAAAATAGATTTTTGGGAATCATGCATCAAAGAACGCCAATGTGAAGTTTTTGGGACAGTTCAAACTTCTTATTTGAGAACAAGCTGAAATTGTTGAAAGTAATAATATGTAGCGTAATAGCTCACTAAAAACACCTAAGATATGGATTCAGACAGTATATTTTCAACAGGCCGAAAAATTATTAATTACAGAAAAAAAATGGATTGAATTTTCAACCGATTTTCATTACAATCTCATTTCAAAAAAAGAAGCCTAAAAGAATAACAGCGATGTCTCAGAGATAAAGCAACAAAATATTTATCTAATACCTTTTACGACTACAGAGCTTGTCGAAAAATCACTCTTGCCATGTGCGTATATTAGGAATTAATATCGGTAATAAACTTATAACTGCTGGTTATATCGCAATAAGAAATAAATAAGCTCCTTGTTGGCTTCTGTCCGTTATGAACAATTCACCAGGCCATTAAGTATGACAAAACTTAATTTGACTTAAAAGCATTATTTCATCACTGTTCATACACTTTAGAACGTATAACTGTTACCAAAAACCACTACTATACAAATGGTGGTTCAAAAAATTATTGCGTTCGATCACTACTGGAAGCATCCGGCTTCATCCGGCCTGGTTACCAGCGTGAAAATGGGCAGAAATATATTTCTACTAAATAAATTAAAGCTATTAAGAGATTTCAGAATGTACATGGACATAACCCGATGATTGACACTATATGAACACCATGAGAAACAAGAAATCTTGGATCCTTGAAACAGCTTCAAGAATCAGATTAAAATTATTAAGTTGTGGATCAATTTTTTTATAATGCTGCTTTTAGTTGTTTTGACCTTATATAACGGTACTATATTATAAAAAAAACTAAATAAAAAATCAAATGCAAGTCAACCTAAGAATATTGAAAAAACAACCCTTTTTAAGAGATAGTTAGGTAGTTTAAAGAGAGGAATATTCATAAGTGAAAAGCCCTGTCAAAGCATATGGAAGAGAAAGAGGTTGGGTTCCATTGATGTAGAAGAAAGTTTCGTTTTTTTCGTGACAAAAATCGCTTTAGCGACCTTGCATGTAAATAATACATATATAATATAATACATATAATTATCGTGCAAAAAGTTATTGATTTTGTAATACACCGCAGCTTCGATTATCTCTTGTTTGTGGTAACAATTTCGTCCCTTAAGTATTTTTTGACTTTCAGAAGAGGCAATAATCAGGTTGGACTAAATCAGAATAATATTGCTGGTTGATCGACAATTTCATTGATTTTTGTCAGGTTTAATTCATCCGCCTACAAGTCTCATCCTCAGGAAAATCAATGAAATTATCAGCTATCTGCCATGTTCTCCCCTTTGTTAATATACGGACTTTAAGAACTTTACGCTTAGAAGTTAGGTTAGTAGTTTAGACCTCCTTGGAGGCCAACAAACCGTTGCATTTTTTGAAATTATTAATTCATCGAACTTTTATAGCAATAAGTAGATAGTAACACTATAAGTAAGCAGTCATTGGTTACTCTAACCACATTTCCACTTGTGCCATCATAGAATACAGAACACCGTGACACTATTACCTATTCAACAACTCTTTCTTAATTATTTAAAACAAAATATACAAAAAATTACAAATATTGTTCAATATTTCCTGAAGAAAATACAAATTTTTAGATATATTTGTGAATTGACAGACGAATTACAAATAATTATCGAGTTTTGAAAAATATACGTGAAATCAATGAAAATATGAACTTTTGGAATCCGATAAGGAAATATAGATGGGCATCACACATCATACATCATAATTTATTGCAGAAAAGAGAATTATTTGAGAATAACAATACGTAAAATGGAACTGAACACTCCAGATGCACATGAAAATATTTAATATTACAATGCAGGAATTTCATATACATTATGTCAAAAAAGTACTTGGAATTGATTATTTGAAAAGCCCGGTTAAAAGGATTGTTAAAATTCTTTTTATCGCTAAATTGACACAACTGTACTCTATGCTTTCGCGGAGTTTAAACGTCATCTGTATATAGTTAGTTTATAGAGCTGGATATTTTGCTGGATTTAAGTGTGTTGCGATTGCGATTCGCATGTGCGATATTTACAATGGATAAAAACATCGAACAAAGAATTTGTCTTAAATTTTGCGTTGTAAATGGAATTTCGCGTGCCGCGTGAAAAACACGTGCATATGAGTGATACAGTGCATTCAAAAGCGGTCGAGATGTGGTGGAAATTTTGCCTCGCTCTGGTCGGCCATCAATGTCTTCAACTGAAGTTAACACCGCTAAAGTGAAGAAAATGGTGACTGAAAATCATCATTTGAATTTGAGAGATATAGCCGCTGATCTTTCTGTGTCTCACGAACCAATTCGTACCATTTTAAGCGATTGTTTGGGCACGAAACGAGTTGTCGCTCGACTAGTGCCGGCAGACCTGAACTTTCTTCAGAAACTTAATCGGGTAAAGGTCGCTGAAGACTTGCTAGAACGAATCAATTCCTACCTCACATTCATAAAGCACGTTGTAACTGGTGATGAGACATATGTATCCGACATGCAAACCAGTCAACAAGCTTCCGACTGAGCTGAAACCGAAAAAAAACACGTCAAAGTCGATCAAAAGTTAATGTGATGTTGACTGTCAAAGTCAGGTTATGCTCTACAAAGTTGCCGAGGTAATAAGAATTTCTGTTTTAGATAGGGATATAGATATTGTAAATCTTGGGTGGAGGATTTCAATAGTGAGTGATTTCACCCGGGAGGTGGAACGGCGTGTTAATTATGGCTGGAAAGCATTTGGTAATCTCAACATAGTGTTTAAGAACAAACTGTCACTTTGGTTGAAGAGAAATGTTTTTAATCAGTGCGTCCTGACATACCCGTTATTACATATCGAAGTAAAACATGGACACTCACATCATAATCAGTTAAAAACCTCGGGTAACACAGAGGGGAATAGAAAGGTATATGCTTGGCATTACAAAGCGGGACAGAGAAACCTGCACGTGGATCAGAGAAACGAAAGTGTGTGACATCATTGAAAAAGTAAATGAATTGAAATGGAAGTGGACAGGCTATATAGCACTACAAAGCACTCATCTGGAATGAGTACCACTTGATCATAAACGTCCATGAAGAAGACCGAAAAGAAGATCGACTGATGACATCGGCAAATATGTTGAACCCCAATGGGTAGACTAGGTCCAGGTTCCGAATGGGTCGCCACATGTTGCCAAGAACCGTGCGATTTAAAAATATGCTGAAAAGGCATTCATCCTGCAGTCGATGGACCCGGGCTGATGATGAGGAAATTGCAACATTGTATTGTTCAATTTAAACGTTTGTAGAGGCTTACAGTAACAATTTTATTTGGTTACACTAGCTTATAACAAACAGACGTTTCTGATGCTATCATAAAATAATGCCTTTTTGCTTTGAACATTACACTTTATCATGAATATATATATTATGAATAATTCTGTAGGATTACCCCATGATTATTTCCACTTAAGATTACCGAGCTTTATCCCCAATCACGATACGCCAATGAAAAATGTTGCAGCGATTCCATATTTAATTTGTGACAAACTCACGTGGCGGCCAGATGTTTGAGTTTTATCTTCATTAAAGAATCAGTTCGCGTTCATAAAGTATTTTAATTGTTCTGATCGTTTTTTATCATCTAAGATGAAATTATCAGTTCTGAATATATATTTAGAAAAAGACACTTCTATCTGAAAAAGAGATATAGAGAGTGCTTTTACTGATAAATCCTTTTTCATATCTTTTTTTGAAAAAGCCTGCACCATAAATGTCCTTCACATATTATTTGAAGTGCTATAGCTGCAGTTTTCTTAAAATTCAAATGAGATGGGGATTTTTTTTAAATAGTATGTTGCATTTCAGCTTAAAAAAATCCAAATATTATGCTTAAAGATCCTTATAAATATGTCGAACATTATACATTAAAATTCATGATCAGTTGTTTAAATTTCTATATACCTGTATCAAGTACTTTTATATGTGAACCGCACAAAAATAAGATTATAACTTCACTTAATAGTTATTTCTGGCTGTAATTGAATGCCTCATATTGTTTTTTTTTATTCACTGTATACCAAGTTGTCGGCATCGTAATTTTCACGCCTAAACCGACACCCGAGACCTTGACAAACACACAAACAATTAATGAAAATGGTTAATTATCAAGTAGACCGACAGAAAAAAAAAACAGTGAATGTCTCTGGGCCACAAGCCACAATATTCCGAGTTGCGACACAAAATTTTATTATCAGTCGACCCGAAAACATCCCCGAGGAATAAAGTAATTAAATTACAGTATGCGGACATGATATATGACCGGGACGGCGTAATAATTCAGTCGGCAGTCAAATTTATCATGATTCTCTAGCAGACGTGAAATTAGACAGCACAAACCTTGCTTAGAATCGAAAATTATACGTTGGACGGTACACGGGACAAGAGAAAAATGGTCAGATGATGGTCATTGTTGTACAGCAGTTGTTTGGAGTAAAATCTAACTGTTAATTATTCGAGATTTTGAGATAAAAAATACATATTTTCTTGGCAATTAAACGTTGTTTATTCGACTTTAAAAACTATAATATTTTTCTTTGGATTTTTTTGCCCAATTTGTGCCCTTTTATAAGGAGTGTTATAATAAGAGCACAAGATATGAATCTTGAATAAAAAGTTTTTTTTTTGTGTTTTATGTATTGAAATATTTATTGATTTATAATATAGACATTTGGAAAGTATGTATGGAATATCACATCCAGTAAATGGCCACCACGGCTTTGGTGGCACGCGCGTACTCTTCTGGCGAAATTTGCAATAATGGTTTTGCATAGATGTGGCGGTATTTCGTTGATACAGCGTTCAATGTCGGTCTTCAGTTTTTGGGTGGTCGTGGGTTTGTTGGCGTAAAACTTCAGAAAACTGCACGGAAATAGTCCAGTTATGGTCACGAAAACGGAAGAAGACACGATCAGGAAAAGAGTCGTGCAAAACCGTCAATGTTTCACGGGAGATATGGCACCGCTCTGCTGAAACCACATGCCTTCAAGAGCAATATCTTCGCCATTTACCATTAATGTATTATCTCCCTTGTTTTCAAAGAAAAAAAATGGTCCAATGATTCCTCCAGGCCACAATGCACACTAAATAATGACAGGTTGGGAATGTATTTGTTTTTCATGAATCATTCGTAACTTTTCAAGACTCAAATTCGGTAAATGTGCCTATTAATGAAGCCGTCGGGGTGAAAATGGGCCCCGTCGATGAAGATGATTTTGTCCACAAAATCGGCATTGCCCAATGATTCAGTTGGTCAACTGTCTTCGCTGTGCATGGTCTGTTGGCAGAAGTGAATCAACTGAACTTTGTAAGCATGGAGATGCAAATCGTTAGCATGGAACGTTAGCATGGAACGAACATGGAACGAATACGGTGAAATGTCCAATTCTTGTGAACGATAACGAATCAAGACCCTGGACTCTAGACCACACACTCACGATCTGCCATGATGTTTCGTTCTGAACGACCACTACGAGCTCATGTCGTGTGTTTCAGATCAATAACTGAACCAGTACTTTCGAATTTTTCGATTTTTTTTACAGTTGATAAATTTGGTACATTATTTCTACCGAAAATCGGACGCACTTTACGAATCGTAGCAACCAAACTTTCACCATTTCGATAGCAATGTTTAAAAATTAGGACGTGTTGCTGTATCATGTAGCGCTCCATGTGTATTATCTCCTATCTATCGTTTGTCGACTTGTCACAATTTTCGACCTATCGAATCATGACAGCCAAAATGGCGCGCAATTCAAATCTTGCGCTCTTATTGTAGCACCCTTTATTAATATTTGAACGAATTACAAGCTGTAAGGGAAAGCACTTTCGTAGATTCGCCAGAAAAAAAATGGAAATTTATCAAATCACCAGTGGAAAAGCTATGATAAGAAATAAAATTTTAAACAAATATGTAAATACCTATATTTGTCAAATAGTAATTGGTTATTATTTATCGAATAAACTATAAATAAACTAATGAACATGCTTATTTTTTTTAATTAAGAATCATGTCCTCCATTAATGATCCCGGAAGGATGTAGCAACCTCGCAATATCGCTCGATAAAGATTGTTAATTCAAAATTGCGATAAAAATTATATCAGTCTCTTAGTTTCTGCATGTAATTTCGATTTCCAAAAATATATATTGTACGTGATTATCAAGATATGTCTCTTATTTACGGAGAAGCTCTCTAAAATTCCGAAAAGGCTAGGCGTATTTATAGGTAATGATACCCTAAAAGGCCTCCTTCAACTCGGCAAATATTTGTTCAAGTTTCTGAAAAACTTTTGGTTACGAATAGTGTGGTTTCAAAATTTCGAGAAAGTGGGCGAAAGTGAGAAGTCGGTCCTGAAGTAGAAGGATAAATTTTACATCTTGTTAAAGAGAATTCTACCAAAAGTACTCGAAGAGCTGCACGACAAGTTGGAGATTCTCATAGGATTGTACATAAAACACTAAAAGAGCAAGTACTTTATCCCTGTTATGTAAAAATAGTACAAGCACTCTTGCCAACTGATTTTTCACGATAAAGAACAAAGCCTAAACATTCCAATTAGTTTGTGATATATAACAAAGAAATATTTAAATGATACATTTGGATAACTGAAAATAACAGTGGATAATAAATGTCGTAATGTCGAAGCTTTATATCACACTGAGAAAAAATAACGGGAAATTAGACGGTATATATTCAGATATAAATATAAGAAAAATAAAAATGGGATAGTTATATTTTACTTAGACATTAAAATGTCTGATAAAAATAACTTGAAAATATATAAATTAAATTTGCAGTATAACAAACTTACATCAATTAATTAATAACTAATATACTTAATTCTAATTAACTATTAGATTCTTCACAAATTTGCAGATCATTTAAACTAGTTGCTTATCAATTCAACATGCTAGTGAACTAATGTATAGTCTGCGTTGATTATTATATTCAGAAAATATTTTCAGATTTCAGATTTTCATTATATTTCCTGCATTTAGTAATAGAGCATAGCCATAAAGCAACTGGTAATAGTAGAGATCAAAATAAGAGGATTTAATCAATAAATGAGTTGGCAAATATTAGTTATTAAAAAGATACAAGGTTGGAAGTGGATCTAAATTTTCGAAAACTTGAGATAATTTAAAAACGGTTTTGAGCCTAGTTCCTAGAGGACGTTTGATACCTACTTTGTGAGGAAATAACTCGCTCATATTTTTTACCCTATAAAGCTGGAAATATTTTGACTTCAAAATAGAGAAGAGTCATAATGCCCATGTAAAAATAGTACCCTTGGTTAATATCGATTTCTCACGCCGTTTGCGAGATATTAATGTTCGAATATTCCATTGCACTTTAGCTATCTTGTCAATGGCTAAAAAATCTGCAATTCACAAGGAAAAAAAAAACATTAAAATGTTAAAACTAGAACGGACATTATTTAAAATAACAATTTACTGAAATTTACTTCAATATGTGTTGAAAGTATCCACCGTTTACCTCAATACATTTTCGCAGGCTTTTTGTTAAGTGACACCTCACATTTGAGAAGATATTTTCTTCATTTCTAATCACATTGGCTGCTTGTTGAATTTTTTGTAAAAGTTCGTCTCGTGTATTGATTTCATCATGGTAAACTAAATCGTTCATGCCCCACAAATAAAAGTCTAACGTATTAATGTCTGGGCTACGAGGTGGCAAAGGAAACTCACCACCACGCCCAATCCGTCGATATGTAAAATGTCGATTCAAATGATTTCGCACTGCAACAGTAAAATGCGATGGTGCCCCATCTTGCATGAACCACATGTCTTATCTTAAGTATAAAGGTATACCGTCCAAAAGGTCAAATCATTTTCTAAAAACTGCACATATTGATCTCCATTCAGTCTTTGCCGAAACTCAAATGGGCCGATTAAAAAATTGTTGATAATGCCGCACCAAATGTTAACTGAAAATTCGTGCTAGAAATGTTGCTCTCTTGGTAGCTGTGGATTTTCTATGGCGTAATAATAATTGTTTCGCCAGTTAAAAATTCCGCGTATAGTATAAGTTGGCTCGTCAGCAAACAATATCTTTTTCAGGAACATGGGGTCTTCGTTTTTTTTTATGTGGTAGATTTTGACAAAATTACCGGCAAATCCTGTGGCAATAACTTTTGAACAGATGAAACAAGATAATTTTTGAAATGGTAGATTTGCTGATTCCTTTAGATACCTCCGAACGCCTAGTGCTTAATTCAGGATTTTCCTCGATACTAACCAAAATGTCCTCTTCTTGTTCTACCGTTATACCTTTCGGTCGTCTACCAGGATTGTTATAATAAAACGAACCTGTTTCGCCTAACTTATTGAAAATTCTTTGAAAAATTTGTCGATCTGTGATGATTCTGGTTGGGTAGAGCGCTTCATACCTTCTAACTGTAACGCGACTATTGTAATTTACTTGTGCATCAACGCAAAGCATATCCCTTAAATCAAAGTTAGGAAACAGATTAAGCCTATACATTTTTTACAAATTATTTAATACCAACTCAAGATTGAAGAAACTTGTTTCCACCAAATTTTAATATGAGAGATAGAAAACAATGACCGTTGTCAACGAGATGTAATAATTTCTACACGACATTCAAGGCACAGTTTGTGAAATGCATATTTTTCTGCCATCGACATGATGTGTAATATAATATTGGAACATGAATATCTCGCAAACGACGTGAGATATCGATATTGAACAAGGGTACCTTTTTTACGTGGAAATTTTGACTCTTCTTTATTTTGAAATCAAAATATTCCCAGCTTTATAGAGTAAAAAAAATATGAGTGAGTTTATTCCTCACAAAGTTGGTAGCAAGCGCCCTCTAGGAACATTCTAGGCTCAAGGTAGTACCAAATTCGGATTTATCGCATTTAAAACCCTACTACCCAAGATTTTAAATCCGATATCTTCAACCGTTTTTAAATTATCTAAATTTTTCAAATATTTAATTTCACTTTCAATACCCTGTATCATTTTAACCACTAACATTTGTCAACACATTTATTGATAATGATAGTACTATCACCAGTTGCTCTATGGCCGATAAGTTATGGAGCACTCTATATAATATATATATATATATATATATATATATATATATATATATATATATATATATATATATATATATATATATATATATATATATATATATATATATATATATACAACTGTCACATCAATTTCGCCCATCTCTAAATGACCCAAACTAACCAAATAACCAATCCAAACTAACTCTTTTAATTATCTTTTTTATTTCTTGCCGGTTCTTGATCAGAATCTGTGACCAATATCATCCTTAGTAATTGTTATTTTATATATTAATTTAAAGCTCAATTTTCAATAAACTACTTGCATTTTATATTTCAAACAAACATTATTATTGATGGATATATTAACATCAATAAATTATAAATGAAAAAAGTTGCCTCAGTTAATGTATAAGCTCCGAACAGATATAATCTAATAAAGGTTCATGGCGAGATTAATCAAAATCAATGCAGGAATGTCATAGTCGATATCCGCAATGTCTGTGATTTTTATTAATAAGTCTTTTAATGCGACTACATTAAGATCACACTTCCTTTATGGCATTTAACTACCTCAAAAGGCAATACTGCTTTCGACTTTTTTCCTATTCGCTAACGTTTTCCTGTTTTATTTTTTTTTTGAGCTGTTGAGATTATTGAAACGAAAAACATGTATTATTTTTGTACAGATATAATAATAACTTAATTGTGGAATATTTAAAGTAATGCAATGTTGACGCATGATTAAACAAGTTATTAATAAGTTAATTGGGAAAAAAATCTTGCATAATATAGGTCTTTAAAAAAAGATGTGTCTGTTAAATTTGATTTAAACTGAATATTTATTTAAAAGGTGTTAATTTTTTTTATTTTTTGGCCAGTTTTTTCGTTAAAAACTTTTGATGGCAATCGAATTATTAGTAGGGAGTGGGATCTTTAGAGATGGGAGATCTTTACCAGAACTCGGACTAAGTTACTGCTTATCGGTGAATTTAGTCAAAGTTGTACACTACTGACTCATTCTATAAAAAAATAAATTGATTCTCACTTTAACTTTATCGTATTTACTTCGTACTGTCATTTTTTACCATTCGATATAAAAAAAACGAAACAATCCAATGTACTCACAAAAAATAATTGAAATAAATTTATAAACATTTTGGCGATAAAGATATTTTCATAAATTGAAATAATGATTCTTTAAGACTAGATACTTCCTATTTGAACTTGTAATATTCAGTTTAACAATTATTTGTTATTACATGTGGGTCTCAGGAAACGAACATTTTGTGAAACAGATATGATTTAACATATAGAAACGGTATAAATACAGTAAGGGAGGATTTAATCCTCCAAAGTATGTAATTTTAGTTGACACGTCTTAGTGAAAATTGCAGCATAAGTTACGATGTTTGCCTAAAACACGGCGACTTCAGTTTCCAAAAACACGTGCTTCTTCATGACCGTTTCAAAATCGACTAATGTGGTAGGATTTCATTACTCAACAACATTTTGCGATGCGTTTCTCTATTTTCGATCCAAAGAACAATAATGAAGAAGGTGCAATAGGTCCTAATAAGCATCCCCATAACTGCGTATATCTCAGAGAACATAGAAAGCATGAGACAGGCTATATCGAGAAACCCATTATGCTCAATAACACTGTCTCAGCTAGTAACCCGTATTATACATATTACCCATAGATTGCTTGATTTGTATAGTTCTTATAACCGTGGAGGCAAAAATTTTCAGCATGTAAAATTTATTACATTATCCAAAGATGATATGATTTTCTCTCTTTATCAGATACAAGAAAAATGGCGAGCACAAAATGAAAGCCGTGATCTTTGTGGATAATCTGACAAAAGGGTTTGACTTCGTTGACAGAAATATAATGTGAAAGCTCTTGGATATCATAGGATAACCGCCTGGTCTGGTGTAAATGACTGCATTTCTACACAATGGCATAAATGAAAAAGTTCTGACAGAAGTGGGCGAAACTGAATCATTTTAGATTAAGACTAGTGTTAAGCAGGGCAGTGTGATCGTGTCGACGCTTTTCTCTGTGTTTTTTGCCGCTATCCTGCATCATATCAGAGGCTGGTTGTCACATTCAGTTGTCTGATGAAAAGTGTATTTAATAATAATGGTTCACACTAACAGCTGTGTTTACAATGCCATCATAATTCCAACTCTTTCAACAAGTGGTCCAAGGAGTTGTTAACTTTGTGAAACAAAGAAAAAAAAAGTTGACCAATGTTAACAAATTTATTCTTAAAATTTACAAAAATTCTTGAAAATTCAAGTTCTGAAGATTACATTGTCTAAATGTGCTCCATTTCTGTTCTGGCACTCCTGAAGCCGACCTTTAAAATATGCTATAACGCAGCGGCAAGTGTCTGCAGATATGACTTCGATTTCTTGCAGAATTCTTCTTTATTCTTTAGATCTTTCAGAGTAGCGGGGCGGTTGCGGTTATTGAAGAGCAGGAGTGAAAAAATTATTATTCCGGACCGATTATTCCGGATGCCGACATTGCAGTTCAAATTGTGACCTTCGGGCTAAGCAGAGGTCTTTCTTGTTTCTTTTTAGGGTTTTCTTCACACCAGCAGCGACAATTTTGATTATTGACATGGCCATTACGGTGGGAATGGGCCTCATCGAGATACTCGCGCACAGAAGATGAGCACTCCTCTCCCGTGTAGCGCTGCATGGTGACTAAATTTCTCTGAGACAAATTATCGTTTACGATTGACCCCACCTTTCTACCCCTCCTAAGAATTTTCTACAGCACAACCGAACATTAACAACTCTTTGGACCACCCTATATATGGAGCTGAATTATCAACCTTGTATTGCAAGCAAATAAAATAAGGCGAGAGATTTCATCAAGAATGCCCTTGGCAAACCGTTAGAATAAAATGGTTAGACCATCAGACCAATGCGGATGTACTTGAAAGAGCCAACAGCTTGAGCCTAGAATCCCAGATTATAAAAGCTTAGCTGAGATATAGCTAAAGGCAGTAGATCCTCTATGGCGAATTAAGGAACAAGAAATGAAATCTGCAGATCCAAAAAGAAGATACAAAGACCTCATAAAATCGTCTCTACAGAACCCCATGTCAAGCGTGTCTGAACGGAAAAATAGAGCAAACAATAGTGCCAAATGGCGTGAAAAGACATTCAGAACTGAATTCCACGAGGAGAATAATCGCCAGAATGCCACTACCAAAAAGCAGGTGCGAAAAGCCAAACAGGCTGGACCGCCTGTACCAATTTTTTATCCTTCTTAATTAAATGCATGCGAAAGGCCATGCAGATCTAAGCTGGGTTATTTGAGCCATTATAAAACCCAAATGCTTCAACAATGGTTCAGAAAAATTAATGGGTGAGGTCATATTCAAATCGGATTGACAGCGATCATAATACAGATACAGTCGCCCATGAAGGTAATTCATATTTGACTTCTCTAAATGATTTGTAAATGTTTTGTAACATTATTACATGTTTTTAAATATAACCCGTTTATTGCGAAACACCTGTATCATTACTGAATTAGAAATCACAAATCACTAGCAATCTTATTTGCCTCTTTTAGCCTATATCTTATAGTCTATTTTCATTCTATATCAATACATAACCCTCCATCATTAACTTTCCACTGTACTCAGATTCTCTTATCCGTATCACTCTCATAGTCCATTCTCATCATCCATTCAGGACATCGGTGATATTTTTACCCTGATAAGGTCTCCAGTGTATTATTGCATTTATCCACCATTCGTTCTGCAATCGGGTCACGTGTTCGTGCCACTTAAGTTTTGTTATTTTCTCTCCATTTTCTCTCCAAAAATTTTTATTTTAGTTATACTTTTAATCGCTGATTCTGTTTCTGATCTTTTAATGGCTGCATCAATTCCGAACCGGAAATTTTATCTTAAATGATGCGTTAAAAAATTCAAAAGGTGAGTGGTTGGGTTCCCTATAAATTCACAACTGAGTGAGTCCTCACACTCAATAAAAGTAGACGCATTGTTGTCCTGGTGTCATTGTTCTCCAGATTCTAGATAAAAAATGTCATGCATAAGGTTGTGATCTGTTATGAAAAGTGGATCCTATACCTCAGAGGCGCAAATTATTGGTTAATCCTAATGGGTTATCAACCAGTACAACAGAAAAAAATATCCACGCCACGAAGGTATTGCTGTGTATATAGTGGGATCGTCTAGGCATCGTGAATTAGGAATTGTTCTAACCTGGTCAAATGGGAATATGACTGTTATCAGCAGCAACTGAATCGTGTTAGTGACATTCTGGAGGAAAAAATAACTTATGCTGACAAGGGGAAAATGGAAGTCAATTTGCTTAATTTTCAAACGCACAACCTCATACAATAAAAATACTTCTGGGCACGATCACCGAGTTGGTCTGGGAGATTTTATCACACTCGGCATACTCTCCAGACTTAACGCCTTTTAGCGCGATTTTAATTTCATCTAACCTGCAGCATCACTTGATTGATAGCCGCTGCTCATCTCTTGAGGAAGTCCCAATGACTAGTATATCAAAACCATCTAGTTTTTCTCTATTTAGGATTCGACGGTTGCTTGAAAAGTGGTGAACGTGTAAGAAAGAGAGGGAGATTATTTCGAATAGTAACTTTGAATAGTTTTTTTATAAATAAATATCAAAGGTTATGGAAATTCGAGTTCAAAACCTAATAATAGTAATGTTTAGGCAGCGTATCGTACATTGAAAGTAAGCACTGATGAAATAGGCAACTTTTTTGTTATATTTTTGTCTTTCAACGTGTTCAGTTTTCGAAATTTTTCCCATGCTAGTCTTTTTTTATATAGTTTCTGAGTTTTGATTTTCTATTCCACAAGATACTGCCATTATGACCAAACTGGTATTTTGATTTAATTTCTCTAGTTAGTTTCGAATTTTAATTTTAGAGAATTCTTTGCACCGTATTTTTGTTCTTGAGAGATCCAATTTCTGAATTTTTTAAAGAAAAAAAGTCTTTCTAAAATTGTTTCTAAAAACAACTGCAGCATACTATATATTTAAGTTATAAAAAAAGTTGCGACAATAATGATTAAAAGGTTAAATGTTATAGAACAGAACTACTGTTTGGAAATTCAAACTAATGTCCTAATATATATCTACTATTGGGACAACCATTTTTTTAGCTTTATTTATAAGGCAATTATGTTTTAAAAATAATATTCTCCAAATGTCCCCTCGGCTGTTTGTACAGATGGCCATTCTTTGCATAAAATTCTCAATAATCATTGTGTACACTTGTCGTTTATTTTTATCATTTACTTGAAGCTTGTTTTGCTTCAGGTTATTAATCGTCTAGGGGTCATTAGAATAATTTAATAAATAATTTGTCCTTAAGGAAGCCCTACATGAAAAAGTCGAAGAGGGTTAGATTACATGATCTTGCAGGCTACTGAACATCACCATTGCCAGTAATGATCCGGCCAGGAAAACGTCCGTAACAATCCAAAGTTTCCTTTGCCGTATGATGTGGCTCCATCTCATTGAAAAACCATACTGTTAAGATGCAGATTATCTAATTGTGGATGAGTTTCTTAAAGTTTCTTCAAAAGTGCCTACCACAAATTGTGGTAGTGTTTATACCATATTGCAGTAGCGTAAAATGGCCTAAACCCTTTCAGCCCACAATACATACTACACTGTTATTCGAAGGGGATGTAAAGTTTCTTCTGCAATCACTGGAGGATTTTCATTTCCCCACATTCTACAATTCTACTTGTTCACATGACCTGTGAGGTGGAAATGAGCTTCGTCGGAAAACACAATTATACTGCAAAAGCCTGCATTATTTCTAATTTCACAGTTTTGCACAAGTTTGCATAATTCGAACGATTCATGCATAACTGAATATCTCCAGACGACGCATCTATGAGATAAAATTTCTACCTCAAGTTGTTGAAAAACCGGCCCAAATTAAAATCCCGAGGTATATATTGGAACACCCTTTATACTTTTGCTTATTAATTATTAACTATTTGTATTTTTTTGGGTATGAGTGTGGCTTTTCTGTGGTAGAACTTTTTTGGTATGAAGTGGCCAGTATCAGAATATCAATACATTTCACTAAAAGTGTTGGTTTTATTTAAAAAGGAAATCCGGAAGTACCTATTGGGATATCCTCCCTCAGTAAATATATAAAAAAACTGTACAAAAAAGTATCAAAAAACAAAAATGAGAGAAACAAAAACAGAGCAAGAGTTGAGAAACAAAAAGATAACAAAAAAGTTGCCTATTTCATTAGTGCTCACTTTCATTGTTGATGCTCAATGCCAAAACATTACTATTGTTTGGTCTTCAACTGGCCTTTTTTTGACCACCTTTTATATTTATTTATGAAAAAGTGAACAAATTTAATATTCGAAGTAATCTCTCTCACTTTCACCACTTTGAGATTTTGTTACACTTGAGAACGCTTTGAGATTTCTTAATGAAATTTTGTACACAAACATCAGAAAATGCTTGCCACTTTTTGGGCATATTATTATTTTTTTTTCTTGTCGCGTATTTTAAATCCAAGACTAACTTGATATTTTTGAAATAACAGTAAATGAATTTGGCATCGTTGGAAAGAGGATTTTGTTTCAAATTAATCGATGTATTTTTTTTTTATTTTCAAAATAAATTAAAAGGAATGGCTAAAAGGTGTTTCGATCTGTTTTAGGGCAAAGTATTTCATAACACTTGACAACTGTTAACGTCAATTTGTGAATTTTTTCAAATTTTGTTCAATATCTATATGGAATTAATATGTATTTAATTGAAAGAGAAAGAACTGAAATACTACCAATTGTTATATACGGTGACAGAAAACGCACTTATGCTGAAGTTTGTCGAGTATATAATGAAGTACATTCAAATAAAAACGTCTCTAAGTCAACAGTTTCAAAAACGGTGAAAAGTTTCGATGATATAGGCAGCATTAAAAGTCGTCCAAAATTAGGAAGATAAAAAACAAAAACTAATGACGAAAATTCGTTGAATGTTTTAATTGATGTAGTACACAATGCTCAAGTTTCCGTGCAACATTTAGCTTTAAATCATAAGTGTAGACGCTGAGTCCAAAATATAATAAAAAGTATTTTAATCCTTACGATACTTACATTTACTATAAAAATCAAGTGAAGATGATTTTAATTGAAGAGTTGAGTTTTGTGAAGTTATGATGGAAAAAATAAATTCCAATCCAAATTGTGCTTCAAATAATATGTTCACGGATGCAGAAACATTCTGTTTAAATGGTCATGTTAACAAACACAACTTTAGATACTGGGCTGATACTAATCCGCACTGGATGGAGCATGTTCATACACAGTGTTCTCAAAAGTTAAATGTTTGGATGGGATTAGTGGCAAGAATACTATAGGACCTTTTTTCATTGATGGCAACTTGACAGCAGATAAGTATTTAGATCTATTGGAAGAAAATATCATCCCTCAACTTTTGCGTGGGTTTCCAACCTAACCAAACCCAGGAAATATGGTTACAGCAAGATGGTGTACCAGCACACTACGGCATTAACGTTACTTTTTTTTTTAACTCTATTTTTCCAAACCGATCAATAAATCGACGAGGAGCTATCTAATATCCGGCAAGGTCGTCAGACTTGGCACCACCCGATTTTTTTGAGGTACTATTTAAAAAGTCAGCTTTACGTGAATAGGCCAGAAAATCTCGAAGATCTCAAATTTCGAAATGGACAATAAATTACTTATATACCTCTTATCTGGAGCGACAATGCAATTTAAGACTTTGTCCGACGTATCCATTACTACCAGGAAGTTAATGGTGGAGACTTTGAACACCTAATAAATAGTTCGTTAATTAAAAAAATAGAATTTTGATATTGTTTTTTTTTTTTAATCTGATAGACGAAAGAGACCGAAACACCTTTTAGAAAATTTACAATACCAAATTTAAGTACTGTTGTCATTAAAAAAAACCAAGTTAGCTTTGAATTTTAAATATGCGACAAGAAAAACAAAATGAAAATATGCCCAAAAAGTGGCAAACATTTCGTGCTGTATGTGTACAAAATTTCATTAAGAAATCTCAAAGCGTTCTCGAGATTGTTTGACCGTTTCCATAAAAAATAGCGACCTTGCATTTAGAAAATAACTTTCATAAATTTAACCAACGATTCAATACATTATTTTGATTAAAAAGTTTTTAAAACATTTATGCAACCATTTCGGTTATTAATATCGCCAATTATTCAGAAAAAAATCAGTTTTTTTAAATTTATATTCATCTTCAGGTATTATTTGAAAATAAAATGAAATGTTATTATAACCATTTATTCCATACATTTCAGCATAATATTGTTTCCTAAAAAAAAAAGGAAAACTTCCACACTAATGTCGTTTAATGTCAAAGTTGAAATTACTGGCATTAATTTTTCACACCGTAACGGATTTTAAAAGATTCACATCATATTGAGAAATACGTGATTAATCGTTTTAATAAATTATATATTCAAAATGTCAATCATTTTGGTCTATACAGGCCTGGCACTTTTCTAACGTATTTTGCCGCTTTCGTTTTTTTTTTTTGGTTGATATATTTATTGCTAATTATTAATTTTAAAAAATTGTTTTAATATTGTTCATTAGTTTATTTGTAGTTTATTCATTAAATAATAGCCAGTTATTATTTGCCAAATATGTTTATACACATATTTGCTTAAAATGATAATTGTTATCATAGCTTTTCAATTGGCGATTTAATAACTGCCCAGGTTTTTGTCCCTTGTTTTAAGAAACTTTTTTTTACTGATATGAAGAATCGTTGGTTAAATTTACGAAAGTTATTTCCCTTACACTCCGTATATACATATATGCTCAGCGGAAATAGTAAATTAAAAATACACTTCAGATAACACAGTAGGAGGATTCAAGCGTTATCGCATATTATGACTGATTCATTGGACGATAGATAGACACATACGGTACATAATTACTGTTATTCGTACGCACTTGAAATTACCGACCAATCATAAACTTCTGAAAACAATAGAAAATACTGTTGGACTATTCCTCTGCTGGTTTCAATTGTCTCTGGTGACAATTACTTCGTGTACAATAGAAAATGAAATATTTACTAAGAAACAGCAGGAATATTACTGGCACGCTTAGTCTAATATTAACATTGCTATTTTGCTTAATGAATCACTGCGGATCGAATAAAAAAAGAAAGGTGATTCTAATTACTTTGGTAATTTCAAAATCATAGTTATCGATCGGTAATTAGAACCTACGGACTTCCAAAGAGATTAATATCGTTTCGTGTCATAATTAACAAAATATCTTTTTCCATTTGTGGAGGAACAGTAGGTGGTATTTCGTGCTTTATCTCATATTCTGACTCATACACATTAAACGAAGGGGAATAATACATCTGTAGTAGTATTTTAAATGTTATTTAATTAGGGTTGTGTGTAATGTCGTTAGTTAATGTTGTTAGTTAGTAATGTAATGAGGAGCATCACATTTAAGAATACCTAAAATATTTTTTTCAGCGTAAAAAATAAATTCTAAAAACTAGTTCTAAAAAATGAAAAAAAATGAAAAGCAGTTTATATATATATATATATATATATATATATATATATATATATATATATATATATATATATACATATATATATATATATATACATATATATATATATATATATATATATATATATATATATATATATATATATATATATATATATATATATATATATATATACATATATATATTTGAGTAGGGCAATGAAGCTTTGAGCTATGCCGTCTGGAGTCTATGCTCCTGGGAGGGTCACCCCTGGCAGACAGGTCAAAGCGGAGGCCTCAGACTAACATGATCCAAAATCTGCCAACCCGCATTGGACCAGCGTGGCAGATTACGGTCCATACCTTCAACATGGTATTTCAGTATGTTGAAATATGACAGTACAACCTCAAACACGGCCCTCATTCCCCGGAGGCCAAGGGGCAACTACCTACGGCAGCGGGAAGACCTGCCCCAAGGCAGAGGGTGCTAAGAATCACCGGGTTAGATCAGGCTGCCATTGGACTTTTGACATTGCAACGTTAAATATACGGACTATGAAAACAGAGGCCCGATTGCAAGAACTGTTAATCGAACTTGACAACATACATTGGGATATTATTGGGCTCTGTGAAACACGAAGGATGGGTGAAGAGTTAATCAAACTGGAACCAACTGGACACGTACTCTACACTCGAGGTACGAAAAATGGCCGATGTGGCGGAATAGGATTCCTCATCAATCGAAAGCTGAAGGACAGTGTGGTAAAATTTGAAAGTACATCCGACCGATTAGCCCAATGCGTCATTCAGCTGAATAAAAAGTTTAGGCTTCAAATCGTCCAAGCTTATGCACCAACTATAAGCCATAAAGATGAGGAAATTGAGGAATTTTATGATGATGTGGCCCAGCTTTTATACAAGGAGAAATGTAGGTACAAAATCCTGATGGGTGATTTTAATGCCAGAATTGGAACAACAAGAACAGACGAAAATGCAACTGGCCCATATGGAACTGGTGAGCGAGACAATAGAGGTGACAGATTAGTTGATTTTGCTGAAGGACAAGAACTATATATTATGAATTCATTCTATAAGAAAAATATCAGCAGAAAATGGACATGGAAAAGTCCATCTGGGCTCACAAGCGAAATTGACTACATCATGACCAACGATAAAACAATATTTACCAATTGTACTGTCCTTAACAATTTTAATGTTGGAAGTGACCACCGAATGGTACGAGCAAGGGTTCGGATTGACTGTCGAAAAGAGCGCGAAAAAATGGTAAGATCAAAGAAGGGCAAGGTGGATTCTGGAAAACTGCTGGAGAGAGGAAGCGATTTTGAGATTGCTTTGTCAAACCGGTTTGCTGCGTTACAAGATCCAGAGGAGGTGGAGATATCAGTTCAATATGAAGAAATCGCCAACAATGTACTTCAAACGGCTGCTTCAATAGCACCAGAGGAAAAATGTCTCAAACAAACAAAAATCTCCAGTGAGACCATTGATTTAATGAAGAAACGGCGAGCAATGAGAAATGCAGGTAGTCCTTTTGGCAGGGTCGAGTACACTGAGCTCTGCAAAACTATAAGAAAACGTATCAGAGAGGACACGCGCCGATTCAATATGCAGCTAGTGCAAAAAACCCTGGAGGAAAACAAAGGAATTAACAAAGCTAAACAGAAGCTGAGAAACAAAAGAACGCAAATATATGCTTTAAAGCGTGAGGATGGCACAGTGTGCAGGGCGCGTACCCAAATGTTAGAGATTGTCAGAAGGTTTTATTCCCAGTTATATGAAGATCAGAGCCAGTCAGGGACAGCAATACCCACGGAAGAACAATATATAATACCAGATATCCTAGTAGAGGAAGTAACAAATGCTATAGAATTGATGAAGAACGGCAAGGCTCCAGGAAAGGATAGTGTAACTGTCGAAATGCTAAAAGCTGGTGGTCGGACGTTACATAAAACACTGGCAAAATTATACTCAAAATGCCTCAAAGAACAAAAAGTACCTGACTTATGGAAAAATGCAGAAGTGATCCTTTTACATAAAAAAGGAGCACAGGAAGATTTAAAGAACTACCGTCCAATAAGCCTCCTATCAGTGATGTACAAAGTTTTCACTAAGATAATTTCTAAAAGAATATTAAAAAAACTGAATGGCGCACAACCAAGAGAACAAGCAGGATTCAGAAGTGGATTCAGTACAATGGATCACATCTAGGTTGTACAGCAGGTCATAGAAAGGCACAACGAATACACCATGCCACTGTGCTTGGCTTTTATCGACTACGAAAAAGCATTTGATTCCATCTGAAAGCATGCGATAATGGATGCACTGCTTAGCCAAGGTGTAGAGAGAGCCTATGTAAACCTATTAGAATCGATATATGATGGAGCTACAGCCACAATTCACCTTGATGATCTTGAAGTGGGAATTAATATAGAACGAGGTGTACGGCAGGGTGACGCAATATCGCCTATTCTTTTCTCGGCTGGCCTTGAAGAAGTATTCCGTAAACTGGATTGGGAACAGGATGGTGTAAAGATCAATGGTGCAAACCTAAACCATCTTAGATTTGCAGATGATATTATTCTCATTTCACAAGACCCAGAGGAGCTGTAAAGACGCATACAAGAACTGCAAAGGGCAGGCGAACCATTTGGCTTGAAAATAAACCTGAAAAAGAGTCAGGTTATGTTCAATAACTTCGCTCAGGACAGAAGAATTTCAGTTCTAGGAAGGGATTTAGAGATTGTGGACAGCTTTGTAGATCTTGGGCAGAGGATTTCCATGGAGGGGAATACCGCCCGGGAGGTGGAACGGCGTGTTAAATGTGGCTGGCAGGCATTTGGTAGGCTCAACATAGTGTTTAAGAGCAGACTCCCACTTTGCCTGAAAAGAAAAGTATTCGATCAGTGCGTTCTACCCGTTATGACATACGGAAGTGAAACCTGGACACTCACATCGCAATCAATTCAAAAACTTCGGGTGGCACAGAGGGGAATGGAAAAATGTATGCTTGGCATTACAAGACGAGATAGAAAGTCCTGCGCATGGATCAGGGAACAAACAAAAGTCTGTGACATCATTGGAAGAGTAAAACAGTTGAAATGGAGATGGGCAGGCCATATAGCGAGGCGATGGGACGACAGATGGACCAAGGCAATCCTGGAGTGGATACCGCTTGATCGCAAACGTCCGCGAAGAAGACCGAAAGCACGATGGACTGATGACATCGTTAAGTATATTGGACCCGAATGGCAGAGGAGAGCCCAGGACCGTGAAGGTTGAAAGCATGCTGAAGAGGCCTTCATCCTGCAGTGGATCGATACGGGCTGATGATGATGATGATGATGATATATATATATATATATATATATATATATATATATATATATATATATATATATATATATATATATATATATATATGACTGTTTCAAAAAAGTCGACTATTTACTTTTCTTAAAGGTATCGAAAATATTGTTAGAAATTACGAAAAAAAATAGTGTGAAAGTTAGAGTTCTTAATATTAATATTATTAATATTAAGAGGCGCCGCATCACAAATTTCAATTTCCCATTTAAATAACATAGGATATTTTTTTTAAACTTTGCAATTTTATAGCTCTTCAGTGGAGCATTACTGTGGAAAGACAATTACATATCTTTGTAGGAAATTGAATGTTTCCAAAAAGGTCTCTTATAAAGTTTCGATAAATTTATTTTTTCAAAAGTTATTCGAGGCTAAAGTTGAATGCATAATAAATTTTTAATATGTTTTCAATTTTTCGACGAAACTATCAATTATATCGAAAAATGTTATTTAACCTTTTTTGTAGATCATTCCATTTTCTATAAATTTTCATTAATACATTTTTCGAAACTCCGTAAGGATCGTGAGTTATTGAAATTGAAATGTGATTTTTTAAAATAATCGGATTTTTATTGTTTACAACTGATTATGAAATTAAAATTATTTCATTTTTCAACTGAGGCAGCATAGTTGTGGCAGTGAATAATACAGTCGTACCATGTCGTCGTAGTCGTAGTCATACCGTCCAGTACTCACCGGTATGGTCTTCAGCTCTCGTTTCACGAACTGTGTTCACGTGTTTGAGTTTTTTTTTTATTGCTCTACAGGTCATGAAGGATTAGGGCATATTTTTTCTACTATTCCTTTTACCGCTAAGAATCCAGAAGTTTCTTGGATGAATTGCCCATATTAAGGTCTATCCAAACATCGATCACGACCGTGTCGTTTAAGTTAAGTTTTCTAGAACTAAAGCTCGACGCGATGTGGCCCAGCCTAAGACTGTTAGTTTTAGTTTAGGTAATAAAAAAAAACTTACACGAATTCATATCTGACCAATGCGGTGTTTAGTCAATGCCATTCGTGTAATTCATGTAAACATATAGGATGGTGCATTATCATGATATAAAATTTAAGTATTGTTTATCCACATATCTGGCCATTTTCAGCGAACATTATCTCGCAAACGTCTTATAATGTCCAAATAATATTGTTTGTTGACTGTTTGTCTCTCCGGATGGAATTCGGACTTCAGCATCACCATAGTCAAACTACTCAACAAACTAACGTGGTTTTTTGATTTCAATTAGAAGCATTATTCTAAAGCTTGTTGATTAGAGTACACGTCAAATCCATAAACCAACTTCCCGTTACCTATTATGATGCGTGTTATGAATAATATTTCATGTTTTTTTTCATATTCAATTCTCATGTTCAATTATGTTCTATTTCAGTCTAGTGCTTTTTTTTAAAGAAAATTCTGTTCATTCGTAACAAGCTATGCCGCGAATGAACGAATTTGTGAACCATATCCAGTTCTTGAACTTAAGCTTGAATTCCGATTTTCCATCACCATATGCTTCATTTTGTTAATGTTTTCGTTAGTCGAAGGCATTGGTAATTGATCGAAACGAGGCAAGTCTTCAACCACTTCTCAAAATTTTTCACTATTTGTATCGGTTCAGCTTAAACATTTCGTTAGCAACGTTTCGTTAGCAAAAAATTAGAAATCATAAAGCACATGTGAGGTCAACTAACCTAACCAATAGCTGTATGCAAATTGGCCGACAAATAACTTTGAAATTTCCTATGTGAATTGAGAACATTAACAGTAACTTACAGCCGAAAATAGTTTTCATGGTGATTTTCATTTTTTGTGGTGTTTTCAAATAAACACCTCCCTGTACATATTCGAGATTGACATTAAAAATGATTTTTTTATATTTTATGTTTTTTAGATCTTAAGATTTTATGCAAATTCTTTTTGATATGATTTCATTAATTTAATTTGCAAGTTGTGTAGTTACCAATTATTTTATGAGCATAGCCATCACTTGCATGTTGCCATTTCGATCCAATACAATAATGAGAGCTCTAAGGCTAACACTAGGAATATTTACCACAAGTACTTTTAATAAAAATTGCTACAATTCGCAAAAAGATTGTTACCAAATCACTTCAGTGAGTTGAAACTCATACTTAAGATTCATCAGATGTTGGTCTACCTTCCATGTAACCAGTGTTATTTCTTCATTCACACACTTCGTAGATAAATAATAAAACCTAACAAGAAGTAGACTCTTAATCTCGTAGGTTTTTCGGGAAACTAAGGTTATGTATAACCCAGATATTGATAGCACAGGGGGGATGCAGACCGGGGTTAATCCAAGATGATCTAATTAGACCAAGGGTAATAAATGACCTCTGATGCCATCTATAATCAAAACCTTGTATATGATCTAATTCAATATTAATAAGCTGAAACGCATGTCAAAAGGCTAATCTGCATGATCTTTTGGAACTTATCTGAAAAGGATAAAGAATATATGCGGGCGCTTTGAAAATTTATTTGTGCCGCTGTTGTAAATGGAATAGAATATGTGAATGGGGTATGTGTAATGTATATGGAATATGTACCATTGTTGTAAATCCTAAAAACTTAAAATAACACAGCTTTATAAAACACAGTTTAGCGAAAACTATTCTTCTAATTAAAAAAAATAGTCCAAAAAGCAATTTTGCTTTTGATGTAATAATAGAGGTACCCATAAATAACGTCGTTTTTTGTTGTTGGAAAAAATTGAAGCCATACAAAGTATTTAGAAATTATCCACAAAGCTTAACTTCATGGTCCTCAATGCAACGTAAGGTAAGTTCAAGACTAATGAATGCGAGTCCCATATCAATTTTCAGTTGTAAACAAACTTCAACCTTCAACAATCTACATTGCAGTTTTGTTCTGTTTAGGCCGGGATCCGTTTATTTAGTTTGTTATTGAAGATGAAAAGCGAATTCTATACCACAATCCAACTGAAAAAAAAACGATGGTTAACACCAGAACAACAACCTTTGCCCGCTCCAAAACCAGATATTCAGAAGAAGTGTTACTCTCCTAAAAATGTGTTACTGCCTTAAAAAAGTTTTACTGTCCCAAAAAAATGTTACTGTAAATAAAACCATAAGTGCTGAATATTATTGTGCTTGATAGATGAAATACAACCAAGGCTGAGTAACTGAGAAAGTGGTTATTCTACAACATGCCAGTGGGCAAGGCAAGACCTCATGGTACCAAAATTACTGAAGGAAGCATTAAATAGTTAGGCAGGGAAGTACTTCCTCATCCACTGCATTCTTCTGATGCTGCACTGTTAGATTACCATTTTTTCAGGTATATCGAATATTTTCTTCGTTGAAAAAATTGCTACTGCCACAGCTAAAAAAACCGGAACTTGAAAAATATTTTACTTCAAAATCACACTCATTTAACAAAAAGAAAATTGAAAGTTTATCAGAGGGATGGGCAAAGATTATTAATGCGGATTATATTGTACATTAAAACTCTATTAACTCTTAAATAAAATATAGGTTTATTTGACTGATTGATGATTTTTTATGGGTATTTCTAACATTTACTAAAATATTGCAGAGCTTGAAAAACTGTTAAAAGTAAAATCAGATTAAAACTTTTATATCAAGGTTGTTACATCTATGACTCTCAATATTATACTGAGTCAATAAATGGACACAGTTCATTTAACTAACTCAAAATCTAAAGTTTAGAGACTAACCTTTATGACATTGAATTTGAATGATCCGTTAGATAGAGATACGTTTGCATCCAATCATTATTTAAATCTTATTACGGAACCAAAAACAATAAAGGCTCATAAGGTCTATATGAATTATAGTTATAATGACGGCAAGTAATAATGTTGTAACTCTTTGTAATAGGTCGTCGATGAGCGGTGGTCGTAATTCGCCAACGGTCAAGGCCCGTCGTTCGTTATTATGCAGATATGTGCACGGAATGCGCATTTTCTCTCCGGATGACGTAACTATTGTCTGAAGGCGCCCTTTCTACCGCTTTGTTGTTCTTTCTATAGTAACATGACAAATAAAAATTTAAACCGGCTATATTGTGTCTGGTGCGAATTCAATTGGAAATATGCACAATAATGATATATTACCCAATTAGAAATTAATGTACGTACAATCTTCAAATATCTTACAATAATTTCAAACTGATTATGGTATCTTATTACGTAATATCAATTGCTTTTGGTTTTTCGTTTTCTTTAATGTATTTCTTCTTTGTTAATAGTAATTAAAAATATCATATAGGCGATATGTCTTTTGTGTATATAGATTTGTATGTAGGCATATAGGAAATGGAAAAGTTGTTGTTTGGTTTTCAATATGTTTGTTAATCCCCTGAATATCTCTAAACAGTGTAACCCTATTTATTGTAGCCTAACTTTTTTTGCCATCACTCGCTTACAACTGTCTTCGAAAATATATTATGCGTGTTCTGAATGCTTATTTTTTATCTCTTTTCCGATCCTTCATGATTCAATCCGAATCATCTCCTGATGATGCTAACATGGTTGGTGAAACTCACGTCGACAGGCAAAAACACGGACAAGAAAGCGTATATACACAAAACATAATATATACAGTGTATCCCAATAGTGTGATATCGGTTGATATCTTGATAATGGCTGGACATGGAGAAAAAGTTTAAGTTTAAGAGTTGTACAACTAAATAGGCTGCATAATCTAAAATTAATTTTATGAATACAGGATGTCTCACAAAACCATGGCGGGGATAGTTTTGTTTTTCTCTTATCGAACACCATATATATTCGTCCATTTTTGCATTTTGCTATTGATTCTAAACATATTTTATGAAACATGTCCCATACCTAAACCGATAGTTTTACCGATATCCGTCATTTTGTAAATAATATCGGAGTTGCAGACTCTATTTTGCAGTGTCATATATCATTTATTTTTTAACGTAGGATTATCATTTTTGGTAGAGATATTACTAAAACTATGATATAACTTTTAATGAAAACAAAATGTCTACGTTATACAGGGTGTCCAGGATAACTCAGATAAATGAAAAAAAATCCAAACATAATATCTCAATTTTTTAAATGGAATGTTTAATATTTTTTATTTTACAATATTCTTAAGACAACATACTTAGGCTTTATGTTATTATTAAACTAATCAATAAATTCATAATAAGTCATGATATATTATAATTTGATATGATATATTAATAATTTAGGTCATCACATGTTTTAATATTTGATTAGAACAATACGTCATAAATATTTAGTTTTTAGTAACGCAGTTTATGTACAAATATTTATAAAGAAGAAGTCACTTCAATCATTTAATTAAATGTTTAATATGTCTACCATTCTGTGCAATACAAACTCTAAGCCTATGTTCAAAAGAGCTATTGATTGTAATGAACATTGCCTTATTAATAAGATTCATAAACACATTTCTTATTCTAATTTGCGTGTCCTTTATTGTGGTAGGTGGCATTTGATAAACTTATTAATTAACAAAACCCCATAAAAAAAAATAATCCGTTTTGTTAAATCCGGGGATCTGGCTGGCCACGGTACAGGACCTCCCATACCAATACATTTATTTTCATAATTCGTATCCAAATATTGACTCACCTGCCTGCTAAAATGTGGAGCAGCGTCGTTTAGCTGTACCACATTCATCTCGCTACAGTTAAAGGCAATTCTTCAATCTACTATTCAAAATTATTTTGCAAAAAATTGAGAAAACTATCACCATCAACTCTATTTAAAAAAAAAACGAAAAATTAGCCCAAATCTCCAATAATACTAACCCAGACATTAAGAGACCATCTATGTTGATGATCTAAAGGGGTAATGGATCTTGGATTTTCACTGCTGTAATAGTGGAAGTTATGTTGGTTGACATATTCATTTTTGTGGAAAGTTGCCTCATCCGTGAATAAAATGTATTTGAAAATTAGGTTCTTCTCTATTTTTTATTACCCAGTAACAAAATTCAAGCCTATAGTTTAAGAACTTAATCAAAATCGTTTTGATTTAGTCCTTGAACCAATTGTATATGATACCGATGAAATTTATATTTTCTTGTTATTCTGTTAGCTGTGTATTTTTAATGCCTACCTCGTTTTCAATCTGCCTGCATGAAATATGCCGATTTTTAATTGCACCTTGAAGAACTAATTATTCGTTTTCTTCACTCATAGCTCTTTTTTGCCTTTCCAAATTATTTTTGTCATCGACAAATCTAGTTCTTTCAAATCGCTCTTTCAGTCGTATCAACGCTAATGTATTAGGATGACGTTCGGCATTAGGGAACCTTTGCGCAGAAATTCCACTTGCTATAAAAGATTTTTTATCACTTGCGCTTAAAACGTAGATCATGTTTATCAATTCCTTTATAGAAAAATTAATTTTTGTTCTACTTTCTGTTCTAATCAACACCGTACTACATAATTTGACAGTTCACAAAGTCCAAATAATTGAGCGTTTGGTTCATTTGTTTCTACGCCATGATTGTCTAGGACGTCTAGGCCATCTGCGTGCATTAAGTTTTAATTGGATATTTATATTTATCTTCGACAGTCGAAATAATAGATCATAAAAATATTTTTTTCCGATTTAATTATGAAAGAAGTACACTTTTTTTTTCAGTATCATATAAAAACTGTTTAAAAGCTAAATTAGAACAATATTTGTCATTTGAATTGAATTTTATGACGATATTACTAAAACGTCTAAGGTGAATTCCACTAAAAGTCAATTATTAAAAACAAAAATGTAAAAATCTCGGAAATTATAACAAATAGATATAGGACATCTTTAAGAAAAATAGAAGTATTTTGTTTTAGAAATATTGTAAAATGAAAAAATATTAGACATTCTATTGAAAACAAATAAGATATGATGTTTTGATATTTTTCAAATTTTCCCATCCTTATAACGTAAACAAATTTTGTTTACATTAAAAGTTAAGTAATAGTTTCATTAATATTTGTACCAAAAATGATAATCTTAAATCAAAAAATTAATGATATGTGACAATGCAAAATAGAGTCTCCAACTTTTTTACAAAATGGCGGATATCAATAAAACCATTCGGTTTAAGTATAGGACATGTTGTATGAAATATGTTTAGAATCAATAGCAGAATGCAAAAATTGATGAACATATAGGGGGTTTAATAAGAAAAAAAGAAAACTTTATCCCGCCACGGTTTTGTGAGACACCCTGTATAAATAAAATTAACTTAAATTATGCAACCTATTTGGTTGTACACCTTATACTTAAACTTTTTCTCTATCTCCACCCATTATCAATCTCAAATTATTATGAGCGTTGGCAGCTTTGCCGCATTTATTTTCTTTAAAAGTGTGATTGTATTAATGTGTTTCTGTATATAAACATTTTTATGCATCGAGTACACTCAATTACAAAAGTACAATACTCGACCATTGAATATATTAAACTTTTTGTACCACTATAGGGTTATAATTTTTGCTCCGATAGTCACGAGTGACAATCGGAGTTAATACAAAATTTTAAGACGAAATAAACATACTATAGAAAAATATTCTCTCTCTCTGCTTCTTTTAAAAGTTCCAAATAATTTAAATGGTAGCGAGATTAAATGGTTATCGTGACCCACCAATTATAAACCATAATATTAATTTCATTGAGTACACTTTGAGTATGAATATATAATAACTCTTTACTAATTACCAGACATTGATGAAGAGTATATTTTGCCATGATGCAGTATTAGAATATACTGAATATAACTTACAGCTTGTGATGTTGATAAAATTTAAAATTTTTTCTCCTGGATATCTCAACATATTTTTGTTGTTATTAATAAATCTGTTTATAAAACTGATTACGAATATGCTTTACACTTTCATTGTATTGTCATTAGAGTCGGATATCTAATAAAAACCATTGCGGAAGATGACTATGTATGAGAAAATAAAACAGAATTTAATAATCTTTGGCAAAACATCACAACGCTATCATTTTAATACATCAACAGTAATCACCTATCTAGTCGAATATTAACACAACCAAGAAAAAAATTACCCAATAAAAATTAATCTCGATTTGGAACCCGCCTCAATCACTGAAGGCGAAACGCATGTTCGGATCGGTGTTAACGTTTCTGACTGATTTAAGCTTCCTCGTGCGTTGCGCCGCCGAAGAAATAGTAGAAGAAGAAGAAAAAATCCAGCTAATTGCAGCTGGCGGCTCAGCCGGCATCTGAAAATATAGAAGCCGGTAGATATAAAGTGCTTGATTCACGGTCAGCCATCAAGCATGCACGTAATCATTTTTGAAGGAATTAACGGCCGGTTTCACCGAAGGCGCGCGTTCGGAGATGAAAATCTAGACGGAAATCCAGGCGTTGCTAATTGTACTTTTAGTCACCAAGTTATTAAGCGAATAATTCCTTGTTGTTTTTTTTGCGTCATGCAAGACGCGTTATCGAAATTGTAGTTTGCTTCAGTAATACAAGGTGGATTTAATATGCGCTTGCAGATTGATGTGCGGTAATGGCTTGAGATATTTCATTAAAGGAATATTTTCTGAGGCATATGTTTGTATTATATATTTAATATTATTTTAAACCGACGCCTAAGTGATATAAAAGTATGTATATATATATATATATATATATATATATATATATATATATATATATATATATATATATATATATATATATATATACATATATATAATGTAATTTTTTTAAAACCTGACATAGGCCAACTTTTTTATTTGAAGTGATAAATTAATACATCCAAATGCAAAGTTGTAGGAAATAACTTGCCTAAGAAAAATAATTTACAAATAATGCTTTCCGGTATTGTCAGATTTCTTCAATAACTACTAAATTAATATTTTTTTAAATGGCAACACCACATTTTTTTCATATAATTTGACAAATCTTAAAATTCGAAACAGAAAATGTTTTCATATTTCCTTATTGGAGTAGCCATTTTAGAACAATCAATTATTATTTAACAACAATTTTTGTTAAAACAACTTTTTTGTTTACTAATTTAAAATGACAATAAATAATAACTCTTATAAACTAATCAATGATTATTTTTTTAATAAATGCTCAACCTGGTGCCCTCCTTTGTAATCTACAATAATGAACTCTTTTAACAATATTATTACTAACATTTTTCAGCATATAGGGCGTAATGTTATTAATTTCTAGCCGAATTGATTGTTTTAGTTCATCAACAAGATTAGGAGTGGTTACAAATACTTTGGTTTTTAAGAAACCCTACTTGAAAAAATCTAAAAGTGTGACGACCGGGGACCTAGCCGTTTCTCAATAACTCTAAATAACATTCACCGTTTAAATTTTGTTCTATACAGATAGGTCCGATCCCTTTTTTATTTTAGATTCCACACCATACCTTAACTGTTGGATTACTTTGTTTTCTTTCTTCAGCCCAACAAAAATTACTGTCAGACCAATATATGTAATTTTGTCTACCGACCATGCCAATTTTTTAAGTAAAAAGTTGCTTCATCGCTATAAAAAATTTACTTTTCGAAATTGGATTGCTGACGCTTCTTATCCGAAAACCAGTCGCAAAATTCCATTCTATCAGAATCACCATCATGCAATTCTTGTACACTTCTCATTTTGTATGTATAATAATTGTCCCCCTATAAAGTTGCCTATACTTTTGACTAAACACAAAGCACCTCTTGGGTAATTTTGTGCGTTTACTTTTTACGCCTTTTGCGGATTGTTGGGCACACACTATCAATTGTTTTTAGTTTTACTAAGTTATTTCTTAAAAACTCAGGATTCCGAAGAGACTTTTCGGGATATCTTGCGTGGAATTCAGCCCACGCATGAACTTAAGCTATCAATATGAAGAAAAAATAATTCAAGGTTTTATTTTCGATTAAATAACCGATTCATCTTAGCAACTGAATTAAAACATTATTTTTATACACATTCAAATACAGCAGTTTAATACAATGACAGCACAATAATGACGGCTCCTTTCAAACAACACAATTTTTGTTAATTCCCAAGGCCTGCTATTGCTATGTTAGCTTCTTTTAGTTCCGGCTGACTGCAGATTGTTTTAGTTGTTTTTGCTAATTGTTCTAAAACAGTTGCTATAATAAAGAATTGTGACATAACATTTTTTTTCCTCTTCTTCTTCTTCCTTTTAACTTGGCTTCTGCTCCAGACAATCAACCAGCGCATTAGGAGTGGTGAAGGTTAGTCTACCTCGAAGGCATATCTTCGTAACTGAATTATACCAACAGCATTCAACGATTAACACAATTACAACAGAAGCCAAAAATATACCAATGTCTCAAATAAATGTCTTCCAAATAAACTGGAAAGCCAAAGATGGGATACCGAAATACTACTTCAGTGATTCGCGTCACTACTTTCTCGACGAATCCCGTCCAAACAAACTATATATATATATATATATATATATATATATATATATATATATATATATATATATATATATATATATATATATATTTATATATATCTATATATATATATATATATATATATATATATATTTATATATATATATATATATATATATATATATATATATATATATATATATATATATATATATATATATATATATATATATATTAATAGAGAATGACTCTCGCCTCGTTTCACAAGATGCGGAAGTGAGATTTTTTATTTTGGAATTTTAAGATTTGTCAAATTGTTAAAAAAAAACGGTGTTGCTATTAAAAAATATTGTTTTAGTAGCTACTGAAGAAATCTGGCAACACCGGAAAACATTTATAAATTCTTCTTACTCAAGTTATTTCCTACAACTTTGCATCATCATCATCAGCTCGCGTCGATTCACTGAAGGATGAAGGCCTTTTCACCATGCTTCCAACTTTCACGGTCCTGGGCTTTCTTCTGCCACTCGGAACCAATATACTTAACGATATCATCAGTCCATTGTGCTTTCGGTCTTCTTCGCGGACGTTTTCGATCAAGCGGTATCCACTCCAGGATTGCCTTGGTCCATCTATCGTCCCATCCCTTCGCAATTTACTCTTTCAATGATGTCACACACTTTTGTTTGTTCCCTGATCCATGTGCAAGGCTTTCTGTTTCATCTTCTAATACCAAGCATACATATTTCCATTCCCCTTTGTGTGGCTGTCCAAGTTTCAATTCTGTATGTCATAACGGGCAGAACGTACTGATCGAAGACTTTTTTTTTCAGGCAAAGTGGGATTTTGCTCTCTATGTTGAGCCTGCCAAATGCCTGCTAGCCACATTTAACACGCCGTTCCATCTCCCGGGCTGTATTTCCCTCCATTAAAATCCTATGCCCAAGATATATGAAGTGGTTCACAATCTCCACATCGCTTCCTAAAACCGAAAATCTTCTATCCAAGCAAATTTATTGAACATAATCGCACTCTTTTTCAGGTTTATTTTTAAGCCAAATGGTTCGCCAGCCCTTTACAGCTCTTGTATACGCCCTTGCAGGATTTAGATTCATGAATACTTCTTCATGGCAGGCCGAGAAAAGAATAGGCCATATTGCGTCACCCTGCCGTTCACCTCGCTCAACATTCATTCCACCATCAAGATGAATTATTAATGTAGCTACATTATATAACGGTCCTAATAGGTTTATGTATGCTTTGTCTACCCCTAGGCTAAGCAATGCATCCATTATGGCCTGCTTTGAGATGGAGTTAAATGCTTTTTCGTAGTCGATAAAAGCTAAGCACAGTGGCATGGTGTATTCGTTGTGCCTTTCTATAGTCCACTGTACAACCTGGATGTGATCCATTATACTGAATCTGCTTCTAAATCCTGCTTGGTCTATATGTGTGTAGATGTGCGAGGGTTCCTATTTATGGATCCGGAAATGGCAACAATGATTTTGCTAGATACCATCTTACACAAACATAGTAAAATTTGACATGGTTAACTGTATACGTACTCAGAACGTTTTGTCATATGCACTCTATTTATGTTGTTTAGTGGTCTGAAAATTTCATCTCAGTCAAAAAATGGATTTAACTTGTGAGAATTTTCGTGCGATGATTTACTACAACTTTCGACGTGAATTAACTCAACCAACTAAGTTCGACTTTTGGCGATAAATCACCATTTAAAATCACTGTATAACAAAAGTTTAGTGAATTCAATGGTGGTGGTCGTTCGCTCATGAACGAATTTAAAGAAAGTCATCCAGAATTGGTTGTTGTGTCAGAAAACATCGATACTGTGCGCGAAGTGATAAAATAAGATCGTCACGTGACATACCGTGAGATTGAGGCATCCCTGGGCATTAGTATGACAAGCATAAACAAGATTTTACGTGAACATTTAACTGTGAAAAATATTTGTGTGCGTTGGATTCCGCATAATTTAACAATCGCTCAAAAAAACCAAGAAATGCTCAAAAAATACAATCCTGGTGTGTCAAAAGCCGTGTATAATATCTACACAGGTGACGAATCTTAGATCTATGCATATGAACCCAAACGTAACCAGCAGTTGACTTAGTCAACTGTATGGGTATTTCTAAATGAGCCAAACTCAACGAAAGTTGTTCGTGCAAGAAGCATTTCGAAGCAAATGGTCGTCTGGTTTTTTGGGATAAATGGGTATGTGGCTACAGTGTCCCTAGAAAATCGTAGAACAGTCAATTCTGAATGGAAATGGATTTCATTATAGCCTAAAAAATCAGTATGAAAAAGACATTTTTAAAGAATCACAGAGGTATATTTAGAGTAATTGGAGTGAAATTTAGGCAATAATTAGAACAATGATAAGCTCCAGAATACACCAAGTATATATACAGGGTTGCTATTATGTATGGAAACGGTCAAATATCTAGAGGACGCTTTGACATTTCCTAATAAAATTTTGTACACAAGCATTAGGAAATGTTTGCCACTTTTTGGGCATATTTTTTATCGCATATTTGAAATCTAAGGCTAACTTTTTTTTTTAATGACAACAGTCAATTTGGCATTGTTGGCAAGAACCTTTTTTCTGAATCGAACTAGAATTTATATGGTTGTAGGGTGTGTTTGTAATTGTATGGTTTTTGTAATACATTTAAAAAAATGGCTAAAAGGTGTTTTACTCTGTTTTAGGGTGAATATATTTTTCATTTAGTAGGTTCATAAAACAATGGATGAAGTATTTGATTACCCTTGACAATCTTAACATCATTTTGTGAATTTCAAATTTCTTTCAATTTTTATTTCGAATTGTTATATATTTCACTGAAAGAGAAAGGATTTTTTGAGGATATAAGGTTTGAAGGTGATTACACAGGCCGACAGTTCTTTTGGTACCGGAGTATTTGGAGCTGATTTCATACGAATAATGATACCCTGAATTCAAATATGGCAATAATTTTTGCCTAGGAGCTTAAATTTCTAAGATAAAATATTTTAGTGAAATATACGTTACACTATTTTAAGTTAAATCCATGGATCAAATAAAAAAACTAAACACGGAATTTTTATTATTATATTATGCAAATATTATTATATACAAAGATAAAGGAAAATGTCATCGATGAGGGACAATACTCGTCTTCACAGAGCGCTGGTAGCTGGTCAAAGGTTAGGATCGGCACTTCCTCTGAGTGAGGGACCGGCCGCCTTGCAAATACTAAATCAGGATAAGTCCACTTGCTCCGATTGTTTCGATTGATTGCAGTAATATTTATTAGGCAGAAATAACAGTCATCGAAGTTGTTTTTGGGTTCTTTCCAAATCATCTGTACGCCGAATTTTAAACTCTTTTTCATCCCGGTAGTCCATTGTCGTAAATGTTCTGTACAAGTTTTTATTCTGCTCACCAACCGTAGCACCAAAGTATCCACGATATCCTGGCTTCACAAAGTTATTAACAGTTTTTCTGTTTTCCTTTAACGTGCATTCTGCACGTGTGTAGCAAAACGCATCAGGCTGATTTACACAACTTATTCTACTTGAACTCATTTTATTTCTATTTAACAACACAAATACAACAATCTACAACACAGTACGTTTTAGGTTAACTATATAACAACTCCTTCTTAAACACAAATATCACGCTAGGCTAAATTCGATCTACTATGCAGGTCGGGTACTCAACTCAACTCTAGTTCAAGGAGGTCACTTCAGTTACCGGAAAGGCAATGCTTATGCCATCTAGTAGATTTTCTAGGAACTAGCTCAATGGCAGAAATAGGGCAAATATACAGGAACCAATCATTATATAATAATTTTAAAACACCCATATTTGAAAACTGAAAAACTGATTTCATATTTAGATTTAGTGCCCTAAATATAGCTAAAATCAGTTTTAAAACCCTAGGTACCAACAAAAAGTGTTGTTTTTTTCTGTAGGCCTGTGTTATTAATCGACATATACTTCCGATGGATATATATATATATATATATATATATATATATATATATATATATATATATATATATATATATATATATATATATATATATATATATATATATATATATATATATACATAACGCGTCTGGGATACTTTTCGACAACAAGTATTTTCTTGTATTATTGTTTGAGTTGAGCTCACTAAAAATTTAGCTTGAGTACTTATAATAAAATAATAAAAATGGCAAGGAATGGCAAGAGTGCATACCTAGAAACCATCGCAAAAGAGTTGATATCCCAAGCAGGCTTCTCCATCATTGGAGTTTTTAAACGATTTATGCATTACAGAATTAATATCATGATAATTGTAGATTTTGGAAAATGAAAATTTTCGATACATTTTTGAACAACATTTTCAATCAAGGTTGTATTTCCAGCTTCTTCTGTACTTCAACTTACGTACTATTCAACTTCTACAAGTTTATAAGTTCAGAAAAAGATAATTTCATTTGCTCTCATCTAAAACCACATTTAATCAGAAAATTACCACACATATATCGCCATATTGCCAAATACCCTTTTTCAAGGGTGCATTATCACTCCTGAATGCACAGCTTTTTTGAAGATGTTAATCGAGAAGTTTAAAAAAAGTGATTTGGTGTTTAGTGGTAAATCTTCTCGAGTTTTGTGTTTCACACCGAATGTTCCAATAGAAGAATTGATCTAAATTCAATTGTTAAACTAATTTTAGAGTTAAAACTTAATTGTTAGTGTTTTAATGTAAGTAACTAATCCCTAACAAACTATGCATGCAATTACTAGTTCTACAATTATTTGCTTAAGCCAAAATATATATTAAATGCTTATTGTCTTAGGGCAGATTGTAAATTCATACAATCTTTTTTTTTGCTTTGTAATTTTCGATATATTTTCCAAGGCTATTATTTGTTTTAAAGGCTACTTTTCCATTGTTTTTATATGAGAATTTTACAATATTTTTCGACGGTTTACCCAAATATGTTATTCATTTGAATGAATTGTTGTAAGAATGATTTTTTTTATTCTTTTGAGTACATATTTCAGAGACAGCCTTTTTTAAAGAGTTTTCTTTTTAGAATTTTATCTATTGTTCTCTCTGAATACCCTTTGTTTAGAGCAATTTGTTTGATTGTGTTTAGTTATATTTATTAAAATATGCAGCTGATAAAGGAATATTGGTGAGTCGGTGTACAAGGCTATGATAATCTGCTAATATATCTATAAAAGGATATAAATATATCCCTAAAAGAATGAAAAAGACCATTTATTTAAATGAATATTATATATTGGTAAACCGACGGAAAACATTGAAAAACTCTTATACAAAAGCAATAAAAAGTAGGCTTTAAAATAAATAACAGCCATGAAAAATATATCAGAAATTGCAAAGCAAAAACAAACAAAAATATAAATCAGAAATATATCAACTATATTGTGGGTTGTGTCCGAAAAATTATATAGGACAAACAGGCAGATCTTCCAAGAAAAGAATTAAAAAAAACACGAAAGAAGTGTTCTTAGTTATAAATATAAATCGAATTACGCCTCATATCTGTTAAACGAGAACCATTTTTTTAACAGTGAATTTAAAATACTACATGTACATAACTAAGGCAAAAAACTAAAGCATCTGGAGAGTTTAGAAATACAGCATCTCAAAGATGCGAAAACCATTCTAAATGACCAAATAGACCTGAACTTGAAGAGTTTTACCTCTAAACACCAAATCACTTTTTAATGATGATGATGCTAACATGGTTAGCGAAACATTTACCCTTACGAGAAGTTTAAAAAGGTGATTTTGTGTTGAGTGGTAAACCTCTTCGAGTTTAGTGTTTCACCCCGAAGGTTTCAATAGAAGAATTGATCAAATAGACCTGAACGAATTCCTTTTACTGAATTTGTATAGACAATAAATAGTATCTGTGTGGATTTCTTAAAAATGTATATTTTATTGTAGAAACTTTTTGCGTTAATATTTATTTTAACATCGAAAATACCCAGTTCTGAAGAAGCCACAGTGTTGGAAGCTACACATAAAATGCAAATACTTTTGTTACACTCCAGTACCTTTGCTCACGATTGTCCGGATAGGAAATGGTATCAAGTGCAGGAGACCTGGTAAAGTTCTCTACCTAATTTAAAATCCCCAGCCCCATTTTTATTGCTCGATATAAAGAAGCAGACACATTATAACATCGATCATGTTATTATAAAGTCCCTTTAATAATTAATATTTTTTGTAGAGTAACTTTTGGACAGCTTTAATGGGAATTTTATTCATTTTAGATAAACTCAAATACCGCTCCACATTAAAAGATTAACCTTGAATGATATAATGTAGAGATTTGAAATAGGGACAATAATTAATAAACCATCTTCGTATTTCATGATATTTTGATACTACTTTGGCTCTATAATGTACAGGGTCCGGCAGGGAGGTGTTTTTGAAAAGACTGTTATACGCGGCACTATCAAGCGAATGTTTTCAGGATGGTTGATATTTACTCGTTCCGGGATGCCATTTCAGTAGCCATGGAGCCGTGGTCTGTGGCACATCGCGTGTTTATTTACAACACTTTTATTGAAACTGATCTTTCTGTTGTGCTCAAACAGCGACGATTTCGAAATCATTTTAACGTTGGTCGGTATGATCGCGTTCCAAAACACGATACCATTATGAAATGGGTGAACAAATGTCAAACAAGATCGTTGGGTTGAGACTGCACGGGGAGGAGATCGAACAGTACGACCACTGGAAAACATTGAAAAGATGCGACAAGCGGTGGCAACTAGCCCTCGCCGTTCAGCGGTACGCCACGCTTGCGCTCTTAGAATATCAGACTTTGTTCATGAGTGACGAGGTCCATTTTCATTTATCGGAGATGGTAAATAAACAGAACTTTCGATACTGGGCACCCGAAAACCCCCTAGAACTACATGATCAACCTCTGCACTCGAGAGAGTAACTGTTTGGTGTGCCGTATCTCGAACTTTGCATTGTTGGACCATATTTTTTCGTGAAAACAGACGAACAGTGTCTGTTAACTCAGATCGCTATCTCGCCATGTTACGTGATGACACATTAACCTCAATACCCTCAATACCAACAACATTGGGTGACTTGCCATACGTCAAGAGCAACAATGGCCTTTTTAAGGAAACATTTCCCTGGGCACCTTATTTCATTGCGTGGGAATGTAGAATGGCCATCTCGGTCACCAGACTTTTTAGCTTGTGACTTTTTATGGGGCTACTTAAAATCCAAAGCTTACATAGACAAACCGCGAACTCTTGAAGCTCTCTCTTTATGTTGTTATGTATACTTTAATGGCAATATACCACTAATGTATAAAAGCAATAAATTTTGATATTCGCTTAAAAATAAGAGAGTGTCAATTTTTTCAAAAACGCCATGCCTCCCTGTCGGCTCCTACCCATTTTTATTTAAACAAAACAGGTTTTTATTTTTTTTACGTTTTGCGCTATAACTAAAAATATCATTAAAAAGTTTAAAATGTTTACAGGAACCCAAGAAACACCTGTTGCCTCATAACACATTTTCAAAGTAAAACAACTCCGGTAACAGCGTTAATTTTAAAAACGAGCCGTAAATCACTAAAATAAATACTAATGGACGTACAGTAGTAGAAAAAGAAATAAATTAAACATAAAATTATGTAAAGACAGTAAAAAGAACTTAACTGTAGGACCGTTATACGTCGTAGGCGTGGGACCTTGGCCTTTGGTCAAGACTGACCGCCTCACCACGTGAAAAATCACTATCAATTCGAGACATATTGAATTACGACTGGTTTGATCTCCACTAGAGAAATATCCTGGTCTTTATAGCAAAATAATTGAAATAATAGTTTTTTCTTACATATTAAACAGGAGCAAAAATCAAATCTACAATTTATGGCGTTTTTTCCAAGGTAATAACTGAATTAAATTTCCAATTAGTGTCGTTTAACTTCGGAACGTCTAATTTGTTTAATAAGTGACAGTGTCGATGGAGATAAGACGCTTTAAAGAGAAATAATGACTATTTCAATGCAATCCGCCGTAGACTTATACATATATAGTCATGTTAAATGTTGGTTAAGGTTTATATATATGGAAAAAATTGTTATATAAGGGATCTCTCGGGAACTCGTTAAAAATTGCTCGAGAAAATAATGATTATATAAATGGACTGGTTTAATTTCGATGGTATTGGAGAAACGTCTCAAATTGCGAAATAATAGCAGCTTAGTATATAATTTATTACCTAGGCCGAATAACATATCAGATGTAAGAATTTAACTAGATGATGATATTAAGCCATTACACTGTAACCATACAACATACATAACTATCAAAAGGATCCAAATGAAAAATTTATTTTTCTTAAAGCATGGCAAACACAACTAGTTCTAGGTACAAAATCCCTGTTTGAAATATGAACGCCATCGTATTAAGTATAAATAAATAGTACTTAAATATCTCTTACCAACACTTTCTCCTCATTTCCATTTGATAGTATAGTACACATATCGGTTTTCACAAAATTAACCTACAAAAAAATGCCGAAATATTTATTAATAACGTTAAATTCATACTAACATTAGCAGTGAAGCAATTGAATATGGCGAATGGAATTATTCGACATATTCAATTGCTACTTAGATAGTCCAGTAACAGTAATAGTAACAGTGTTAGTAATGAACACAATTTTATTAACTTAATAATAACACTGGGGAACAATTTGAAAAATAATTTCTGTTGAGTTCGATATTTAAGCTGTTTTATACGTAAATTGACATGCTAATTCCAAAACTTTATTTAGTTTTTTTCTATCACGTCAAGTTTTTTCTCTACAGTTGTTCATCCGACTAAGCTTGGCGAATCGCAGAAGTCACTACTGCTCTCCTACCGGCTAATCTTCTTCGACCTAGGAGTATGGGCGTGAGTGACGTTGCGTCATCCAAAACTAGTTCGGTCAGTTACGCATGAGATGCTATGCATGAGTTATGCATGAGTCGCTCTGATATAGTGAAGACAAAGTATACATACACAACTCTAGATTTTCGTTATGTCTGCCTCTGGTAGTTCTCGTTGTAAGTGCTTAAACAGCCCTGATTCATTTTGTTATATATGTGGCAGTTTTACCATCCCCATTCAATGGATAATATTAGTACATTTGTCAGGCAAGCCTAGTTTGCTTATTTTAAAGTGAAAATAGGTGACCAAGATAAATCATGGGCCCCTCATAAAGTGTGCAAGCAGTGTGTAGAGAGTTTACGAATGTGGACGAAGAGAACACGTAATAAACTTTCGTTTGGTATACCAATGGTTTGAAAGATCACTTAAGTGATTGCTACTTTTGCATAGTGAAAACATCAGGATTCAACAAGAAAAACAAACTTAAAATTGAGTACCCTAGTTTACCGTCAGCTATACGCCCTGTGCTTCATTCAGCTGAAATTCCAGTGCCAGTTTTTCAAGAATTACCTTCTTTAGAAATACAAGAATATGCATCAAGTGAAGATCGAAATGACTCCACCGACGAAGAATTCAAAGTTTCCAATGATTCTGTTCGTAAAGGATTCAATCAACATGAATTAAACGATTTAGCACGAGATTTGAAACTAGCCAAAAAAGCATCGGAATTATTAGCATCAAGACTGCACGAAAAAAAATTTGCTTGACAAAGGAGCTAAAGTCACTTACTATCGATTCAGAGAAAGTGAATTTAGGCAGTACTTCAGAAATAATGACGGATTTGTATATTGCTAGAACGTAGAAGGTTTAATAAAAGAATTAGCCATTTCTAACTATAACGCAACTGAATGGCGATTGTTTATAGATAGCTCAAAGCGTAGCTTGAAGTGGGTTCTCCTACATAATGGAAATTTATACGGTTCAGTCCCAATAGGTCATTCAGTTTATTTGCGTGAAGAATATGGCGACATAAAGAAAGTCATTAACTTGTTGCAATATAACACGCACCAATAGATCATCTGTGTTAACCTTAAAATGGTCTGTTTCCTTCTTGGCCAGCAACGCGGGTATATCAAGTATCCCTGTTTTTTGTGCATGTGGGAGAGCAGAGCTCGTGGGAAGCATTGGGTGCAATCGAACTGACCGCCAAGATCTGACCTAAGACTTGCTGATCCAAACATTTTAAATCAGCGACTTGTCGACAGAAAAAACATTGTATTTCCGCCTTTGGATATAAAACTAGGTCTCTAGGAATACTAGTTAAACAATGACTTTACTTTTAATGCAAACAAAATTTGTCTACGTTATACACCCTATATAACGTCCAAGATAACTGAGAAAAATGAAAAATATTCAAAAATAATATCTCAGTTTTTTAAATGCAATGTGTAATATTTTTCATTTTACAATATTCCTAAAACAAAATACTTTTATTCTTCTTAAACATATCCTACACATATCTGTTCGCCTTAGACGTTTTAGTAATAACGTCATAAAATTCGATTCATTTCGCAAATATTGTTCTAGTATAGCTTTTATTCAGTTTTTATATGATACAGAAAAAAAAATACTTAAAAAAAATATTTTTATTATCTATTATTTAGACTATTAAAAAAAAAGCGAATATCCAATTACGACTTAAAACACGCAGATAGCCTAGACGCCCTAGGCAATCATGGCGTAGAAACAAATTAACTAAACGGTCAATTATTTGGAGTTTGTGAACTGTCAAATTGTATAGTACGGTGTGAGATATGATGTTTTGATTTTTTTTTATTTATCTCAGCTTTCCTGGATACCCTGTATAACACAGACAAAGTTTGTTTGCATTAAAAGTTAAGTTACAATTTCGATAATATTACTACCAAAAATCAAAAAATAAATGACATATGATACTACAAAAGAGAGTTTGCTATTACGATATTTTTTTACAGAATGGCGGATATCGGTAAAATCATTGAGTTTAGGTACAGGATATGTGTTACGACATATATTTAGAATCAATAGCAGAATGTAAAAATGGATGAACATATATGGTGCTCGATAAGAAAAAACAAAACTATACCGCGCCACGGTTTTGTGAGACACCATGTAAAAACAAAATTAATTTTGTATAATGCAGCCTATTTAGTTGTATAACTCTTATACTTAATTTTTTTCTTTATATCCAGCCATTATCAAGATATCAAGGGATATCGCACTATTGGGACACCTTTAGACCTAATGAAAAGAATTTCGATCAGATTATGGCGCAAATGTGGATTATCGAATATTGAAAAGTCTGAATGAAAAAACTTCAAAATTACCATAAACCGGTAGAATTGGTATTCGTAGACTACAAACAGTATTTCACACAATAAATCTAAGCGGAATGAATGACATTTTTAGATTACTTCATAAACATATAGAAGCCACAGTTTTACAATTTTCGCTTACTCTGCAGTACATTAGCAAAATATTAATGCAAAAATCCATTAGTAGACTTTGGATATTGAATATTATACATCGCGTCTTGCCTTTTCATCATTTCCCTCAGCTGGACCAAAACACAAATACATATCAGTTGATTCATCAAAAGTAAAATTAGTCATAGGAACTTTCAAAAATAACTTACTTATCATTTATTTATTACAAAATAAGTTATTTTATCTACCGATTTACTATTATCATATTTATAAAATTTGCATCTCTAAAAAGGTGCCGGGAAAAAGAGTCTATTTTTCTAACCTTATTCATAAATTTGCTTGAATATTTCTACAAAGCAATACATTGAGATGATTGGGGCGATAATTGGGATGATTTAAATATAAATGGAGAAAATCTGTGCCATTTACACAAAAGACACAAAATTGTTGGAGTACATTTGAATGACACACATATTAAAGAGATACATTTTTGAAAACCCCTGGGCTAAGAAGATAATAGAGCAGACATGAGCTGCTTTATGATATGATTATTTAAGATGCACTCATTTCAACTGCGCAAAGTAGCTACGAAAGCACTCAAGAGCACTAGTGGACTTTAGGAGCTGAGGGATGATTATGTTATGGTTGTTACCGCTCTCATATACAGTCGATTCGGTGGTTTTTATAAATATACAATTTACACATGAAACGATTTTATTTTTCAAAATGCCACATCAAGATGCCATATTAGAAGAATATAGCATTCTGATGTTGCAATATATTTTATATGTTATACGTACAATTTTTAGCTAAAGGTGTTTTTGATCTTCTCATCTTAGTAAGAAGTAAATCATGTATTAATGTAATAATGATAATAAACTGTATTAAATAATAAGTAAGAAATGAATTATTTCAATTTATAAGAATACAATCAACTAATAAATTTAAATTATCATACATTTAAACATGATACGAGGGTTGCTATTTATGTATCCGGATTAATAAGTTTTCTGGCGTCAAAAATCGTTTTTATACGTAGGTTATTCTTCACGGATGGGAGCAAATAGAAATCATTGGATGGCAAACCGAGACCATACGGCAGATGCCCCATCAATTCGATGTTTTGACAGGTTAAATATTGAGTTGTTCGGTCTGATGTGTGAGAGCTCGCTTTGCCATGATGAAGAATGGATCCTGCATCGCCGGTTGTTTTTTCTTATTTCTTCAAAGACTTCTGGCAAACAAATGGTAGTATACCATTCTGAATTAACCGTTCTACGATTCTCTAATGGCACTGTAGCCACATGCCCATTTATTCCAAAAAAAAACAGGCGGCCATTTGCTTCGAAGTGCTTCCTGGGCGAACAACTTTTGTTGGGTTTGGCTCATTTTGTAAAACCTATACAGTCGACTGCTGTTTACTTTCGGGCTCATACGTATAGATCCAAAATTCGTCACCTGTGTTGATGCTATATTAGTCCGGTCAAAACGTGTGCATAAAGTGCGCACGTTTCCACGCCACCTCTGAGATAGTGTACTTAGCGTGTCTTTTTTAACGTGGTTTCCCCAGTAGGCCTATTCCACAGGTCTATTGTGATTCTGTTTAATTGGAAACTATTGCATAATAACAGATAATAGTAAGGGTTGGAATTGATAAAAGCGATGGAAATTAAAAAATAGTAGAAAAATTTATTCGTTCGATTCATAATCTTCAATTACTTCTTCTTGTTGTTCTTCTTCTTGATCTTCTTCTTCTTCTTCATCCTGGGTGTAAGTGAATTGCGTCAGTAGCGATGTATCGCATGTCTCTTCGTTGGTAGCAAACGAATCCTCTAGTGTTGGCGATTCAACATTAGAACATGACTGGCCTTGACAAGTCGTACATGCCAGAGAACAAAACTTGTGTTTAGTAGTTTTTCCGGCGCAGATGGGGGTAGAGTCTGAATTGGATCTAATGTATTGTCGACCAACTTCCAACCCCAGTTTTTTGGCCTAGCTGATAACCAAACCACACTTGAGCTTGGTAATATACCCGAAAAAGATGTTGATGAGCAGCAACTGCGGTTGGAGGAAGACAAGCTAATTGCACTTGTTTTTAATTTCGAGTGTTTTTAACAAAACATGCATATCGATACTTATCTAAGCAGGTAGTTTTCTTAGGAGCTCTGTACATAGAAATAAGAAAGCGAATTCAGTTGGTGATAATTTCTTGTGGAGTTGAATTACTATTTTTAAAAACTTCAGCACATTGAACTAAATCTTGTTTTTCAAACATTTTAAAGACTGTTGTTTTACCCCTCCTGTAAAATGCAGATGTCGTAGCATAGTCTGTTATTGCGTGTAAAAATAGTACATGATTTTGACACTTTGCAAAAGTTGATGAACTTTTTGATGAATATATTTCCGATTGATTTTGAGCTTTTCCTGGTTTTAAAAAGAAAATAATTTTTTCAGTTGGAGTTCGAACAGTGAGTAATACGAGTAAGTCTAGATCTTCACCAACAACAATAGTTGTATTTGTCAAATGAAATTGCTCTATTGCTGTTTCAATAATCAGTACATCGCCATCTACCACGGAATCTAGGGAATCTACGTTCAAATCGCATGTTTTAGAAAGCAGTTAAAGCTCCGAATTCTGGCAACTAACAAAACATAACGTAATGGCAACCAACAAAACGTAACGCCAACGACGAAATAAGATGACGTAGCGTAGGGTCGCTGGAGGTAAACGCCCTACCAACGATTTAAAAATTGTGGCAAGAGCCTGGAATTTTTAACCACATTATTTGATGTGATGGGTCGACATACCTTCTTTTACATTGGGAGATTTTAATTTTTTATGATATCTTAAAATGAGTTAAAGAAAAAAAACTGAACGGAAATAAAATATGGTGTTTTGCCTGAAAAATTATTTACTGTGATAATTGCTGGAGGGGCGGCGCCTTAACGCCGTCCCTCACGAGCCGCCACTGCTATAATATTCAAATTGTTCAAAACCTATTGCTTACAGATAATAATAGGTGGTTAGAATAATATACTGCCATAATAAATCATTTCCATCAAATTGAGAATGACATGCAAAATTGATTTGACGGTCCCAATTATTTTTAATGGGAATTTTTAAAAGAAAAGGTTTAGATAAAGAAGTCCCAAACCATACAGCAACTCAAAAACAACACCCCTGCTGATACCACTGCACTAACACCAGATATGTTGTTGCAAAAAAACAATAGTTATGGAAAATGTTACAACGCTGTATTGCCACTAATGGCTCGTATATGATTAACATAATTTTAAAAAAGTAAGTAACACAAAATTTACAGATGGAGTAAACATATAGAAAGAAATATGTCTTGTTTCTTTTAAAAATTATAAATAATTATAAAGGTAGAGTGACACTCTACCACCGCACCGGTTATAAGCTAATTAAAACAAATTATGTAATATATGAATAAATTATGTTTACTATGATTTTGAAACACCCTCGTATCTTTCTTCTCCATTCGGCCGCCGTTTCAAGCTCTACCCGTGAACTTTACACTTGATTAAACTCACTGGTTAAGTAGGATGCCGTTGTGTAACATCTAACTCTCTATATGGCAATAAATAGATGTGTTATCGTGCAGCCAAGCATTGTCGAATACACGCTCATTTTGTAGCGTATCAGTCCGTAGGCAGAATAGATTCGTTTAAAAGTCAATCGAGTGGTGAAGTAGTCCCGATGGCTAGTCGAACAAAGACCTTTCTGTGATTGTTCGCTTCTTATTAACAAATGCTTTATTTATTTTAGCCTTCTCGGGATTGATTATATTATTCTGAGCTACTATAAAAACAGAAATATAATACCAGGGTTAGCTTTAACAGTCAATAGAACTTTTATACTGACTATGTTTTGTCATTCAGATTAAATTGTTTCATGTAAATTATCGGATTGTCCGGAAAGTTTGCAAGGATTTTTCAATAGTTGCTCTTTTAAGATTTGTAAGCAAAAATCTGTACTGAAATAATAATGTTTATTTACTTATTATTAATTCCTGCGGCATTTACAATGCTAACGTTAGAATTCGCTTTAATTTGCCATCAGTTACTCAAGTTGATTCAAATTGAAAATATCAGTCGATAACTTATATTTACACCACATTATGCATTTATATTGCAAAAAGCAGGAATGCTATCTAAACAATAAATACGATTTTTAACCTTTACGAAGAGGGTTCTGTTGGGGAGACCACAGTGTAAAAGTAGGTCGGTCAGTTTAGGGCCGGAGATTTTGATTTGGAAGTCTGACATAACTCTAGCCATCCTTTAAGCACTGATATCCAAGAAATAAAGGCCATAATAGCCTAAGATCCATGTATTATAGTCCATGAGATAGTAGATAATTGTAAAATATCAGCAAATAGACCATTTTTACCATTGGTAAAAATTTGGATTGTGTAAAATATCGTGCAATGAAAACAATCATGGAGTCCGCATATAGCCCGCTCCCTCCAAAATTGTTTAAATGAAGAAGAGGAAGAGGTGAAAAAGAACATGATGCTACTTTCGTATTGATCTATCGGTACATTGGCAAAACGTTGTAAATAGTAATGGTAATTATATAATAGATTAAATAAAAATTTATCTAAACTATTTGTGTTTTTCTTTCCCTTAAAAATCCCTACGAACTTTTCGGGCAACCCGATAATATGCTTTAAGGAATTGTGCCTTAGAACAATTCATTTATCTTCTACCTTGACTAATGACGAGTCTGTACCTTGCAGACTAAAATATAAATCTGTAATATAACAGATATATTATTCGATTATATTAGATTATTAGATTACAAGACAAAAGTAGTATAAAAGGGCGAAAACTTCGTTATGGAATGACCGAATAATTAGAAGATAGATATTCCAATATTAAATAAACATCAGTGTACTGGACAATTTTTTTTTTAAATTATTTTCTCCGTTCTAATTTATGAAGAAGTTCAGATAGGCAATGTACTGTATGTCATGATACCGTGGACCAAAAACAGGTATTTTTTAATTTATAAAATACCAACAACCTTCTGGCTAAATCAAAACAACAGTGAAGGAATAGTAAAAGCTAAACAACATGGAAAAAGTAAATATAACAAGAACTTCTGTATTTGAGTATTGTCTGAATGATTGTGGCGTGTTCATATATTTTTTCTTTTTTTTTGGGGTTTTTCGCCACGATCTAAAACACAAAAATATTAAAAATATCTGTTCTTATGTAAATAAAGAATCACTGAGCAAAAAACAAAAACAAAACACAGACAAATTTATTAGTGATTCTTTTTCTGTAATGCACTTGCCTAACAAATTTAATATAATTAATTCATTGTTTACAAATAATGATATAGGTGAGATATCTAGACCGTTAAATGTTAGAATAAAAGAAAATGAAAACCTTAGAAGGGTGATTTTAATAAATCTAGAATTTGTCAACATACATGGGAATGGGGATATAAAATCAATTAGAATAACCCCAAAACGGTATTAAAAGAAGCAGTAACAAAATACAGAAGATTAAAAAATATCTGTATTGCTATGCCTATAGTCGATTTAAATTCAATATAGTTCCCGATTTTAAAGAATACGATTAAAAACGTTTAAGCATTTCAATACACAATAATCACACAGTAAACCTCACCCATATATTTTTTTGGTAGTATGTCACTGTGAGCAAAAACAAATCTAAACGTTTTTTTCGAATAGATTCAGGTAAATAACGTATAACGCTTAAATAATATTCTTTATTATTTTGTTGACCAGTTGGAAGGAACTATTTGTGAATATTTCCATGGTAATCGAGAAATAAAACAGTTAACATGACTGCGATTGTTTTATTGTTGAGCTGTTTCTGAGTCATCGACATACATTTAGGTCTCATCACCAATAATTATGCATTTTAGAATGGAAACAACCAAAAAAGCATCTTTTCTGCAACATCAAAACGACGATGTTTTGCAAAAAAAAAAACATTATTTTCGGAACAAGACAAAATTGATAGAATTGTTTAAATGATATTCCAGTAATATCTGTAATGTTTCTAATATATAATCGGCCATTATTTAGTACAAGATATTTGATTTTAGTAATAGTTTCTTCACTGGTTGATGTCGAACGTCTTTCTGGACGCGGTTCGTATTCAATTGCTTCTTTACCATCAAAGTCCTTGTACATCTTGTAAATAATATTTTTTAATAATTACAAAAGACCCTATAATATTTAACTTAACAAACAAAATGATATAAAACTTCCGTCGGATATCAAGAATAGTCATGCCAATTTAAAAATCAAATTGTTTCATCGCTAATCAAATCGAACGAATTTTTAAAATAGAAGTAACGAGCATAAAATAGCATAAAATAAGAATCATAGTACTTCTATGATTCTTATCTTATTATTTGATATGTAAAAACTAAGCCAATAGTGTTTCCATATTGGATGTTAAATCTTGTATTCATTGAGAAATAAATGATTGTGCGAAACATGCTTCCAAGATATTCAAATCAGAAAAGTACTGCGTATCAAGTCGTGCAATTTATGCATAATATATACTATTTTCTAATATTCACATACCTCGTTTATAATTCAAAATGCGTATTTTTAATCTAACTACAATTTAAATTTTTGTAAACATATCAAAAATGAATTAACAAAGAACTGATTCCTGCAAATTTTGTCATCTTATTTATTGTTAAATATTTTTGAATTTTAATTCTTATTATTAAAAAAAATGATTAAATCTTAAAAATTCGAGTCTGTTTGTACCTCATGCTGGAAGCAACTGAAACGAAAAGAAAAGTATGCAAAATTTCAGCTTAGCTCTTTGCATTAAGCTGGTCTAAAGTTCACATGGCTAATATTTTACCCGACAAAATGAAAGTTGCTATGAAAAATGTGCTATTTAATAACATCAAAACATATCAATGATGGACAACGAGATGAATTCTCAAGGAAGGTTTGATGAAAATTTTAAAATATTATCTTTATTGCTTCCAAATGATTTGCCTACATGAAAATGTACAATATACAACTCATACTCATCTAAGCAGCAACAACTAATTTCCTGTTTATTTACTTAATTTAGAAATTTGTTTTCAATTCAAATATATTTTTAAAATGAGTAATATTTGATTTATATTATAGGCGGCATTTAGCACATATATTTTTTACGCTGTAATCTCATACTACTATATTTTCCTATAGGAGTAATATAGTTCCTAAATCGACAGCAATAATTACAAAATATTTCTAATGAAAGAAATCGTTTCAACTTGAAAATACACAGGACTAAACCGACCAGCTGATTTTGTTCGATAAGCCGCAATTCATTGATACCTAATACAGTTAAGGTGTACTTGTTAGTTCAATTAAACTATTTACAGTATTATAATTGGCATTTATGATATTATATTTGTGTGTAATTGTTCATCTAATAACTTTGCATAAAAGGCATGAAAAAAGCTTTTGTTGTAAGATGATACCAATATATCAAATAAAGTTCTCTGTCGATGATGTTTATGGTATAGCTCTTGGTTATGTTAGTTGACATAGTCAATTAAATTCTTGTACTTAAAAGGCAACACGCCTACGCAAATTAATACCGAGATGAACTTTGCTTTCTTGAACTCTGCACCATCATTTGCCATCGTGAAATTTTGGACAGCTGAATTTAAACGTGGTTGTACCAGCTTGGTTGGCTATGAACGTTTGGAATGATCAAATACTGCAACCACTATCTATAACATTGAAGAAAGCAAATACAACATAATATTGTATTATTTATTTGTATTGTATGTTTATATATGTATAGGCCATCCCAAACGTTTATCGTCAACCAAGCTGATACGACATTTAAATTCAACTGCCCAAAATCCCCGTACACACTATCCATCTCAGTTTTAATTTACGTAGGCGTATTGCATTTCAAATGCAAGAATCTAGTGACGGCTTCATAATCGATTTTTTTCATCTTTACAAAAACACTAACATCGACTGACATGAATGAGTATTAAACAACTGAGCATCTAATATGGCTGAGCTCTAATATGGCTCTAATATGGCATCTAACTGAGCATCTAAAATTTTCAATGATATATTTCAACGCATACGCAATTATATTACCAGGATATTTTTGGCGAGTAACGCCATCTTCATGTTGAGGCTGAAAACTTTTCAGACTACCCTCGTAGTACAACGATCATATTAAATTCCACAACAGTCAAAATATTTTCTTAGAAAGTTTTATATTAAGTGAAATTATACGGTATAGGTATTCGTTATTAATATTGTTATGAAGATACTTTTGTGCATTACGGTATACTGATATTATCACAGATTTTCTTTAACGTTGAATGTATTAATCTTAAACTGGCATTAATTTATTTCTAATAATATACTACTTCCTAAACAAACACCAATAAATATTTATGAAATTGCCTGCACACCTAACAAAACTTCGCATATATTCAACGACAAAATATGAAAAAATACAACAATGAAAAAAAGTCCAGCATCAGCAAGGCTTTAATATTTCATAAATAAACTTTCTGTAAATAAACTGGATAGACCAGCTGAGAGGGTCCATTAACCAGCAGAGTCTATGATTATTACCAGTACGGAACGAGTATCTCGAATAGAACTAAATCCGCTATGTAAGTGCATTTTCAAGTTCAATTAAACTTTTCTTCGTTTTTTTCCGCTCTTTAGTAACTGATGGTGCTCTGCTACGAAGCTATTGATTTGTTTGTGAATTTAATTCACTTTAATGAGAGCTATAATATGGTTTATTTGTTTGGAGAAAAACGGTTTCTAAACGGATTATTATGTAATTAAAAAAGCCGATTATTGCACGACTCTGGTCCCGCATAATATTTTCAAGCAGTAATTAGACGTTGTACGCCCATTATTTGGATTGAATTTGCATCATTGCATCCAGTACGGTATTATCTACATAATTACGGCAGTTAAGTGTGACAAATCTGTCTTTCGATAATGTCACGTGGGTCGTACCATTGTGAACTTAATCTTTTTTTTCCTGCTAATTTATTCTTCTGGCTTATATTTACATCGAGTTTTAATTAATTTTAATCGTTCTTGTATTTTACAGGTCGAAATTATTGACACAGAAATTATTGTATATTGAGTTTGCAATTGATACCTATATTTTATAAAGTAATGGCTCTACATGTTCCCGCCGTTTTTATAATTCTATTATTTTTCTTCCATTTTTATTTTCTTTAGCTAATGCATTCGAAAGCCTTTTTCTTAGTCACCAAAACTATTGGCATAATTTTTCTGAAAAACTTAATTTTGATTAACTTTCAAGCTTTCAAGCCTTGAAATGGAAATTCCAGGCGTTAAAAAGAAATAATTTTCGACTCTTGCTATATTTCACCTTTTGTCGAGAGTTCGAGACATTTGCGTCGTACTTCCTTATTCTTCCTGAATGGTAAGTTGACCCGAAGGCCCTGACTTGTATTCTCTGATTTTTTTCCGGATGTCGCGACAATGTTGTTTATCCGGAGGGTTTATTTGCCGTTCTTTAGGCAGGATTGTGGTGACCGACGTGAGTGATCACACTGTGGCTGGCAACAGCCGGCATTGAAGCTGCCGTGGCTCTGGAGTTCAGGGTCGCCAGTCAGGTGAAAGCGTCTGTAAAACCAGTTTTTTATACGAATCTTCTCTTTCACCTCGAACGGGATGTCCAAGGTAGTTCGAGTTGATTTTGTAGAGGTTTTAGTAGCCGCTTGCGTGGCTTCTATTATCTCTTGAGTTCACTGTTCGACCGCATCTTCAAGCTGCTGAACGCTACCAATACGCGGGTTTAGTCCGCTGTCCTGCAAATGCTGCTGAAAAATGCTCCAACAGATATTAGTTTTCTATCTCGGCGGGAAGGTATCCACCTTGGTGCCGATTGTTAGCACTACCGGGAAGTGATCCAAGATAAGCTCAAGGACAACCTGGACTTCGCATTGATTCGTTAGATTCTTTATGATAAAGAAATCTAAAAAGCTGCGGTAGCAGGACGGTTCGTCTGGAACAAGGAGATTCAGCCCGTATCTTTCCGCCAAAGATAACACGTCAGCTCCTCTCCTGTTTGTTAATTCCGAATCCCCCATGATCGGTTATGGGCGTTGTAATCTCCTCCAATGATGAATGGAGCGTTGTTATTCAGGAGCCTGCCAACTTCACCTGAATCGAAGTCATGTCAAGCTCTCTGGTACCATGAAGATAGGTTGACCAGATTACCTTCCAGAGTCACCTGCACATACATGACTTCTGAGAAAGTAAGACCGGTCCGAGGCAGCATTTTATGTCTGATTCCTCTCTTGACGAGAATCATCAGACCAGCCCCCGCTCCGCCGAGCCTGTTCTCCCTGTAACAGAAAAAATTCCTCACACCAAACCGTTCGCTCGGTTTAAGGAAGGTCTCCTGAATCAGAGCCACGTCTATGCTGTGATCTTCCAGAAACGCCGAGAGGTTTCAATTTTTTCCCGTTCAGAGAATTGGAATTCCATGTTACAACCAGCAACAAATTTTTATTATTCATTACTGGTTTGGAACATTGGCTAGTGCAGCATTTAGCTGCTCTTGGACCATAGCAGCCATCTGCTGCATTATTTGCTCCATCATTACCGTGAAGTTCGGTAATTGGATTCTTGGAGACTCCATCCTACGGGCTGGCTTTGGGGGAGCGACCGGCGCGGAACCCGGTATTTTGCTATTGTTTTGGGTCCTCCAAACGAAACTTGGGGGTGGAATTTTCGGCGTTGATTTAGCTGGAGAATTCGATTGATTTTTCTTTTCCTCACCCTTATTCGGGGGTCTTTGGGGACAGGCTTTAGAGTTGGCCGGGTGCGGACCAGCACAGTTGGCACATTTAGCCGGAGCGTCCTTCGGCTTTTTGCAGTCGTTTGAAGCGTGGTTGGCCACACACTTCAAATATTTGGGGGGCACGTGGCACTTCTTTGCCGTTTGCCCGAAGACCTGGCAGTTGTAACACTGCGAGGTCTCCCCATTGGATTTGATATTTTCCACCTTTATCTTTTGGTGGACCAGGTATTTGATGTTGTTGATCCCCTTGTGGTCTTTGGGGAATTCTTACAGAAGGTGTGAGAAGCGATAGTTTCTTTTTCAAGGAACGCGGTCAGCTTGCGATAGTCGCTCGCTGTCTTTGGCTGAATCTTCACCCCTTCTGGGCGGTTCAGCACCTTGTCCGTTCCTATCTTCTCGTTGGCAATGAAGGTCAATACCTTCATATAATGATTCTTGGAGAGAAGTACCACTGGAGGTATTTTTTCAGCCTTTGCGGCTTTCTTTTTCGCTCCGTAGCTACGTTGGCTGCTGGCGTCGCTGTTGGAGCACCACTTGGACCTGCCTCTCCACAGCCTTTTTCCTTGGTGTGTGTTCTTGGTTCTTCTCCTCTTCGGAGGATCGTCTGGATCGTTTTGTGCGTCGCCTTTTCTCAGCCGCGCGCATTTTGAAGTCGGAGTCGATTCTCCACCGATGGAGAGAATTTCGCCTTCGCTCACTTCATGATTTAATTTGGGGGTAACGGTATCCGTTTTGACCGGGGAGAGAGTACGTTTTGGAGGTTTGAGTGGTGAGAAGTCGCTGTCGATCAACATTTCCGTGTCCAAATCGGTATTTAATTCAGCCGGTGCGTTGGTGCCGGTGGTCTCTTGTTCGTTTTTGTGAATCTTAGGCGCCAAAATGGCTATTTGATTTTTTAAGTCTTTAATTAGCTCCTTGAGCTCAAAAATCGTCTCATTGAGACCGTGATTGTCGCGACGCAACTGTTCAAGCTCCTCCTGGAGCCTTGCAATAACCTCGTTGGGCCCGGGGGCGGAACCGATAACCGTGAAGCCATATTAGTATACCAAAATCACCTGCAAGCTTTTAAACATCTTGAATTTCTAGATAGACACCCGTAAAGTGCCTAAATAGCGACCCAAAAGTCCGAAAAATATGCCTTGTTACGCCCCAAAGGCTAATCCTGCTGCAGGATTGCTGCGAGATCTTCAAAAATAATTCGCAAAATGTGGAAAAATCGTTAAAAACTGTGAAATATTAATTGCTTTTAGAAAAACAATCAATACCACTCTGAAAACCCGTTGGTGATGTCACCATCACGCCACCAAGCAGCTTGGTGTAGTTTGGAGAAGCTAACTGATGGCAGCTTTTGAAAACACGTCCGTACAGTACGAGTGCTCTGATTGGACGGCATTTGCATCGTATATGGAGAGGACTCTATTACTGATCGAACTCAATTCCAATCTGAGTATCCGTACAGTGAGGACATACTTTTATGCGCTCCCATTGGTTACTGTAATCTGATTACTCTCCGAGTGTTCTAGTCACCCTGTGACGTCATCATTAATTGATTATTCCGGAATTAAGCAGTTTCTTTAGAAATAGCTTTTTTCCACGGTTTTTAGTGCGCGTATTTCGCTTAATTGCGAAACGTGTGAAGTGAATAGTGTTGGTAAATACATATTTCGGCAAGTTTACCCCGATCCTGGCCGGTGAGTCATAGGTTAGTCTTTGGGTATAATAAGAAAATTAAGAATATTTTAAGGCATTAAGGGAATATTTCATTGCAGCACTTTATGTGTTGTATTTGTTTATTTCAAACTGTTTTTTGATATTTTTATTGTGATATTGGTGACATAAATGGTAACACAAAAATCGGGCCCGGCCGTCGGGCCCGATGAGGTCATCGCCGGCCTTCAGGCCGAGTTAGAGCAGTCCCGTAAAGATAACCACTGGCTAAATGAGACGATCTTTGAGCTGAAAGCTCATAAAGCAATTGAAAGACCAGCTGGCTTCGTTGACTACGAAGATTGACAAACTGGAAACTGGAAGCGAGACCGCCCGCACCAATGGTTCGGCAAAAAATAAGAAAAATAAAAAGGCGACGACTACTAGTCCCCAAAAGCCTGGAAAAACCACTCCAAGACGAGTTACTCCAATAGAGAATGTCCTTGAGACAGAAACAATGTACAACGTGGTACAGACAATGGAAGAAGACATGGTCTTAGTCGGATCGGAATCCGATTCTGACGTCGAAGCACCATTCAGCACCCCGATCCGTAAGAGGCAAAAGCCCTCGTCGGACGAAGAACACTCCGAAGAGTAGGTGCCCAAAAAGAAGACCACCGCAGAGGCTGTCCCGAGTGGGGTCAAACCCTCCCAAGTCACGGCTCCTAAAAAAGTGAATACACAGGAGGTGAAAACGTCCGAAAAGGTCCCTCCCATGGTGTTCCGCTCTAAGCGAGATTATATGAAGGTAATGACCTTCATCGCGGCAAATAAAATTACCACCGACAAGACAATAAATTGCCCAAAAGGGGTAAAGATTCATCCTGAGACCTCCAATGATTACCGCCAATTGACAGCGTACTTGGAAAAGGAGAAACTCGCTTTTCATACGTTTTGTACGAGAAGCGAAAAACAGCTTCACGTTCTGTTACGAAATGTCGTAGAGACGGTAACGGAACAAGAGATAAGGGAAATATTGGTGGAGCTGGGTTTCCACCCAACTAAAATCCAAAGATGGAAGAGGAAGAAGGGCACACCTTTGGCTATGGTGTATATCATCCTTCCAAAAGAAGAGAAAGGAATCTTCAACACCAAACACCTGGTCCACCAAAGAATTAAGGTGGATAACATCCAGTCTAACGGCGAAACCTCGCAGTGTTACAACTGCCAGGTTTACGGGCACACGGCCAAGAAATGCCATGGGCTTATCAGATGCATTATGAAATGCGCCGGTAATCACGCATCTCAAGAATGCAAAAAACCGAAGGACACTCCGGCTAAATGCGTGAACTGTGGTGGACCGCATCCAGCCAACGCCAAAGTATGCCCAAAAAAGCCAGTTAACAAGAAGGAGGGAAAAACAGTCCCCGAAAAGAAGCCGCCGCCAAAGATTCCTTCTACAACATTCGTTTGGGGGAGCCAGAACAATAAGAAGTCGGACTTGCCCCCGGGTCTCATCCCCAAAGGTCAGGCAATGCCATCTGTCGAGGCTCCAAAGATCCAGCTGCCGAAGTTCACGGCAATGATGGAGCAGATGATGCAGCAAATGGCTGCAATGGTTCAAGAGCAGCTCAACGCTGCAATAGCCATGTTCCAGACCAACAATGAGTAATAAAAACTCGTTGAAGGTGTTAACATGGAATTCCAACTCCCTGAAAGGGAAAAAGGTCGAATTAACCGCCTTTCTAGAGGAACACAGTGTCGACGTGGCGCTGATACAGGAAACTTTTCTCAAGCCGAGCGAAAGGTTCAGCGTGAGGAACTTTTCTGTTATAGGGAGGACAGATTTGAGGGCGCGGGGGCTGGTCTAATGATTCTCGTCAAGAGAGGAATCAGACACAACCTCCTGCCCCCGACGGATCTTACTTCCTTAGAAGTAATCTCGGTGCAGGTGCCTCTGAAAGGAAATCTCATAAACCTATCTTCATAGTACCAGAGAATCTGCCACAACTTCGATTCAGATGAAGTTGGCAGGTTCCTGAATAACAACACTCCAGTCATCACTGAAGGAGATTTCAATTCGCATAACCAAATGTGGGGTTCGAGATGGACAGACAGGAGAGGTGCTGACCTGTTATCTATGGTAGATAGATACGGGCGAACCTCCTTGTCCCGGACAAACCCTCCCGCTTTCAAAGTTTCCTAGATTTCTTTATCTTAAAGAATCTATCCAATCAATGCACAGTCCAGGTTGTTCACGAGCTTACTTCGGATCATTTCCCGGTACTCCTAACCGTCGGTATCAAGGTAGATTCTCTACCACCTAAACAGTTGTCCAAGATCTGTTGGAGCAAATTCCAAGAGCATTTGCAAAACAGCGGCCCCAATCCTCGAATCAGTAGCATTCAGCAGCTCGAAGATGCGGTTTATAAATTAACCAACGATATAATCGACGCCACAGCGACTAAATCCTCCACCGATTCTTCTCGGACCACCCTGGACATTCCGTTCGAGGTAAAAGAGAAGATTCGCAACAAAGCAGGCTCTACAGACGTTACCATCTGACTGGCGACCCTGAACTCGGGGGACGTGCAAACGAAGCCAAAAGAGAGTCTCAACCAAAAGAGAGTCTCAGGCTCTCAGAGAGTTTAGAGATGACAGCTGGAATGAATTCTTAGAGTCAATCGACATGGACGATCGATCGCTTTGGGAAACGGCCAAATCCTTGGTGGGTAAGGTGAGGGCACCGGTTCCCCCCTGAGGACAGATGTTGGTCATACCGTCACCAGGGAGGAGAAGGCGGAGCTCTTTACCACTACCTACCAAAGCAGATGACCTCTCTTCGTTCCTCAGATGAAAAGAGGAATAAAGTTGATAACTTCCGGCAAGAAATTCTTTCTTACCAGGGAACTCCTAATTCAAAGATACTACATGGCATTATCCGAGGTTTGAAAACAAGAAAAGTTCCTGGTCTCGACCGCATATCACCGATGCAGTTGAAACGGCTACCGAACAAGCAAATAGCGCAGTTGACCCACATTGTCAACGTAACCTTCAGACTCCAGCACTTTCCATCGCAATGGAAACACGCCCAAATAATAGTAATCCTTAAAAAAGGAAAATCCCCCCAAGAGTCCGGCAGCTACAGGCCGATCAGCCTGCTCAGCGCCCTCGGCAAGATCGTCCAGAGAGCAATTCTACACGCTCTCAACGAAGTTCTTGTCGAGAAGAATATTCTGCCGAACGAAGAGTTTGGTTTCTGGAAAGGCCACGCAGTTGTACATCAGTCGGCACGGCTGGCTTCAGAGATCAGGCGGGGGTTCGACAGAAGACGTCACACGGGAGCAGTCCTTCTAGACCTCTCGCAACCTTTTGACAGAGTCTGGCACCTGGGACTCTTAGTCAAAATGCTCAGATATGGCATTCCAACTGACCTAGTCAAGCTCTTGGCATCGTTTCTGACTGGACGCACTTTCCAAGTACTCGTCGATGGTGCTCTCTCATCAGTCCAGCATATCGAGGCGGGTGTCCCGCATGGTTCCCCTCTCGCCCCCGTAATCTTCAATGTCTACATAGCGGACTTTCCAAAAATTCCGCACGTGGAGACTGCATTCTATGCTGATGACACGGCTTTCTATACGTCGGCCCACGGGCCATGGTTGATCACTTCCAGGCTCCAAAAGTAGACGTCGAAAGCCATGAGATGGTTGACCGATTGGAGTTTAACGGTCAACCGTAGCAAAACCCAGGCCTTCTTCTTCACCAGGAGACAGCCAATAATCCGGCAATCCATTCGGATTCATTGCGTCTCTATCAAATGGGTCAAGTCGGCGCACTACCTGGGCCTTGAGTACGACAAGACCCTGACGTGGGTGTCGCACATTAAGAAGGTAACCGGGAAAGCATACGGAATGCTCCGTCTGCTGTACCCCCTCCTCAATCGCAGAAGTAACCTCTTGCTGAAGAACAAAATAACCCTGTATAAAACCATGGTCCGAGCAGTACTCACCTACGGTTATCAGACCTGGTTGCCCTTCTTACCAACTTCATCAATCCAAAGACTTCAGTCTTTCCAATCACGTGCGATTCGCACATTAGTTGATGCCCCATGGTTTGTAAGGAATGCACAAATCCATCGGGAAACAGAAATACCATAGCTTCAAATGTTTCTGTCCTGTTCTCTGGACAAATTCCTAACGACGGCGTCCTTTTCGGACAATCAGCTAATCAGAGCTGCGGCAGTTTTATTGCCGGCCGTTGCGCCAGATTGACCATTCACTTCGGTCATAACCCTGCCTAAAGGGCGGCAAATAAACCGCTCCGGATAAATGACATTGTCGCGACATCCGGAACAAACTCAGAGAATACAAGTCAGGGCCTCGGGTTCAACTTACCCCCAGGAAGAATAAGTAAGTAAACTGATGGAACTGCTCGAGATTGATTTGCTAAAAATGGCAAGTTCGACCTGAACGACACGCCGTGCTCTAGTCGTCTAGTCGACCTTCCGACTTCGACGAGGACTATTTTAAAGCGCTCCTTTGAAGGAGGACGGCTATCAAATATGCCGAGAATTGGCTGAGAAGATGAAGTGCAGCCTTGTGACAATCTCCTGATATCTTCAATCTATGGAATTTACTCAAAAATTTGGAACTTGGGTACCACACAAACTAAACGTTTTTTTGGGACTCTATTGGGGACAAGGAGAATCGGTTGCTCAAATTGCTTAAAATGTAGCCTAACATCGGACAACATGGGGATACAAGCAACGATTCTTGTACAGAATCATCACGGGATTTGAGAAATGGTGTATGTACATCAATATGAAACAAAGAATGGAGTGGATGAACAGGAAACACACCAATGCCGAGAGTTAAGCAAGATCTCCATCCCAAGAAGACCATGATCTGCATTTGGTGGGACTGAGAGGTTTTTTCGTATACTGCGAAATGCTGGAGAAGAACCAGAGTATCGATATGGAACACTACCTCGCCCAGCTGCGTCGTGTAAGTGAGGTTATTCAACTGAAACGACCCGATCGACAAGGCCAGGTACTCTTGCTCCACGACAATGCTCGGTCTCACACAGCAACCATCGTCAAGCAGGTTCTGAATGATTTCGAATTATAGGTTCTTCCATATCCGCCGTACTCTCCAGATCTTGCCACAACCGAAAGAGATGATAATCTCTGCCGCTTTCTGTCAAACCAAATGAGGAACGCGACGTTCGTGGACCTCAAAATTTGGCTTAACAACTTCTTCAAGTTCTAGCCCTGCGATTTCTGGCGAAACGGCATTAATAAATTGGTCGAGAGGTGGGAATAGGTTGTGAATAATCAGGCGAATTGATTGGTTAATTTGTTGTTATAATTGTTTTTTTAATAAAACTTTTTTATTAAAAACTTATTGGAACTTATCATCAACCCATACCCATCCACTCCAAGATAAAGGCCTCTTCAGCATGCTTCCAATTCTCGCTATCCTGAGCTTTCCTTTGCCATTCGAGTCCAATATACATCATTCCATTGTGTTTTCAGTCTTTTTCGTGGACGTAGATGTAGAATTTGAAAGAGGTTTAATTACACAAGTCAACAAGTTTGAACTTTTTTGGGGTAACATTGATGAAAATAGGTGTATATAAAGTATTTTTTAATTCTAAATCCAAAAATGATAAGCTAATAACTGTAACACCTACAGTTTTTTTTTATTACAGAGGGTCGGCAGTGGGGAAAACAAGCACAGGACATATTTTTACAATATAATATTTATTTAATATAAACATGTAAAACATGCTAAATCTATGCAAATGCATTACTGAGGATTATATAAATAAAAAATATATTACATTAAAAACTTTAATTTTTTCTCTTCTGTAGCATCATCTCTTTTTAAAAACAAACAGTCGCCCAACATAGATGGGTTCCAACGTCCCTGGTATCTTACTTCCATCGTCCTGATACCCTGGTGAAACGGCAAAAATCCACATTTTTGGATTAACAAGGGTGCATATTTTATGTTTGAAGTACCAGGTTCAAAAGAAGTTCTACTAGGCCAATCTTTCTTACTGTCATGTTCTTGCGTTGCCCTACTAAGCCATACACAAAAAAAGCAATACTTTGTACCAAAGTATTCCTTACGTTTCTACTCCGAATTCAGGTGCAAATAATGTCAATGACCCAATGATATAAAGGAGAAGTAGGTAGAAAATGGGACGTGCTAGACCCTTTGTGTGGAAAGGCGTTTGATAACTTCCTAAAAAAAACTCAAAAAGAGCATTCTCATCAATGTTACAAAATCATGTCCGACGTGTGTTATTAGCCTGGGTGTATTTCATTTCGAAAAATCGATGTAGATAACACAAAGAGATAGACTACTGTAATGAAATGTTAAGACTAGTTTGATAAAGTCCAAAATACCAGAAAAGTAGGTACCGGGCATCGATGGCGAATAAACGACATTCAACAATAATCAATGTTGGATGGATAAATGTCTAGCCCATTGTAGCTGTGTTTTATTACCAACTGATAGCAACGCTTGTTGCCCAGAAGTATATGAAATAAGGTGGTTGGACACTAGTTTCAAGGGTGAGCGTCATTATGCGGGTCGCCCACCCGCAGCGATGGCATAGCCTAAATTATGAATTCCAATTCTGTGTATGTGGAAACTAAAATTCTGGTTCGCGCTTTGACGTTGAGCAGTCTGGATATCGAACGATAAGTATTATAATATAGAAGCGGGACTATAACTGTACTATTGCTTTTTAAAGTAGGTAAGGTCCAGTTTTCATTAGATATATCCTGACTATGAAACATTATTTCAAGATATTACGCGCATATCGTCTGGACGCATTTATATTCCATATTGGTATTTATAAATATATATTGTTATTTACTACAACTTTCCATCTTATTAAATATTACTGCACTAAAAATCATTTTGTTTTCTTTAAAAATGTTTGTTTTGAATATCTATTGATTACTGTTCAATAGTTCATGTTGCTAAGTCCAAAATAAACTGGAAAATATTGTAGAGAAGAAGCTGTCGCACGGTTGTCCAAGGTTATAATGTTGTAGCATAATGAATAAGACGTACTCTACTGATTATACCAAGTAATTTTTGATATAATTTTTTCGGTTTTTTTAAGAAACATTGTAGATGCAATTGCTTGTTAAGTTCTAGTAGCTCAAAACTAATTTAATCCTCCATATGAAAGAAAAAATGTTTGAATGGTATTCTTCTCCAGAAGTTTATTTTGGATGTTGATATAAATATTCATAAAATCCTAATTAAAATCCTAATATAAATATATAAATATCAATCGTAATGTAAACATTGAAATATAAAATGCTTTTGCTGCTGTAATTCCTTCACAGTTGTATGGTGGCTATACAAATCTACTTTTTTAAGATTACAATGTAAGTGAATTATTTGAAGTAAACTGTAATTTAATAACTAATCCGTCGAATGTTATTGCGCTGATGCAAATTTACAATTATCAATATAATTTCAAAAGTATGTCGAAAGAATCATCGATATATTGAAGTCGATTATTTATTTAATGTTGTCCTATGCTGGAAATGAAAATTATAATATAGGCAATTATTCTTAAATTCAATTTCAATATGCCCCAAATTAGCTAATTTTAGCTCATGGTTTAATTAATCAAGCAGGTATTAAATACGAGTTTTATACGAAACTATAGAATATTTATAGTCACGGAGTTATGATCTAGATTAAAGATATAAAGAACGTATTACTGTGAACGTATTCAAAATCAATACATTTTTGTCCCTCAAAATCACTCAGTTCAAAACAAATATCCAAAACCACTCGAATACGTTCAAAAGCTAAAATTCTCGACTGAATTCACATCTTATTTTTTTGCTGACGTGAGGGATTTTTAAATACACTCATCTCATAATGCGATTTGTCTACTTTTTGTACTACATATAAAGTTTTCTCCAAATTTGACATATCATAAATATGTTTAAACACTTACTTTCAATCACAAATCAAATGATTCCCTACAAAATCTCTCAAGGGTCAGATGTTGCTGCTTAAATTTAGGAATTTGGAAAATATAAAATTTGGAATATTTTTGATTTCTTTAAATGACTTCACCACGAACCTAAATTGATTGTCCAATTTTGTAGGAATTGGTATTTCATATGATATTTATTTACTGGTATTTTATAAATATTTATTACTTCTAATTCATTTTGCCAGATGGACAGCAAATACAAAAATCTCTGTAGGGAATAATAGAATTGTTAATTAAGCAATATTCTTATTTTATTATTTGTATTTATATATGAATATCAATTGAAACAAATTTTCTTGTAGTAAATTTTAAATGTCACGCACAAATATAATGTTTGTTTCTTTATTTTTTTCACTTCACTTTCGACACTCTTAACAAAAGTACATATAAGTTATATTAAAACTTAACAATTCATATATAAATATATGTATTTGTTTTTTTGGGGTTTTTGGTCAATTATTATATAATATATATATATATATATATATATATATATATATATATATATATATATATATATATATATATATATATATATATATATATATTTAGGGTGTTTTCAAAGTTTAGTCATTTATTCTAACAAGTTGTAGAACTCGTAAAAATAAGTAATTTTACCAAAAATCGTTTATATAAAAGTTGCAAAATAAAGAAGTTATTAACTGTTACAAAATTTGTAAACAGACCTGACTTTTTGATATACTCGACCACTGCGTTGTCGCGTTCTCCCAAAGAGAAGTCAATTCAGCAAAAATTATTTATATAAAAGTTGCACAATAACAAAAATAAAAATGATACGTTACATAAATTGTTTAAAATTATCACCATTTATTCGGTTAGCACAAAATCTTGTTCGGCGTACCCATGCGTCACTACACACGTCAAAAATAAAATCTCGGTATTCACGAATAACATCACAAGAGTTTTAGATACGCTGTTGTAGTTCTTCCACAGTATTTACTTCTCCATCGTGATGAAATAACTTTTTTCAATGGCATCACAGAAAAAAATCGGAAGGCGTTAAATCCGGGGAGCGTGTAATGGGTCCATTGCGCCCTATCCATCTGTTAGGAAATTCATTATTTAAATGTTTGTGAACTTCTCGTCTAAAATGTGGCGGAGCTCCATCATGTAGAAACCACATATTCTGTCTAACATTTAAAGGAACATCTAATAATAATTATGACAGATTATTTTTTAGAAAGTTTAAATAATTTTCACCTGTCAGTCGACCTGGAAGAAAGAAAGGCCCGATAAGCATGCCATTTACTACGCCAGCCCAAACATCTACTGAAAATATGTGCTGAAAATGGGTTCTTTTCACAGTATGCGGATTTTCTACTACCCAAACATGATTGTTGTGGAAATTATTTACTCTATTTGTAAATGTGACCTCGTCGGTAGCAAAATAGATTTGGTAAATTTTTCATTTCTGTTGTACTGAGGTAAAATGTCACTGACAAAATTCAACTCTTCTAGGATAATCTTCGGGTTGTAACGCTTGTACCCATTGAAAATGATAGGCATAAAAGTGTTCTTGTCGTATAGCCTTCCACACTTTACTATGACCAACTTCAACTTGACCTGCTCTAGACCAAGTGCTCGTTATTGGCTCGTTTTCGACAGTATATAAAATTTCTTCCTCAATTTCTACCATTTCGGGTAGAGGAAGTCTTCCAGCCCGACCTTCTCGTTGTGCCGTTAAGTGCCCTATGTCGCGAAGTATTGGATGATTTCTTAAATGAAACCTATCCGCGCACAAATGACATGCTGCGGCTGTATTTTGTTGGCACTACCTCTAAGTTAATATTATGTGCACTAGTTTATTGTTTTCATAAACGTGTGGCATTTTAATCTCAGAAAGTACCCAAAAATTAAACACGCACTATTAAGCAATTATTACTACTGGTAAAATCGATCATCGCATTCAAAAGAAATATCCTATAAGGCTACAAAAAACTAGTCATACCCAGTATCAGCATTAAACAAATGTTTTATGTGTTTACAAGGCATGTTCGAGAACTTCTTTATTTTGCAACTTTTATATAAATGACAACTTTAAAAACATTCTATATATATATATACATATATATCTATATGTATATATATATATATATATATATATATATATATATATATATATATATATATATATATATATATATATATATATATATATATAATAGTTGACCAAAAACCCCAAAAAAAAACAAATACATATATTTATATATGAATTATTAAGTTTTAATATAACATATATGTACTTTTGTTAAGAGTGTCAAAAGTGAAGTGAAAAAAATAAAGAAACAAACATTATATTTGTGCGTGACATTTAAAATTTACTACAAGAAAGAAATTTGTTTCAATTGATATTCATTGACATAGATGTTAACAATGGTATTTACAGCAAGATCGGAATTGCTTGCTGATGTTGATTTTTTGACCTTACTGGCGAACAAGGTAGCTGACAGAGTGTCTCAAAAAATCGAGGAGAAAATTAATTTATTATCAGAACGACTGGATGATTGTAATAGAAAAATAACAACGATGAGAATAAGATAAGAACGATGGTGAACGATGAGAATCAAGAACTCCAAGGAAGGGTTGATAATCTGGAACAGCATGCAAAATTAAACCAATTAAGAATTCATGGAATTCCAGAGGAAAGTGACAATAGTTTGGAAGCAAACATAAAAGATATTTTACATTCTAAATTAGAACTAACAAACATAAATATTCAGAACTGTTATAGAATAGGAAAGCGTACAAAGGAAATGAAATATCTCAGATCAATTAGGGTCATTTTGGATAATCAAAAGGAGAGTGATGAAGTATTGGCAAGGAGGAAAAGATTAAAGGGAAACAACATAGTAATGAATGAGGGACTTACAAAGGTCAAACGGGAACAGTTGCTGTTGGGAAGAGAAAAATTTGGAAATAAACAAGTTTGGACAAAGCATGGTAAGATTTTTATTAAAATAAATGGGAAGATTATTAATTTGAAATCTGCAGAGGATATACAGGAAATTATTCTATAGGACTGGAGGCGGAATAAGGGAACTACTCTTATTGATCAGTTGTTTGTTGTTTTCCTTGTTTATATATATATTTTTATTTTGCTTAAATTATTTTCTGTTTATTAGGTTGTTTTGATATTTTTGTTTTTTTTTACTTAATGGGTATATATTGTGAAGATTTATTATACTTATTTTAATATGAGAAAATCTTCGTTTGCATTTTTTAAAGTAAGAATGCTATCTGGGTACTTTACAGAGGTTAAGAGTCTTTTTTGCGTATAAATATGATGTATTGGAGTTATCGGAGATGAGAATGAGGGAGGGTACATTGGATGAGGTTTTTCCGGTTGAAGGATATGATTTCTTCCATAAAGAGCGTTTGCGCGTCTGTGAAAAAGGAATAGGTTTATATATGAATAAAGATATAATATATGAGCAGTTATTTCTGAGCTGTGGGGATGTGTTGGTCGAGATAAGGATCAAAATATATATAAAAAATTATACCTACTTTTTTGGTTCCCTCTATAGACCTCCAGGTTATACAAACTACAATAATTTTCTTGAGGTTCTTGAAAATCGGTTTTCTAGACTTGCATATGGGAACGTTATTTGCAGAGGTGATACGAATATAAATATGTTAGATTCAAATTCATTTACTGACAGATTCATTGATTGCTTAGAAATCTTTAAAACATATACTTTCCATTCCAACCAGAACTATCAATACTAGTACTACATTGATTGATCACATAATCGTATCCAGTGATCAAGATAATTGTAAGAGTAACACTAATGATCTGGGACCGATCGTTTCTGATCATGTAAGTGTGTTGTATGCTTAATCTTGTAGTGGACAAAACAAGAACAAATATGTTGTATCGAAATTTTCAATCTATCGATAAAGATTTATTAAATCATTTTTTGAATATGACAGATTTTACCGCGATTGTTTATATATCTAGTGTCAAACAGAAGAAAGAATTTCTCAATAAAACTTTACTGAATATCTAGCCCCCGAAAAGGAAAGCAAGGTAAACAAACGGAATATGCCATGGTTTACTGACACGATCAGAACTATAATTAAATTAAAAGATAAAGCATATAAAAAATTCGGGGAAACTCAAAGCAGGTCACATTGGGATTATTATTGTCAATTAAGGAATCAAGCCAATATCGCTATACGTAATGAGAAAAAAATATATTTAGAAACTTTAATTGACCAAAATGGTAATAATTCTAGAATATTGTGGAATGGCTTAAGAAAGCTTAATATGTATAATAAGGCATTTATTTGGACTATTCCAGAAAAACTGAATGAACCAAATAAGCTTAACGACAACTTACCGGAGCATTCACGAAATCAGTCTGGAGTTGACATGGATATTTTATTATACTATAGACAAAGCTTGCACTTGGACCTTGAGGGTGTGTTTGATTTTCATTCATTAACGGAGGAGATTGTAAAGGGTTGTATTTTTGAAGTTAAATCAAATGCAATTGGGGCGGATGGGATTGGTTTGGACATGTTTGTGTATGAATAGAATACTTCTTTTCATTACAAATATAATAAATTTTTGCTTATTAAATTCTGAGTTTCCTGAAAAATGGAAAATTGTTGTTAAATATACCACTGGGGCCGCTTCTATTTAGTATGTACACTTGCAGGATATCTGATTGGGTCAATAACTGTTCTATACAACTGTACGCTAACGATGCCCAACTTTTGTACATTTTTTACCCCAATGATATTGGTAAGGCTATGAAGTCTATTAATGATGATTTGGAAAGACTGTGTGAATTTTCACATAAACACCAACTTGAAATTAATATCGCCAAATCCTGTTATATGCTTTTTTCCAGAATTACAGATCCAGTTTTAAATAATTTTGTATTCTCGATAGATAATAATATTCTAAAAAGTGTTGACATAGCTAAAAATGTGGGCTTAACTTTTGACAAAGATTTGAGGTTTCGGCCAGAAATCATTAAGTGTGTTAAGCAAGTCCATACTAATTTAAAGATGCTATATCCACAGCGACATGTATATTACATTAAAAATCAAGTTGACAGACTGTTTGGTCCTTTCATGTTTTAAGTTTCTCAAACACACATGTTTTGTGTTGAAAGATTTTCGACAAATGCTTCTTCGAGACAGTGCTAAACAATCTAAAGGGTGTTTCATTAAGAGGTTTCGAATGTTGGTAACGAATAAAAGAAACGTTTCATAACATACCTGAAAGTTATTTATGGCAGTGCGAAGCTGGATAGTGTACAATTATACGTGGAATACAATATCTGTCAAATGACCGCCACGACTTCTCTGGCAGCTCACAATCCTTTTGTTGAAATTCTCGATTACTGCTGAACACATTTGCGGAGTTATGTCACGAATTATTCGCCTAATTTCTTCTTTCAACTGTTGAACGATTTGCGGATTATTTTCGTAAGCTTTGCTCTTCACATAGCCCCACAAAATTTAGTCTAGCGGCGTCAAGTCGCATGACCTTGGTGGCCAATTTACGTCCCCATTCCGGGATATCAGCCTCCCTCCAAACTGTGTACGCAATAAAGTCAATGTTTTACGTGCTGTATGGCATGTCGCACCATCTTGTTGGAACCACATATTCTCTAAATCCATGTCCATTATTTTATCCCATAAAAAAACATCAATCATCGTTCGGTATCGTTCTCCGTTTACTGTAACAGCTCGCTCATCTTCATCTTCAAGAAAATACGGTCCAATGATACCCTCAGCCTAAAAACTATCTTCACTATTATAGCTCTCATCTGTATTTTCTATCTTATCTCTTTGCGGATCACTTTTTTGATCAAGTTTCATATTTCGAAACCACTAGTTGCCGTTTAGCTTTGGTTAGTGTTTATACTGACTTATTGTGCTTATTTTAACATACCTAAATGCAAAGAATATACTAGTGACTTTAAAAATACTTTAATACATACACTAAACCAAGGAACGCAACACAAACAGAAGTTGCTTATACTTTTAACGTGTCTCGGCAGCTGGTTAGTACATGGAATAGTGTTTAATGATCGAAGTCACTATTGAAAATAGAACGGAAAGAAGAGAAAAAAAACTATTTCCAATGTAGATCGAATCATAAAAAAATGAATTGCAAGAAAATTATGGTATAAACATCCACATTTCAACTGTCAAACGACTCTTAGCAACCTTTGGTTTACATGGCCGTAGACCAGCAAAAAAAGCCTTTGATATCTGCGAAAAATAGAAAGGCTCGTTTTGCGTTTGCAAAACGGTACGAATCATGGACAAGTTCAAAGTGGTCTAATATTTAGTGGAGCGATGAAAAGAATATTTCCTTTCCACGCTATAGAATATGTAGAATATGTAGAATAGAAATATGCTAATGGAAAAATAAACAGAAATAAATAAATATGATATTCTATATCAAATACCCACGGTTAAACATGAAGGCGGCAATGCGATGGTTTGGAAATGTTTTTCATGCCACGCACTTAGATCTATAGTTCGAATTGAAGGCAATATGAGAAATTATACGAAGTTCTTAAAAATGAATAGGACCGAATTCCTTTAGATTGAATACAAAAGTTAGTTGATTCTATGCCTGCACGTTGTGACGCTGTCGTAAAGGCCAAAGGATATGCTACTCAATATGGATTAACTCATTACTATACTTAATTTTTTTTATTGTTATTTGTCTGTGTTGATTTGTTATTTTCTCTGAGTTAATAAAATTTGTTATTGTAAAAGTTATTTGCTATCAAATGATAATTTAATAAAAAAATTGATTAGTTTTTATATTTCAGTTGCATTTTTAATTAAGCCAATTTTTATGTTTGTCAAAATACTTTTGAATGCAACTGTATACAGAAATCCAATGTAATAATGTATCTTTGGTAGGTACTGCAATATATGGTCGCCCATTATCAAGATTATGTGTATTGGCGGACTTTTTTCACATTAACTTATCGTTCAATCAAAAAAATGTTTACCAAATTTTACAGTAACTATTCCATTGTTGCAATTGTCTATAAAAAATATACCTTCCTGAACCCACCGAAAGGGGACAATGCCTTATGATTGGTAATAGACATATTTCATGTTGGTATGGATCATTATCCATCAAATCCACGATTTTTTTAACCTAGGGTTATTGAAATGTACCGCCATGATAAAATATATATTTTTTTTCTAGCCAGAAAGCATAGGAGCGGCAACAGACAAAATTATTAAATATTGCCTTTCGAACAACTCGCTAAGTTGTTCTTTTAAAGAAGTTCTTTTTGTATTTTTCCCATGACTTGCAGATATTTAGAAATATCCATAGGAGTAATACTAAATACATTGACAGTTATTCAAGTTTTTGATGTCATCCGAACTTTTTTGTTTGTCCATATCGTTTTTTGTCCTACACTCTGAAATTATTATTATATATTATTATTATTTCTAAATCCTGGAAATTGCCTTTGTCGAGTTCTTTCTGACACAGCATGCTCAACATAGATTTCAAACATTATTCAATATGTTTCATCCGCATTTTTGCAGTGCATATAGAAATGATGGTTTATCGCTATCGCTTTTATATCAATTATATTAGCTATGAATAATTTTACTTACAAGGCAATAGCCAACTCCATACCAATTAAAATTAGCTGTACACATTTCAACAAACTGATATCAGAGACATGCATATGTGAGTGACGCAAACTAAATATTACACCTAATATCCTTTTGAACAGGTTTCTCTATATTTTCTCAAGAAAAAACCGAGAAATCAAAAGCAGTAAGAATTTTGTAACTGGTTCAATTTATTTTCGATGACAATCTGCAATATATTTCATGTTCCATTTTTTCTTCTGTGATAAAAATTCACACGTGTATCTATATTCTTCAAGTTCTTCCGATTGCTTAAGTTATTTCGGTTGAAATATGTAAACATGTTTTGTATTTCTAATATTAAATTATTGATTGATTTGTCCGTTACTTTGTGATAGTTCATTTTTTAAAACGGAATAAAATAACTTTTTACTTTGTTATTTATCACTTTTATTTTTAAACAAAATTTGTGTGACTATAGTTTTGTAAACGATTTTAAATTCTCAAACACTACTTTAAAACAGTTTTAAAGTTACTTTACTACTACTTTAAACTACTTTACTGCTTTACTACTTTAATTACTTTAAAACAACTACTTTAAAACAGTTTTAAAGTAGTGTTTGAGAATGTAAAATCATTTACGAAACTATAGTCACACAAATTTTGTTTAAAAATAAAACTGATAGATAACAAAGTAAAAAATTGTTTTATGCATTTTCTTATATTAAGGTAAAATGTTGTATACGAAGATTTTAAACATATTATAAACATTTTTAAACATTTATAATATGTAACTTTTTTATTTATACTATGAATATTTACCAGTAAACACCAAATCACTTTTTTTATCTTCACAACTCGATCAAGTGATCGATCTCCTGATAATGTTAACAGACTTAGCGAAATGCACGCCGAGAAGTTTGGTGTTCAGTAATATATATCTCTGAGTAGTGATTCAAACCAAAGTAGACTTAATATTCTAAAATGTTCCAATTACTAAAAAAATTTCTGAAAACGTTTCAATTCCAACAAAATCGTTTAAAGGAGCAATTATAGATTACAAAAGTGAATTCTCAAAATCAATATTATAAAGAAATTCAGGCAATAATAAAAAAATATTTTCATTATTTGCCGAAACGTGAGATAAAAATAAAACATTCTTAGAAATACGTAAAGGTAACTGTTTATAGTTCCCTATAAACAAAAAAGAATCATCAGATTAACAACATAAAGCTGAACTGATTCTAAGTAGGTAACTGATACAAGATCGTAAAAGATAAAAAATCTATTGCAGGAAGCGTTTAAAAAAAACGGGTCCAAATAAACCATTTATAAACTTCTTACAGATAGTTTCTAATGCTGCGAGGTTACGAGACTATAAAACGCTCAACCGTCGATTCTTACTAGTAAGTAGCAGCTCGCAGTTTACTTAATTAAAATTAATAACCACTGTCAATCAACTCGAACATTTTATTGCTAGATAACTTTGACAATTTTTACTATTCAGTTGACCTCAACATCGACATCATTGTTTGGCATTGTTCCTGAAAGCTATAAATCAGTTTTTAACTATTTGCGGGTGGATTTTTTTGTCAATTAAAAACGTTATACAGGGAACCTTGATAAATATATTCTGATTTGGACATTGTTATATTCTTACGAGTTTTTTTTTATTATAAGAATACACTCTCACATTGTCAAAATACACAAGGAGTAGTAAAGGAATTATAATAATAGGTTGTTCGGAAAGTTCTTTACGTTTTTCCATTAGTTGCTCATTTAACAGTTATAAACAAAAATTTGTGTTAGATTAGTAATGTTTATTTACATATTATTAATTGATGTAATATTTACAATAGTTACGGTCAGAATCGCTGTTATTTACTTTCAGTTAGTCAAGTTGATTCAAATTGAAAATGTTGGTCTATAACTTACTTAGATTTACACCACATTATGCTTTTTAGTTTCAAAATGGAAAATGGGTATCGCTCAGATCACCCTTGAAACACTGATGTGGACGAAATAAAGGACTTAATAGTTGAAGATCTGCGAACAACGATCCGTGAGATAGCAGATAAGTTAAATATTGACAAATCGACCGTCTTCGACTATATAAAAAAGGGTTTTCAGATTAAATGTGTGGGTCCTTTACGAACATAATGAGCGAAGTTAGCTGTACTGAGTCTCTTCGTGCCATCTATTGCTGATAAATTGAAATCTGAGTCTCGGTTTCTGAAGCAAATGGTAACTAGTGGTGAAAAGTGAATTATGCATAACAAGATGTAACGAACAACTCATAGAAGTTGCCAGAATGAGCGGTTTTAAGTACGACGCAAGATGGCGTTCATCCAAAGAAAATGATCCTTGCATCTGGTTTAATTGAAAGGGATACTTCCCATTGAATTTTTCATGCAACCAAACAATCTACAGCCACATCTACTATCTACAATTAGATCAGCTAAAGAAAGCAACTGAAAAAAACCTGACAGGATTAGCCAAAATGAAAGTTTGTATTAAAATTAGATGTAACTCAACAACACATATCTGATGACCTCCATTTGGAAATTTTCAAAGTTCAAAAATGGTACTTTGTAATGACACAACTTGAACACCGGAAATCCCGAATGGAAGATCCGACACGGCAATGTATGCTAACCAGATTTTAAAAATATATATATTTTCTGTTGCATCTGTTCTAATTTAAATTTATGGGAAGTTATGGTTTAGTGATATATTTTAATGGTTATAATACGGTACCTGTTGAAAATCATAGGCGAAGAAAGAGCAAACGCGGACGAATTATTTTTAATGGTCAGCTTAATCGATACTAGTTTATTTGTAACACTATGTGTTGTTAAGTGATTTGAAAATTTTATCTCAAGTTTTATCTTTATGACAAGTACGTACAAGATTTTACATACACATTTAGTCGTGAAGAAGATTTGTGCGTGTTTGTTTCCTCATAATTTGAAAATCATTCACAAAAATACTTGTGTCGATTGGTGCAAAGAAATGCAATAAAATTTGTTCACGCAAGAAGCACTTCGAAGGAAATGGTCGCCTGTTTTCTTTTTGGGATGTGGCTACAGTGCTACTACAGAATTGTAGAACGGTCAATTCTGAATGGTACACAATCATTTGTTTTTCAGAAGTCTTTGAAGAAATAAGAAAAAACAACCAGCGACGCAGGATCAATCTCACACATGGGACCGAACATCTCAATATTTGACCGATCAAAACATTAAATTGATGGATCATCCGCCGTACAGAGGTGATTTGGCATGAAATGATTTATTTTTGTTCCCGTCCGTGAAGAACAAACTACGTGGTCAACGATTTTCGATGCCAGAAGAAGCGGTTCATGTGTTCAACATTCATGTTTTGGAGATACCTCAATTGGAATGGAAAAAGTTAGTTCAAACGTATGCAAAAGTGTATCGATCATCGCGGAGAATATTTTGAAAAACAATAAAACCGTTTTCAATGATAAATATTTGTTTCTATTTATTATTCCGGATCACTATCACTAATAACCATTATAATTTATTACTAAATATCAACCCTCGTATAATTATAGATGAATTTGATCAAATGTATTGTCAAATTACATGCGAATTGCAAATAAAGATAAAAGATGAGTTCTTCAGTGTTTCATTTTAACAACATTGTAGTTGAGAGGAGAGTTGTATAAGCATTTGCAAACCTAATCAGTTAACACTTGCATACGCCCATACCCAATTCGGTAGCGATTGGTTGAAACTAAACATGCAGCATACTAGAGAGAGAACCTCCAATCAGAGCTCCATTTTGGATATAAATTCGTAAACTCTATTTTATCAAATAAACGAATTGATTGTATGGTCACGCGGCTTCTTCTCTAAGTATAGAGGATGTTTTCGCAACTACATAACGCATAGATTCTAATTATATTTATTTGACCCTAAAACAGTAAAAAAAATTTTTTACCTATTTTGAAGCACTGCAACTCGTGCCAACTTGCGTGGAAAAGATGTTCAATGAACACGTTAAGCTAATCCAAGACATCCCCAAAGATTACGTAAACACTTATTTATTAAAGACAAGTTTAAGTAATGGATTTAATCATATTAGCAAACAAAGTAATACAACTATTCGGGATACTTTTTTTTAAGGCCTTCTCTGTTCGTGCACACCGCGTAGTAGGAACTGTTTTTGTTCTTCTTTTACAGTAATCAAACCGTGGAAGTATTGCATTAGCTTAACATGTTCATTGAACATGTTTTCCGTGCAAGTTGGCACGGGTTGCAGTGTTTCAAAATAGGTAAAAAAATGTGTTAGTGTTTTAGGGTCAAAAAATAAAAATAGGACCTATGCGTTAGAGAATAAAACATTTTGAAAAATAAGGGACATCATATTATTTACACAGACCCATACTTTAATCAAAAACCGGCAAGCTTCTTTGCAAGAGCATTCATAGATCTGGAAATATGGTAATTTGATGATTCTGCATTCAGAAGAATACGGTGGGCGAGGAAGTAGTTACCAGCCTAACTATTTGATTTTTTTGGGTGGTTCTAGTGGTATGAGCTCATGTATGTTGAAAAAATACATATTTTCAATCAATCAGAACGTTTTTGAATCAAAGCTACGCTTAGTCTATCAAGCTGAATACAATAATATTCAGCGTTATTGGTTTCAGTAGAATTCAGAACCTCATAGTGAATAATTCCAGTAAAATTCCATTTACTGACAGTAACACTTTTTAGAATGAGGACCTGGTTGAAAGTAAGCAAAGTTGGTTGTCCTGTTTTTTATAACAACCATTATTTTGCTATTATGTGGATTAAACTATAGAATACAATTTCACATTCCTTCTCTTTCCACTTTGTTCAGTTGCTTTAAACACCGTTTTATTCCGATCCATTAATTTTTTTCTTGTGACTAATTTCTGGATATTTGTTTGAAATAAGCTTCAATTTCAGCCAATAACAGATATTTATCAAACTCAACATGTCTACCAGATTTTATACCACCGAGCTTGAAATCATAATTCTTATATTTTCTAGACCAACAGTGAGATGTTCTTCTATAATAGGCACAATGACAAACAGCATTAATGACACACTAGTGGCATTGTTGTGCTTTGGAAACGCATAAAGCATTAAATGTCTGACATGGAACTTATCCACACTCTACTATTCCATTCTTGTTTGGTTCAGCAATTGTTTTTTCTAAATTTAACAATAAGTGAATTAAATATCAATATTTTTAAATCAAAATACAGGTTATGTTATATTAATCTAAACTAATGTAGTAAATGGCGATGTCTTTAAAATTTGAAATAACAACATTAGTATACTCCTAATAGTTTGGTAATAGGATTATATATTTGCAGTCTTTATTTCGAAAATACAACTTAAAATTAGTTAAAGTGATTAAGGTTATGTGATTTGATACAAACCACATGACAAAAGTGCCAAAAGAATAATTAAAAAGTGATAATCAACTACTAAAGAGACAGCTTAAAGTATTGTATCATTTGCTATAAACCAATGGAGTAAAAGCATGAGTGAAGCACTAATAATGTTATCAATGTCCTACTAACAAATTTATATTAAATTGACTGTTTTGTACTGATTTTTTTTTGTGCATGGCTATCTTAACAGTTTATTACACATCCATTTAAATTATGAAATTTCTAATTTTCATTATACAATAATATAAAATACCATCAGCAAGCTCCGTTTGTATTTGACTGAAGTAGATGTTTATTTCCTATATTTTAAGAAATACAGGAATTAAACAGCACCACAGGCATTTTTTGGAATATTGTCTAATATACAATGAAGTTAATGTCATGTTCATGATAATAGTTCCTAGCGTTTCTTTATTCTTCGCGGAGAATTTTTCTTAACAAACCTTTTAATATCTTTGTATGATTCTTAACCGAAGGTCAAGCTTGTTTAAATTACTTCATATTCTCATTGTTTCTTATAAAATAGTCTTATTAATAAAATTATAAATATTTTTTTCTTTAATAATAGGAATATGTACAACCATGTCTCAAAATATGAAAATATTTTTTATATCAAAAATATAAAATAGTACAATTTATATATAAGTTGAGGCAAGCGGTTTTTTGTAAGCCATAGAAGTTTGTTTAAGTTTTATTTTCTTATATTCGATGTTTGTTAGTTTGGTTTCAAAGTTACATAAATTTAGTGCAGTTTTCCCATTCCATTCAGTAATATATCCTATTCAGAGTACGCAGAGTTGAAATATAAAAGGAGGATGAGAAATCTAACATAGCCTACTGGATTTTAGAGATGTCAAATAATTCGAGATGCGAGAATAATGCTTCTCATTCTATTATATTGCTACTAGGCTACAAGAAGTTAGAAATTGTATCTCAGCTTAGTGAATTTTATAGAAGCCAAATTCGAGATGGAAATGAGTCTTGGAAATCAGTCTTGGAAATCGATCAGGAAATAAGAGGTGGAAATCAGTCTCATCATTGTATTAAATTATTACTACGCTCAATAGAAGCTCACATATAGTATTAAGGTATTCTCAGACTTTTTCATGAACGACAATGCAAGATATCAGTGAATAATTAGACTTGTATATATGTACTTAATTTTTCATTTTGCTTCCGCAAGGGATATTGCAAACCAGTAATTTACAAAACACAAACGACACACAGTGCGAAAGTAAAATAAAACTAAAAAAAAAGAGATCAAGTCATCTGTTTTCAGAATTAAATTATATTTCGTATTCTATTAGAAATAATTTTTTGGGCTCCCAAAGAGATCTTGAATATCAGATAAAATAGTTGAGATATATTTAGTGCATAAGGTTATTCTTCATGCTTCAAACTAGACTATGCTTTGAAGGGCACGTTATGAAAGTATCCAGTCATTATTTGGAATAAAAATTCAATTTGAGAAACCATCAGAATAGTGTCTCCCTAAATGTTTATTAATGTACGGTAAATTTATTGGCAAAATAAAATAAAAAATGCTTTAGTGTGCTAGAGATGTGCCTCTAGGCGCATCACAAAACAAAATATAAAGACACAATAAATAATTTCAAGGATATTTGAAAATTTAAATTCTGGGAAATGATGTTAACCTCTAAGTAACTGCACACAATGGATGAGAATGTTGAAATACTCCTCCTTTACTGAATAAGATCATAAAATTACGAACATCTTATAGGACATATTCCATTTTTAAATTTGAATGTATCTTGAATCAGCCATTGGCACACGTTTGAACTTGAATAATGATTAATAAGAAGTATAGTATTAGAGGAATAAAGATGGATCGAAGCAGACAAAAGACGAAGAATACTGGCACTTCAATACATTTTCAGAAGATCTTGCAGGGTATCAAGGTTAGATAGAGTACCAAATGACCAAATAAGAGATATAAGCAAAAAATATCGAAGTAAGAACATCAAGAAAGCAGTAACATTTTATAACCGATAAATATCATTATTATCGAAAAAAAAATATTTATACAAAATTAATGAGAAAATATCTCGAGAAGACCGTCCCAGTTCTTCTACAATGCGATGATTTTTTTACAAAAACATTCATTAATTGAACTTATTGCGTTGACAAAAATATTTTGAAAATAAATTTGGAATGTTTACTCATTGCTTAGTGCTTAATATTTCCTACCAACAAGTCATTCCAGGTAATAATACTTGTTTAAGACATAGAATTTTTAATAGGTCAAGAACTTATGACTCTCATATAGTATTATAATGACATGCCTCGTACATGGCAGATTAAAAAATCAAGAAACAATTTTAATGGACCGTGTCATAGTTTGTAATGTCCCTTTCTATCGTGTCATTGTCAATCACCCGATCGTATTGTTTCTAGATGTGTTGTTATTTAAATTTTGCAACGTCAAGCTATTGTTTAAACAATTATCGGCGATCACTTTAGGCGGGCGTTCTTTTGTTAATATTTCAAATTTAATTGTTACTCAAAAATTATTTGTAATATTAATTCTTATGTCGCGAAGGCCACATGTCAATGTGGGCCAAATCAAAGAGAATTCGTTATACATTAAAAAAGGACAAATATCGTCTGTAATTGCCATCAGGCAAATATCAAGAGCGTCTTAATTCAGATATTTAGACTGAAAAAATACATTTGATTAATTAGTATAAAAAGTAAAGCCGAAAATATATGTCACAATAGATATATTGGTGCCGGAATATTTTTTTTTCGATTTTGGAGTGAAAGAAGGAAATTGGATTACCGCATAAATTGACTGAAAGACAAGGAAAGCGTTTAACCGCCTGTGAAATGTTGCTTAAAAGACATAAAAAAAGTCTTTTAAATTTTGTATCGAATTATTTCGGGTGTTGAAAAATGGATTCATTACGCCAATTCTAAGAGTAGAAAAGCAATAGTTAACCCAGGAGATTCATCGATATTAACGCTGAAACGAGATATTCATGGAAAGAAGCTTATGCTGTGTATCTGGTAAGTTCAGAAAGGTCTTGTGTACTTTGAGCTGCTGAAACCAAATGAAACTATCGCTACTAAACGTTACCGACAACAAATGATCAATTTAAATCGAGCATTGCAAGAAAAACGCCCAGAATGGGCTGAAAGACACTTACTTGATTTTGCGTCATGACAACGCTTGACCTCATACTACAAACATTATGAAAGAAACATTACTGTTGCATGACTGCTATTTGTTTTGATCGATGCTAAGCGGATTATTGGAACATCACTTCAACAATTATGAAAATATATGAATTCTTCGAACGTGGAATCCATTTATTGCCCGAAAAATGAGAACAGGTCTTAGCTATAGATGGCAAATACTTTCATTGAAATATATTGTACTGTTAAAAATAATCCCCGCACTAATATAATAATAAAATTGAATTATAAATAGTGTATATTTTTAAAGCATATCAGTAACAAAAAAAAATGTTTTATGTCTCATTTGTTTTTCATTCCATAAGACTAAACATGCGTGACTAGTAAGAAGTAAATAAGTAAGTAAAAACATACTCGTAGTGTAATCATTACAAAAGAAAACATAAAGAGAATAACGCATTTCAAGCACATAATGTTGTTAACGTCTAGGCGACTCTACACAATGGATGAGAATGGAGAAATACTCTTCACTCACTCAATAAGAGCATGAAATTATGAACATCTTATAGGAAATATTCCATGTTTGTATTTAAATTAATCTTAAATGAAGCCATCGGCACATGTTTGAACTTGAATCTTGAAGGAGTGCAGTACTGAAAGCTTGGAGATTATTGTTTTATGTCTCATTTGGTTTTGATAGCATAAGACCCAAAATGCATGACTAGTCAAATGTAAGTGTGTAAGTGAGTAAGTAAGTTAATTGTCAACAGTGCCAAAATTATATTCATAGAAAGGGTTTTTAGATTAGGAAAGATATAAAAATTAGGAAGGATTAGAGGATATATGACCTTTCACGTCCTCAAAAATGGTTGTTTGTACTGAAACCTTTAAGTTTTTAAAAAACCTATATTGATCCTAAATATATTCTGGGTGAGTTCGCTGATAAAGGTGATCGCTGATAAAGATTATTTTTGCGTTTGATTTCATACTGATGAAAATTATTCTATTTTTTTCCTACTGCGCTTTTATTTGCTACGCTTTTCTACTTACAGTTGTTAATGTTTTTCATATTGTTTATCCCACGTTATAATCGACCCTACCTTTTTAATCTATACGTATGTTTTTAATTGTCTCCACCATCCTATCCGTTTTTTTCTTGCCTTATTTTAGAGTCTACTCCCACTGTCTGTCTAGTATCCACATTTCTTACTCTACCTTGCAACTCTTAACATTCCTCTAAGCAATTTTATTTCACATACTCTATACATGCTTTTCGGTATCTCCGTTAAAATCCACTACTCTGTTACTTAAAACAATAATACAGGAACACATATTATCTTGTACTGCTTTATTTTAGTCTTCATGCAAACTTTCCAATTAATAAATAATGTCTGTACTAAGGCATAAAAAAATCTTGATCCAATTCTATTGTTGATATGAGCAGCTAAACTTCTTTTTGATCCTAAATATTTCATTTGATTTTCTTTCAATGCTTTTGGGTTTATATTTATAATTTCACTTTTCGGCCCAATTTAATAATAATTGTTGTACTTTTCGTGTTTATATCCAAATCATATTTTGCCAGTTCTTCCTTCCATGCCATTTTATTGTGCCTCAATATAATTGTGATTAGGCGCACGTATTTGTCGATAAGTGAGTTATTTAACTGTTAATAATTTCAGTTTCCTGCATTATATATTTACTCTTTTGGTTGTAGCTCCTATCATCTAAGTTATCTTATCTGTTGTTATAACGAACGAACGAACTTATATGTTCTTATAACTAACATACTTAATACATTACCCTGTCTTCAACTTCTTCTAACAGTTATTATAGATGTAACTGAATTTCTGTGAATGAATACTATTCCTTGTTTTATTATACAGACGCTCTATTACGTCAATTAGATTATTCGATATATTTATTTTCTCTGGTAGTTTTCAAATCTTATCTCTGTTCACACTCTCAAATGCATTTCGGAAGTTGCATACTCAAGGGCATATTTTTTATTGCTATTTAATCGCCTTTTCTGTCAGATTTACCTTAACTAAAAATCGCATTCGTACTTATTCTGAAGACTCGATTACTCTTTCACACATATCATAGTTATTTTCAACGGTGACCTGAAGATTTCGTATATGGTCAAAAATTATTCGGAGTATATTTCTGTAAACCAGAGATTTAACATAATTTCACAAAAAAAATATCCAAAGGCGTGAGATCCCATGATCTTGGTGACCAGTTGGATTGTCTGGCGAGATATGTGATAAGTTGCACGCTCTTGTTGAAAGAATACATAGTGTATATCCACATTCATCCATTTAAGCCAAAGATATTCTGTTATTAACCGTTCTCCATCATCGTCATAAAAAAAAAAGGTCCAACTATTCCTTTTTCTCAAAAACCGCACCAAACAGTGACTTTCTGAGGATGTAGATGTTCCTGAAACATTTGAGGATTTTCATAAGCTTCATTCCCGCAATTCTGTTTATTCACAAACCCATTAAACCAAAAAATATACCAGGCGAGATGTGTGAAAGAGATCGAAAATTGGATCTCCAGAAAAAATTATTTGTTGGATATAAATTATCACTTGTACTTATCATTGTGTCCCATTTTAAAGTTCTGGCATCCTTATTGGATAACCAACATTCAAAACATTCAAATTACCAACATTCCAATTAAAAAACAAATACGATGCTTTCAACGACCAACTGAGATATACAGAAAATTTTGAACGTCTGTGAAATGGTAAAGAGAGTGACATATCCTTCTACAGCACTTCTAAATTATAACACTAACAAAAACCTTCGTTAATTGTTGAAATATGTCAACAGAAACTACTAATGTCTTAATAGGATACATACTACATTATCCATAATATTGCTCTGATCTGTCAACATCGAATTACCTTTTTCGTTAATACGAAACGAATATTCAATACGAAACATTTTTGCCCTTTTCATAAAATTTTGAAACACAACATTCATCTTTTAAAGGAATAACACGCCGAGAAGTAACCATATATACGGGCGGCAACAATGCATCTCTTATCAACGATCTAAACGAATGCTGCGAAACACTAATAGATTAATTTAGAATCTTTTTCGTATGCATTTAGCTAATGAACGGCATTTCAAGCTAAAAAGTACTGTGGCTTGAAGTTTTCGTGCAAATATCGGCTTTTATCTGACGTAAAAACGGAAATAAATCTTCTTAATAGTCCATTTAGTCGGGTGGAAAGAGGGTCGAGTCCTGACCTGTAATTTATTAATCAATATAATCGCTTTAGTATTTTTGTTTCATTTTCTCTCTGGCGTCCAGTTTATACAGTAATTTCAGTTGGATGAATATTATTTTGAACTATGTTCGGAGTTCATTTATTATTCGAGCTATTAGTAATTTTAATCAGTTGTATTAGTTAATTAGTTGTATCATTATCATCAGCCCGTATCAATCCACTGCAGGATGAAGGCGTCTTCGCCATGATTCCAACTTTCACGGTTCTGGGTTTTCCTCTGCCTCTCGGGTCCAATATATTTAACGACGTCATCAATCCATCGTGCTGTTGGTCTTCCACAACAGGATTTGGCTTTCTGTCTCGTCTTGGAATGTCAAGAATACATCTTTCCATTCCTCTGTGTGCTATCCGAAGTTTTTGAATTGATTACGATGTGAGTGTCTACATTTCACTTCCGTATGTCTTAACGGGCCGGAAGCACTAATCAAAGACTTTTCTTTTCAGGCGAAGTGGGAGTTTGCTCTTAAACACTATATTGAGCCTACCAAATGCCTGCCAGTCACATTTAATACACCGCTCTATCTCAACATGCGGCTAGTGGAAAAAACTCTAGAAGAAAACAGGAGAATTAACAAGGCTAAACAGAACCTGGGAAAGAAAAGAATGCACATTTATGTCTTAATGCGTGAGGATCGCACAGTGTCCATGGCGCGTACGGAAATGTTAGAGGTGGTCAGAAAATTTTATTTACAGTTATATGAAGATCAGAACCAATCAAAGACAACAATACCCACGAAAGAACCAATGCCAGATATCCTAATGGAGGAAATGACAAATGCTATAGAGTCGATGAAGAATGACTAGGCTCCAGAAAAGGACAGTGGAACTATCGAAATGCTGAAACTTTACATAAAACACTGGCAAAATTATACTCAAATGCCTCAAGGAACAAAAACTTGATTTATGGAAAAATGCAGAAGTGATCCTTTTACATAAAAAATTACGACAATAAGATTTAAAGAACGACCGTCCAATAAGCCTCATATCAGTGATGTACAAGATTTTCACCAATATAATATCTAAAAGAGTATTAAGAAAACTGAATGGCGCACAACCAAGAGAACAAGCAGGATTCTGAAATGGATTCAGTACAATGGATCACATCCAGGTTGTACAGCAGTTCATAGAAAAGTACAACGAATACACCATACCACTATACTTAGCTTTTATCGACTACGAAAAAGCATTTGACTCAATCTCAAAGCAGACTATAATGAATGCATTGCTTAGCCAGGGGTAAACACAGCATATATTATTAGGATCGATATATGATGGAGTTACAGCGACATTCACCTTGATGATTTTGTAGTTGGAATAAATGTAGAGCGAGATGTATGGCTGGGTGGCGCAATATCGCCTATTCTTTTCTCTACCTGTATTCCCTAATCTGGATTGGGAACAGGATGGTGTAAAGATCAATGGTGCAAACTTAAACCATCTTAGATTTACAGATATATCGTTCTTCTTTTACAAAACCCAGAGGAGCTGTAAAGACGCATACAAGACCCTGGCGAACCATTAAAAATAAACTCGAAAAAGAGTCCGGTTATGTTCAATAAATTTGCTGAGGACAGAAGAATTTCAGTTTTAGGAAGGGATTTGAAGATTGTGGGCCATTTTATAACTGAATGTAATAATATAAATCAGGGCACCGGATAATTATTAATAAATTAATGCTTACTTTTAAATTTTCATATGTATATTTTTTTTAATTTGAAACTAATGTATAGTAGGCCAATATTTCATTAATTTTATACTTGGTCACATCACCTGGAACTTTTGTAATAATATTGTAACAATATTTAATGAACGTTTTAGTTATTTTATATTGTTATTCTATTATCACTTACATATACATTAATTAAAATTAACGTGTGTGATGGCTCTTTAAATCGCTTGAAATCCCATTCTATCTGAAAACGACCACAAGTAATATGGGATAATAATTTGCATTAAAGTGATTACTTAACCTTGTGTCATTTTTTGATGTTTCCCCGTCTCTCTGTAGACTCCGCAACTATAATTCAAATAACTAATATTAAGTAACATTAACTCATTAATAATACAAATAAATGGCATTTGCTTTGAAACAATATCATAAGAAAAAGTTAAGATGATTATTCAACAAACAGCTGTTTGTTTTGAATACTTATTCCAGTTTTCTATTTTTAATGTTCAACTTATTTAAAATAGTACGTTTTATATTTCAATAATACAAAATATGTAAAAATCATTTAACCATCGTCATCAAGCTTGTCAATAGTCACGGAAAATACCTAACGGTAAGAGTTATAAAATGCCTATATTGAATGTAGATTTATCGCCCTGTTCTTTGCTTCTTATTTTTTCTACTTTTTTTCCTTTTTTTAATTATTTTTCCTTTCCTATATTTAATTATTGTCTTTCAATTTCTTAACTTTCCCTTCCTTTAAAGTATGCTGTTGATCCTGGTTGCCTGTATTATTTTCGTCCATTCTGTACACCTTTTAACTTTCTCGGTCTCTCTCGGTCTTCTATTTCTGGACCACATTAGGATCCACTATATTATCTTATTGATCATTTATGTCGATATTTTTCTCGTTAATATTTGCATTTATATATTTTTGAATAGTCTTCTGTCCGAGCTACCCTTTTTCCTTTTTACCCTTTCAGTCCTACCTTCCTTGTGTTGGTTGGTCCGAACATTATTCTCATTATTTTTCTTTTCATTATTATTTCAAGTATTATTACAAGTTTATTACTAGGAAGATACTAGGAAGTTGTTTGTGTTTAAATCTCCTGAACATATCCTGAAAAACAGTCAGGTTATGTGCAACAAATTTGCTGACAGCACAAGAATATCTATTGTAAGAACCGTTTTAAAGCACTGTGGACCACTATATATATAAAGGGTCTTTCAAATTGAGTGGTTTTTTTTCTTGAATAAAATACAGAATATGTCTGGATTTCAAAAAAAAATATTGATAATTGAAGCATAGTGCATGATTTAAATATGAAAGACAATATCTGCAAAATGACTACCTCATGTAGCTCCACATACGTCATCTGGTTAGTCAACATTTTGGATGAAATTTTGGCATAACCGTAGCTCTATCTCACCAATAAATCGAATAATTTCATCCTTTAGTTCAGGAATCCATTGTGGATTGTTATTATAGACCTGGCTTTTCACGTAACTCCAAAGGAAATAAATAGTGCAATGATGTCAAATAACATGATTATAAATAACATGGCCATTGGTGGCCAATTAACATCATCTTTTCTTGGAATAACGCGTCCAGGAAATTTTTCTCTCAATAAATCAATTGTTTCATTAGCAGCGTGAGGTGAAGCGTCACTCTGTGGGAATCACATATCTTACAGATCAATATTATTCAATTCAACACATAAAAATCCAGTTATAATGTCACAATATCAAATACCATTTACAATTACAGCTTCACCAATAGCAATCTGAAAGAAATACGGCCCAGTAACACCTGCTGATTATAATGCACACTAAACAGTGACTCAATTAGGGTATAAAGGTTTCTCATAAATCAATTGTGAAGTTTCCTCACCCCAAATGCAGCAATTTTGTTTATTAACATGGCCACCAATTTCAAAATGTGTTTCACCTGAAAATATGATTTTTTGAGAAAAATCATCTATTTGTTCTTTGGTCCAATTGACAAATACACGTTTTGAATCATCCAGTGGCTTTAGTTCCTGTATTATTTGAACCTTCAGAGCTAAATCCTCATAAAATATACCATGTTGTGGATTCATTGAGTCGAAATTGTTGACTAATGGAAATTTCTAAGTCTTCAGCAACACTTTCACGTACCAAATCAATATTCTCTTGTAAACGACCACTACGACTATATATTGATCTTCTTTTATCTTTCACTGAACCAGTTTCTTGACATTTTTGCACAATTCGATTGATAGTGCTTGGTGCAGCTGGAGAATTGTGTAAACTATAAAAAATTGCTAAAACATATTTTTCACTGAACGCACATTTTCATACAAATTTTAACAATATTAAAGCGTTGTTGTATTGTATACGACTCCATTTTTATAAATGTCATTACACTTCTGAAATGAGACCTAGGCAAATTCATAACGCCCTCTGCGTTTTATTCGAGAATTAAAAAACCGTTTAATTTGAAAGACCCGTTATCTTGGGCAAAGGATTTCAATAGAGGGTAATACTGCCCGGGGAAGTGAAACGGCATATTAAGTGTGGCAGGCGAGAATTTGGCAGGCTGAACATACTGTTTAAGAACAAACTCCCACTTTGTCTGAAGAGAAAAGTTTCTGATCAGTACGTGCTGCCTGTTTTGTCATACGGAAGTGAAACATGGACACTCACATCACAATCAGTTCAAAAACTTCGGGTAGCAGAAAGGGTAATGGAAAGGTGTGTGCTTGGAAATACAAAGCGTGACAGAAAGACCTACAGATGGATCAGAGAATAAACGATAATGGAAGGGTAAAGAAATTGAAATAGAGGTGGGCAGGCCATATAGCGACGCGATGTAACGACAGATGGACTAAAGCAATCCTGAGATGGATACCGCTTGATCATAAACGTTCACGAAGAAGACCGAAAACACGATGGACGGATTACATCATTAAGTATATTGAACCCGAATGGCAGAGGAGAACTCAAGGCCGCACGAGTTGGAAGCATGCTGGGATGGCCTTCATTCTGCAGTGGATCGACAATGGCTGAATGATGATGATGATTATGATACATGTGTATATCAAATTTATAGTATACTGTTGTTTAAAAAAAAATAATGAGGCGTAATAAAATAAATTTTGAATTAATCAATATATATATTGTTCCATCTGATGTTCTTTAAGCATCGCGCAATTCTGTGGGCCTTGTCGATATCTGTCCCCACTTTTTTACCTGTATCTTGGCCCAATGATATTTCTAAAGTCATGTAGCTAAATAACATTGGCTGCTGAATAGGTTCATTATCAATGGTAAGTATACATCATATTAGTTCCCTAGCATGTATACGAAACCCTTATTGTTCTTCTGATGTGTATGAATATTTTTTAGTTACGACTAAAAAAATAAAAAAAATTTTGTTAAATATGCACTCAAAGAAAGAGCGTGTAAAACCTAGTCTAGAATAGTAGCGATAAGAAAAATAGACGGCAATTGAATCCAAAAATTCAGGAAGTTGAGAATTAATTTTCAAACAAGAAAATTTAAAATATTGCTTCCACTATAGGTAATTGTTTCAAGTGAAAAGTGGCAATCGTACATTCCTGAGATATTTCTACTAAATCATTCAAACCCATACGTTTCCAATTAAAATGACGGCCATACATCACCAGCCGTCACATCTAACCCAAACATTCTCAATACAGACCCTAACCTTAAAGTATTCGTTTAATTTCAAACGTTTTCCTTTCTTTCAGGTAAGATTAATGATGGCGGCATTCAACTTGAAACAGGAATAACACTGAGCTGCGACGTAAGTACCATATATCCAGCAACCATGAGTCTCTTATCGAACATCTAAGCAAATGCTACGAAATACCATACGATTAATTTATGGTCTTTCGTATGCATTTCGTAAATTAATGGCATTCGAATCTAAAAAATTGCGGCGACTGGAGGTTTTCGTGCAAATGTCAGCTTTTATCTGACGTAAAAACGGAAATAAATCCAGTTAATTGTTGACTAGGTCTATTGGAAAGCGAACTGAGTCCTGATCTGCAGTATTATAAGTAATATTATCATTTGTTTAAATTATTTATTTACAAAACAAAACTATTTATAGAAAAAATGTTTCTTTTTGTTTTTCGAAATAATTGATACAGTTGAACCGCCGAAAGATTACCCGTGCGTCATTAATTTTTAATCATATGAATCAAATCAAAAATTATTTGTCAAATTAGTAAACTTGAAGAAATTTACTACTAAACACCAAATCACTTTTTTAAACTTCTTGACGCACGTTTCGTTAGCCAAGTTAGCATCATCAGGAGATGATTTAATCTAATTTTAAAACTAAACTGTGTTCTATTTATATAAAAACCCTACCTAATGAGACTGTGATCGAAGGTATATTAGGCAAACAAAAAGATCCATATTGACGAGATATAAAGAATATATTAACCACATTAGACATGGGAGAAATGAAAAATATTGTGTTGCCCAACATGCAATCGAACATGGCCACAATATAGAAATTAGTAATTTAAGACTAGTTAAAAGTGTTAATAACAATAGGGCTTTCGATGCATATGAAAGCATTCAAATAGAAATATGTAAAACAATCATGAACCGAGATAAAGGACCTATTCCGTTCAGTCAACTTTTTCAATTATTAATGTAAGGGTTAGTAAACTTCAATAATCATCTCCTGATGATGCTAACATGGTATAATGAAATAAATCATCTCTTGATGATGCTAACATGGTTAGCGAAACGTGCGTGGAGAAGTTCAAAAAAAGTGATTTGGTGTTAAGTGGTAAATCTCTTGGAGTTTAGTGTTTCACATGAAAGGTTTTAATAGAAGAATTGAGTCAAATTAGTGCTAACGTTCATAATGGACATGGTTGGTGCCTCGAAAGACAGACATTTATGTTTATGATTTAAATCCATGATACATTTAGTTGTATATATTTATAAAATGAAATTATAAAACGTCCTGTTTTAAATCGATATTTTAAGTTAAAATTTCTAGTATGTGTCATGAAATTATAAAGTTTTACGTCATAGATAGAACGGATAATTTTGTAGGTTCAAATTATACGGACAATTTCAAGTTATCATGAAATTTTAGGGAAATAGCCAATGAATGAAATTGTTTTGTTATTGGTCAAAACAAAGAATGAAATTATTTTGGTATTGGTGAAAATCAATATTTTATCTACTCTATAAACATTGTTGTTTAGACCCATTTTTATATGATGAAAATGTTACTAAGGTGTGGGAACATTCGGGTCTTTAAAAAGTTGCATTACACATTTATTACAAACGTATCTTATAATTATATAAACATATTGTACAAGGTATTTCAAACTTCAATTTTACTTCCTTCGGGTAAGTCTGTTGTTTAGAGAAGAAATAATTGGATTATGTTTTTTTCTTAAAAGAATACACAGTTTTCCTTAATATTTTTAATGTTGCTGCAACTCTCCAAAAAAAAAAACAAAGTAAAAGGTAATCAAATTAACAATTATTTACCTCTTGAATGGTTAATAGAGAACTAAAGGGCCCCCCATTCCTTTTTTCCATTTCGGAATACTCATAAACATTGAACTCAAATTTTTGGACTTGCAATTTCAGTGTTTTTACCGACATTATCTGAAATTACACAAAATGTTAAATCAAATATAGATACCTTAAAAATTCGCACTTCTATATTTCCGTTATTATTTTCAAAGGGTTGTTTATCTTTCAGAATGTTTTTAGAATTAGCCAATATAAATTCTGTTTTTATTAAACATTTGTAATAAAATGTCTTTAGTTAGGTTAGAATTATTAAAGGAAATAAAATTTTATGAATCTTTACAAATATTTACCGATAACAAAATAATCAATAACAGTAGTTATTATAAGAACTTATCTTAAATAAAATTGGACTTTGCAGTACAAAATTTCGCTAAAACACAATAAAAAAACAACTCAAATGACAACCAAAACAGAACCGCTGAACTTAATAGAGGAACTTAACCACCGGTACGAACCAACACTTTTTAATTATTTGTTACTTTCTCTTTCTACGCTGTTGTAACACTATCATAACGTACTGCTTATACCCGAAAACATACGCATTAATTTTTATCTTGTTCTCCCTCATTTGGTAAAGAAAAAGTATATATTGAGACAATGTCTATGATATAGAGAATTGATGACGTAATTTGATGATGCACAGGTAATCTTTAGGCGGTTCAACTGTAGATTTCTAGAATCATCGATATTTATTTCCAGTTTATGCAATATTTATATGTTTATATGTTGTTCATTTAGTTTCTTCATGTTAGTTGAGTGCAAACTACAATTTTAAATTTTAAAGATTATGACGTTTTTTTTCTACTAGTAAAAACGAAATATCAATGGGCAATTTTTTCCATTTGAAAAACTGTAACTTCATTCATTTTTTATGCCCTGGTTTGAATTTAATGATGACTTTATACACATAAGTTCTGAAATAGGTTTTTGGCCCCTAATAAATGATTAGCACGTCTTATAATTGATAAATCGTCATATAATATTTGTAAAATGAATTAGTGTTTTGTGAATGATTTCCTGTATATGATGCTTAGGGGTCAGGTTTACTCGAATGAATTATCGTAGGCAATTAATCTTCATTACTGCCATAATATAAAAGATATAGTACGATATCATACCTCTGTACAAAACACTGGGGATTATGCTTTTATCTGCTACATTTCCCTATTATTATACTTGCCATAACAAAATTGTTACAAGTAAAGAGTTTCCCATGAAGAGAGCCAGAACTTTGAAACATAATAGCGGCAATACTGTTTGAAATGAAAATGTCAGTCATAGATCACTGTTTTCATGGCGTAAATTGACGATTCAAAGATGCATGATTCAACAGTACATAGAAATTGAAACTGGGAAGGCTCACTTTGGAAAAAACATCTTTTCCGATGAAACACACTTCTGACTTAGTAGGTTTGTGAAGAAACATAACTGCAGAATTTTTGTCTATGAAGATCCTCAAGTGATTCAGAAGTTACCTCTTCAATTTTATACTGTTTTCCGAGTCACTGTTTGGTGCGGTTTTTATGCTGAATGAATAAAAGAACCTTTTTTCTGCAGATGGTGGAAATCATGTTTACAGTTAATGGTGAACGCTATAGGAACATACTAGCAGAGTATTTTTGGCCGGATCTGATAAATATGAATATAAACAATGTTTTCTTTTCACAAGTCCATGCGACTTTATTACACATCTCACCAGACAATCGATGTATTGCAAGAAAAGTTTTCTGGACGTATTATTTCGCGAAATGCTAATATCAACACAAGATCATGAAATGTCACGCCTTTGGAAGCTTTTTTATGCGGTTATTTTTAAATATCTAGTTTATAAATCTCGAATAATTATTGACCTTAAAGCACGCAATACGTGTGACAGAATAATCCAAAATTGGGTATCTAGAATACATTTCACAAGACGTAACCGAGCGAGATAGTTGACCTGCATTGTTTCAAAAATATAAAATATATATAAATATAAAAAATATATATGAATAGAAAAAAGTCCAAAAGATCGTATTATCTGTAAACTGGTTGCTCCGTTGGTAATAAGATACTTCACTGTAGGTAGTAACATACTGCTCTGTTGGTAATAAAATGGTCTCTGAAAACAAGAAAACTAATTTGGCCATCCTGGTTAGCAAGTCCTTATTCGCTTGAATAAATCTAATATATCAATAACATATTTTGAGTTTTATTTGGCCTGTTTATAATTTAACGGAATGATATCTTGATTTCCAAGGTCAGATTATCCGACCTCTCTCAAACTTACTAAAACTGAAAACATACCTACACTTGTAGAGAAAATTTATTACAATTTTGACACGTTAATGACTAAAATTACAACAAATTGAATAATCCCAAGCCTAAGTGTATGAATATTGTCAAACAATTGACATATATGCTTTCTGGGACGACAATTTATATTGAAAAGATAAATTCTATAAAACTACATATTTAAAACACAGTCCTACGATTTAAGATATACAGAGTGGTCGGAAATTGCATATAATACATTCATTTAGTAATTTTTTCAATGTTGGTGGGTTAAATATATACAATAATGAAAAATTAATTAACTGATTTTAACATATCATGAATATACCGTTTAAAAAATGTGGGTTCAATAAATAATAGATAATTTCAATTCAATTTCAAGAGATAATCAAGTTAATGAGAATATAAGGACAAGAATAATGATTCCAAAAATTACAGTTTCATCGTATTCAGTCAGGTTTAGTTTATTGGAAATGGCCATTGTTTTAAATACTTTATGAAGTAAAGCGACTTCTCTGTAATTTGGGCATCCATCATATCGTTGCTCCTTAATATAGGGATATTATCCCTGGAACCCATGTGTCGATCAATAAAAATAATCATATTAAAATATAAAGAACCATATTCAACCAGCTATTTATCATAATAAATTTTCTACCATATAACAGTAATAACCCCACCAACCTGTAGTAGAACAGTTGAATGAAACCGCCCTTTTGGGGTTTGTTTTGAAATATTTTTTAATTCGAATTATATATTAGTGGTAACAGCTTAATTGAAAAGTTCGCGGAGCGGAAATGATAAAACAAGTTTATAGTTGAAAAAATTACTTTATTCTTCTGTATATTCTCTCAATACAAGCTAAATACATTTTTTCCAGTAGTTCTCCGATTCATTTATTCCACTTCTGAAGTGATTTGCTGGAAGTCCTTCAAAATACTCATCTACGGCTGCTGTAACTTCTTCATTTGATGAAATACCCTTATCACGTAGGAATTTTTTGAGGTTTTGGAACAGATAATAGTCACAGTGGGCCAGATCTCGTAAATATGGTGGATGCTTCAACAATTCCTAGTGTAACAATTTGGCCATTGCAATAACACCTCTGTGAGCCATTGTCTTGATGAAAAATGATTTTTTTTCTTCACTAAACAAAGTCTTTTCTCACGAATTTTTGCTTCTAATTGATTCAAGGGGGTTTGAGTAATATTGTTATGTTATTGTTTTACCGGTTTGAAGGTAATCAATTAACATAATGCCTTTTGAAATTGATGCCATAACCTTTTTGGTCCATTTTGACCACTTTGGCTGCTTCGGAGCTGAACAACCAGGTTCAGGCCACTCTGCGGTTTGTGGTCGCAGTTCGGGATCGTAGTGGTAAACCCAAATATCATCCATAGTTACAAAAACGACATTTAAAATATATGTTATTCTTTCGAAAAACATACAAATGTTGGTTAGAAAGTTTCACTCGAAGTCGTTTTTGATCAGAATTTAACAAATGCGGCACCCATCTTGCATATAGCTTTCGCAAGCCCAATTCCTTTTTCAAAATATGAAATACCAGTTCAGTTGAGATGTCGATGGCCTTAGCAATTTCATTCAAAGTTACTTGTCTAACATCCATAACCATATCATGTATAGGATTAATTATTTGTTCAGTAGTTACACTTATTGGACGTCCTGAACGAGGATCATTATCCAGACTTGTACGACTACTTTGAAACTCTCTTGCCAACTTACAAATCATTGTTTTTAAAGCAACAGACTCCCTTAATACGCTTACTATTTCGCTATGAATTTCCATTGCTTTTAAATATTTTTTTACAAAGAATTTAATCACTGCACGATTTTCAATATTTTCCATTTTAAAAAATAACACTGATACGTTTCCTGTAAGCTTCTGTTTTTGTACGAATGAATTGACAGATCCACTTGAAACTTCACATATGTTCAAATGAAGGATGAAACTTCAAAATATAGTAGATTATATAGTTCTTTTACTTCTCTACAGGTGTCGTTTCGCAAACTTATCAATTAGCCTAAGTAATATGATGTGATGTGATGAGGTATGGTGTAATGTAAAGTGATGTGATGTAATATAATGTGATATACGATATAATATGATACGATACGATACGATACATAAGATAGGATATGATATAATTTCAATTTCCCCAAAAATTAATTAATATCTTATTATGTTTATTATGATTCTCATAAACATTTAAGAAAAAGCTTGAAATAACCCCATTACATCATCTTAATAAATGACTAGTTACCACGAGAAGACATGCGTTGTGCTTTTTATAATAGGACCCCTGCAGCGGCCTATTTCAATTAAATTTTACAACGCTTTCACTATTTATCTCTATTGTTAATAAGAATTAATCGATCAGGGTATAGAAATGTTAATTCGTTATTTTCAGTGTTAATTAATGTAAAACAAAAGACCAAGAAAGGAGATCAGCTATGTAATTTAGCCTTATAAAATATATTCCTTGTAGTAAGCCACTGCTAGCCATTGTTTTAAATAAGCAATGATACACAGATAAGCCAAATAAAAGAAAATATTTGAAGCAGAAATGGTACTAGATAATAAATGTCATTATAATGAGCACAATTAAATAATTGGGTTTTATATTATCAATCTTGTTAAAAAGGAGTTCAAGCAATTAATAACCATTCGGATATTTTGTTTAACATGAAGTATTATATTGTCCGAATAGTTCGCAGAAATGTTCAATTAGTTGCTCTTTTAACACTTTTAAACAAAAATATTTATTAAATTAGCAATGTATATTTACATATTATCAATTCCTATGGTATTTGCAATGTTTACGTGTTGTTCGCTTTAATATGCCTTCAGTTAGTTAAGTTGATTGAAATTAAAATTGTCGATGGATAACTTGCATTTATGCCATATTATGCTTTATTTATTTCAAAAAAAGAACTTTGAAGAAACAACAAGAGTTGTGCTGTTTACGGGGAGGGTTCTGTTGGGAAGACCACGGTGCAAAAGTGGTTTGGTGTGTTCAGGGATGGAGACTTTGAACTAGAAAAGCGGCATCGCTCGGACCGTCCTCCAAGAACTGATGTCGAGGAAATAAAGGTCATAATTACCAAAGATCCAAGCACCACGGTCCATGAGATAGCAAATAAGTTGAATATTGGCAAATCGACCATTTTTAACCATCTGAAAAAAAGGTACGTCTGTCGATACGATGTTCCTCACGAACTTAGTGAGCAAAAGGTGTTGGACTGAATCGCCCTATGCAATCTTTTGCTGAAAAACATTCGCTCTATTTCTGAAGTTGATATAATAACATGGAAAAAAATTATGAATTGCCAAGATCAACGATTTTAAGTACGTAAGATGATCTTCATCCAAAGAAAATTATGCTTTGCATTTGATGTGATTAGAAGGAACCCACACATTTTGAGCTTTTTCTACGCAATCATACCATTAACACCCATCTCTACTATTCACAATTAATATAGATCGGCGGTCGTATTCAGTCAGGAAAGGCGTCGTATTTCATCATGGCAATGCACAACTATATGTTAAAATACGGGTCCACCAAATATTGTTGTGCTTCAGTTGGAACATTTTGTCCCATATATCTTACTCAGTAGATATCGTATCCTCTAACTACGATCTATTCTACTCCACCTAAAATTGTTTAAATGAAAAATCTTTTAACTTCTTATTACATGAATTGTGAAGGAGATGGAATACATTTTTTTTTATTAGAGAACTCTTGTATTTGTCTTAAATAATCTATCCAAATTTTCCAATCCAATCTATCCAAAGACGTACGAATTTATCGCGTACGAAGCGATATATGGCTTCGTAAGCGATAAATTAAAAATAGAGTCATGGTTTGTGGAAATCTTTGAAGAAGTTACGTTTCTTATTGTAGCATAAATAAACTTGACATTGTTCACACTTGGTGAAAGAACGGAATTGAGCAGTTCTGGCACATTTGTAGATATTTCTTCATCCACTTGGAGAAATTATCCACGTTATCAAAACGCACGGCAGCCAAAGGTAGGTCTTGATGCCTGGCTGGAATTTTTCGTGACTTTTTGTGGGGTATCGGTGAATCGAGCAAGCTGGATGGAGTGCTGACTCGGTTTGAGGTCGGTCTTTCGATGATGATAGCTCGTCGACCACGTTTTTTGGTCATAAGTAAGATTTTTCTTTTCTTACACATATGCTGGGAAATGCTTGATTCGGCGCTTCCAATTGTTCCATTTCTTCTATCGTAATGTTTTCTGGCTTGTTGACCTTGTCTTGAAGATATTTTATGATAGATTTTGATATTTTATATAACGACTGCTTAACAATCATATAAATTAGATCATCCGTGAACATGAATTTAAAAATTTCTGTTGGTGTATCTAACTGCTTGATTGTTTCTGGCAGATTGGAATTTCTTTCGAATTTGAAGTTTTTTCATCAAAAATTTCCGTTTTCCAAATGAGCTGCTCTTTTTTGCAACTTTCTCTTTGCTTTGGATTTAGATGGATGGCCTGAAGGTTTGTGTGGCCATATCATCATCATCAGAGCTACCGGATTCGCATTCTAATATGTTTTTGATAATATGTTTTCCTTGATGGCGAGCATAGAGAGAGTTAGGTTCGTATTCAGGGTCAGAATCTGAAGAAAGATCATCGTTACTCAAAAACCCATCTCCAGGAAAAGGATTGACTTGCTTGAAAGTACCATAGAACCAGGAAGGATCCATTTCTATAAAGGACAGAGAGCAACCTAGAATGCATATGAAGCCATATTTGCTATTGAAATTATTGATTTTTTTACTTACTTTTTATGTTTTTTCCACTGATAAAAGTAGCACTAATTTAACAGCACTTTAACGGTCTGGCACGCTGCACATAACCTCAAATCGTTTCACAGTTTGCACTTGCTATAGATTACAAAAAATAATTTCCGTTTCCCGAAAAAATGTACGTACAATTCGGATTCAAAGTTGGTTTTGAAAAAAAATCTTTTATCATTCTGAAAAAAAATTTGAAATTTTAGCAGCCATATATGGCTTTTTATGCTGTAAAGGGTTGAAACGAAAGGAGATATTTTAAAACGAATAAAGAGATAATTTTTAACAATATAAATGCAAATTTTTGCCAAAAAGGCATTATATGGACCTATCACTACGTTGGCTGTAACTGTAAACATTAATGGAAAATACATAATGGACTAAATAAAAATATTTATATAAACCAAATACGTTTCTTTTTCTCTTAAAAAAATCCCTATGGATCCTTGGATAAGACGGTAAAATGATTTTGTGAAATCCATGATGGAGTTAGCCGATAACAAAAAATTATGCGAGAAAGTCATGAAAACCTTATCCAAACATTGATTTTCTAAAACAAGTATAGATGATGATTCAATTCAATTCAATACCTACGCACCAATCCAGCCATCATGTCCGCAAATTTTCGACCACTTGCAATCAAAAATAATCGAAAGTCAATTGGAATTTGTCCGAAAAAGGCTCAGTAATATCTGCTATGAACAATTATAACCACTACGGAATATAGAAAGGACAGAAATTTATATGGTAGTGGACGAGAAGCAAGTTTAGGATAAGAGACGTGAGGAAGAGTTGTAGGTTGCTTGGAGAAATTCACTATAACATATTTTAAACGATTAACGTCACATTAAGAAACACTTGATTAATTGTTTTTGTTAAATTAATTGTTCAAAGTATCCACCACCACCATATCGCATTCATGATGAAAGAAGAATCATCCGTTGGTAAAATATTGAACAAAAAATTTGGATTTCTTTGGTTTTGTCCAATAAACCAATCACAATATTTTCGTCTGTGTGAAAAATCAGTGGATAAAAGTACTTGTACCTTTTGTATATGATAAGGGTAGAATAATTGCTCTTTTAGTATTCCATGAACAATCCAAGGGAAAACTCCAACTTGTCGCTAAACACCTCGAGTACTTCTGGTGGAATCATGTTCAATACGATTTAAAATTTATTTATTGAGTTCAGGTTACAGACATTCTTGAAATTCCGGAACTAAATTTCCCGTATTCAAAAGACTTTGAGAAACTGGAACAAATATTTGCCAAGCTTGAAGTGGCCTTTCTGGATAACATTTCCCGTAAATATGCCTAGTCCTTTTGGAATTTTGTTGTGCTTCTCGGTAATGACGAAGCATATTGTGATATTCGGGTACAGAATATATTTTGGATTAGTAACATATACTGAAATAATTTTTGTCGCAATGTTCAAATAACATTGTTTTCGACGTTGCCGCTGTTATTGCCCATGGATATTGGATGCTGTATGAAGTGGTTCTTAATTTTACAAAAATTATTTAACAATGTTCATTAGTTTATTTGTAGTTTATTTGTTAAATAATATCCAATTAATATATTGCCAAATATGTTTTTACACATATTTAGTTAAAAGGTTAATTCTCATCAAACCTTTTTGACTGATAATATTGTAACATTTTTGCATTATGCATTGTTTTTTTTCTTGGAAATCCTTAGGTTTTCAGCCCTTCTTTCAAGGAACTATTTTGTTTAAAATAAAGAATTGCTGGTTAAATTTGCGAAAGTACTTTGCCTTACACCCTGTATATTATTATAAGCCTAATATTGAACTTATTTCAAATCAATATATTTGTCGATATGACAAACAAATATCAATAACCATTTGTAACTATTAACTCACATCGAATTCCGATATAGCAGTATTTTGCATCAATATACATATGTTTTATAAGTTTTATGGTTTTTATAAGTTATGTTATAGGCGAGTAGTAACTAAAATATTTTTCGTTGCTTTCTATAATTTTTCTATATCGCTCTGACAAACATCGGATTCTACGGCGAACGAAACATTCATCCTTATATGTATTTCATTCATCAACCAATTTCTGAACGTTATCGAAATTGGATAAATGTGCTTATATTATATAATGTAATAACAACTTATGACATCGATTGAAAAGTATCGTAACATGATGGGGTCAAATCTGGAGAATAAGTTGACTATGAAAGAACCTGTTATTCAAGTTCTAATAGTGTTTCTCTTCCTAAGTCTTGCAACATATTAGGCACTATGCCATTGTCATCATCCATACGTCCCGTTTACATTCTGCATAATGTGGCAGTATTAATAAATAGCCTTAGGAAGATCATTTAACATTTTTGTTTATCATTTAACATTTAACAAAAGCCAGTTCACAAATGAAGAAGGTGATGTTATGCCCTTGCCAAGATCAGAGGGGAATCGTTTATTATGAGGTAAAATTGGAAAACCAGACCCTTATTTTTCACTGTGAAATACTTTTCACAATTAAGTTAATTAAAGCGACTAATCGACCTAAAGCGGCTTAAATTAATCAATAAAAAGGGTATAGAGTCCCATCGAGATAATGTTATATCGTACGTGTATTTGGCTACCTGACAAAACCTTTTCCAAAATATCTCCTCAAACACATCTTTCGAAACATCTGAATCTCTATGAGCGCGTGATTATTCAGCTAAAAAAAAAGAAAAAAAAATAAATAAATAAAATAAAATCTTCAAAAACATAACGAATTTCTCGCCAAAACAGTCAATAAACACTCGGTGGACCTTACAAAAAAGCTTAGCAAACTCTGTATGCCAAAAACGAGTTTCTAGCATCCTTGGACGTTAGAAACATGTTCTCGAATATTCCGAACAAAGATTGTCTACTATTAATAGATAATTTACTAAAAAATAACATCAATCTAATTATTAAGCAAGCTATTTTAGAACTCTTTAACTTATGCATTAATGAAAATTATTTTCAATTTAATAACGTTTTTTACAAACAAAAGGATGGTCCAGCAATGGGTTCCCCACTACTGTTATCAAACTTCGAACATATTTTTTTAAAAATGGATAAAGCAAAAAATATATTGTTTTGGTTTAGATATGTAGACGACATTTTGGTTTATTATACTGGAACAATGATGTTTTTAAATAGTATCCATCCAAAAATAAAATTTTCACTTGAAAAAGAACAAAATCAAACCATAAATTTCCTGGACCTTACAATACTCAAACAAAATAATAAACTACAATTTAATATCTATAGAAAACCCACATACTCAGATATAACAATTACAAAACAATCAATCTACCCATTACACATAAATATGCCGCATATAAGTCTATAATCCACCGAGCTTTCACAATTCCACTATCTGAAAATAATAGAAAAATAGAACTGCAAAAAATAAAACTATTACCACAAAATAACGGCTTCAAAGGAAAAGAAATTTGTTACTTAATAAATAAAATGCCGAAACAATTACTAATTCATTAGGTATATCCAAAAGTAAAACAAACAAATGATAAAAAGTACTGTAAAATTTCATATTTAAGTCCAATTTCAGAACAGATAGCCCGCTCTTTGAGGAAACATAATTTCGAAATAGCGTTTAAAACCATCCAGTCAACCAGTAAATTAATTATTAATGCCAAAGATAAAACATCACCAAATACAAAATCTGGAGTTTATATGTTAAGTTGCAACGAGTGTAGTAGTTGCTATGTGGGACAAACTGGCAGAAATTTCCAAACCAGATTTAAAGAACATAAATCTGTATACATATTAAACAAACAACACTCTAATTTTGCGAACCATTTCCTAGATACCGGAGGGCCAAAAAGCGAAAAATTGAACATTTTTGAAGCTATTGAAATTTATAATTATAATAAAACCCTTCTAGACCGCTATTAAACGATCAGACGGATCTCCGAAATTCCCCGCTATTTAAAATACTGTAAAAAATTAACCCCAATGAAAGAATAAAATTAGGTACATAGGATAGATAAAACAGCTGTAAAACCTTAGTTTTAAAGTAGTGTTTGAGAAAGTAAAATCCTTTTACGAAATTAGAATCACACAAATTTAAAAATAAAAGTAATAGATAACAAAGTATAAAATTGTTTTATTTCTTTTTAGCATATATTATACTGATAAAATTTAATTCACAGTAAATAAAATTTTTCATCAAGAAAATGGGACGAACTTTTGCATCAATTGAATATATTGCTTAAGTGTTTTATGTTGTTTTAATAATGTGTCAAAACACTATAAAACATTAGATCACCTAACAAATCAGAATCCAATTATTTTCTATCTGAATATAAAGAACAAGTAGAGCAACGTAAACAAAAATTCCCTACACGCTTCAAGGAGTTTACAAATAAGCACATATAAAGGCGCCGCGTTTAGCATTTTTTATTTTAATTTTAAAGTCATTCTCAAATCAATTAAACTACAAATACTTTATATAAGAATTATTTGAACTTTTATTTGTAGCAATAACAAATATGGTAATTCATAAATATCCAATTTGGAACATACTATATAAAGATTTTTATCATTCATCAAAATTAATTTATATTCCTTAGTGTGTGTTAATTAGTCGACGTGAAAGAGCCAAGGCATTCTCCTGGCATATACCACTGGAAGATTTATGGTGTCCTGTGATGCGGATAAACTTCCTCGTGCAATTTTTAGACCCCATTTTCTGCGATTTTAACCCAATTCCACCATACGATGGACGTTCATAAATCCTGCAAACCTTCGTTTTCAGGAATGCGTCGCTAATGACCAGAAAACGTATTGAGCACGTTAAGACCATAAATTAATTTAGCCTGAGAGATTATTGTCTCTTTTTGCTTTGAAATACATAAATTTGCTTAAGTTAATTTATCGTGTGTGTATTTGTATAGTTTATGTGCTGAATATTTTAGTTTGATCGGAAGATAATATTTTATACAATTAACAGGACATTCGAAATTGACATGTATAGTAATATGGATATTTCAAGTAATAATTTGTTGAAATTACAGTTCAATATTTGTAGTAAACCGCACTGACTGTACGATCCTACAATGGTTCTTAAAATTCAGTTCCAATCAATAAAATTTAATATCTTATGTCAAATACAGTTATTACTGTAAAAATATATTGTGATTTTGTAACGAAACAGTGTTGGTAATTGTTATTATACTACTTGTAGAAAACGATGCAAAAAATGTTTTCTAGGTAATTTACAGCATCATAGCATTAGTAATGTCTAAATGGTTGTGGCGTGTTCATATATTTTTTTCAAACAAAGAAAAAAATCATAGCATTAGTCAACATTCAACAAAACAAAAACCCCCCCAAAAAATTCTACCGCCATCTACAAAATATCCCTATTGAGAGAGTGTCACTGCAGAATGCAGCAGCAACCTTCATCAAAATTAGATAGGCTTCCCTCAGCAACTAATACCTGACTAATAACATGACAGCAAAATACGAATTGTGTTACGTTGTTATCTCATTTCTGCTGTAGGCATTAAGGGGGGAAATAGGTGTAGATGCTTCAAAAACTTCATTTTTTCCTTTTCATTTTTTCCATTTCACAAAATTCCAAGCCGTTTAAAAGTTATAAACGTTTGAGTGAGTGTCCCTCGATCGAACGGTTGAAGAGCGTGGCATGTAGTATGAAGCGGTCGAGCAGGTAGCCATTCATGAATGATCTGAAAGGTACTGGAAAGAAAGAAGAATGTTAGCAGATGTTCTTTTGTTTCTTTTAACGTGCTGGAATAGCTGATTAACTAGTAAGTTATTTAAATTGATTCATTACTGCCTTAAATTTACCTTTTCTGCCACTCTTATTTTTAAAAGCGTTTTTCTCGAAACTACTTTTTTCGAATTTGTGTATACTCTATCTCCTGCAGATTTTGATCAATCATTATCAAACTCAGCACATGGCTGCTTTATATAAATACGCTTTATTTGAACCTCGATCATAAACAATATCTTTATTGTAAGCATTTTGTATTGCAAAAATTAGTACGAAAAATGTTAAAAAATCATACTAAATTTTTACATTCATCAAAAAAATATTAATTTTCGATTTTCTTTGTGGGAAGTGAGATTTAGAAAAAAGTAAATTTTTTGAGAAATTGATTTCAGATTAAAATTGTGACCTCCAGGATGTACACAAATTGCCCAGCCAAATGGTGACTTACAATGCGCGGCAGCTGATATCTGCGTTATTTTTCGAAGAAAATGTTTGAAAAATGTTTCAGAATATACTCTTGGATACATGTATAAAATGATCCCAAGATATGAATAATACATATATTCCTTATGTGTTAAAAAAATCATGAAAATCACTAAAAATACGCCGTCCTACACCTATAACCCCCCCACCCCCCTAATTCATGCACACTTAAAAAGGAATGCAGACATGAATTAAAGTTTTTTTAAAACTGGTTATACCATTGAGTATTGAGAATAGCCCGGACGGACAGACAATTAGAATACTTAGGGCATGTTATGAGAGATGTCTACCAAGAGAGCAAATACATAAAAATGCCAAATGAGATTTGTGCGAAACGTCGTTAAGAATAAAATCTTTTCAAGCATTCACAAAGGCCAAGAAATAATGAAGCAAATAACTCGACAAAAATGGAGCTAGGTAGGAAGTCGACAAAAATGGAGAGATGAGAGGTACTCTGTTGAAATGAATCAAAGATTAAACAATATTATTCATACCATAAGTGGAGACCATAGACCATGGACTGAGAAATGAGAAATCAAGGACTTCAAGGAACTCAGAAATAAGATGGTAAGACGAAATTAGTTCACATTGATTAAATTATTAAGATGCCATTAATATATATATATATATATATATATATATATATATATATATATATATATATATATATATATATATATATATATATATATATAGATATAGATATAGATATATATATATATATATATATATATATATATATATATATATATATATATATATATATATATATATATATATATATATATATATATATATATCCCAATGTTTAAAAAGTGCCAAGTGTAGAAAACTACTTGCACTTACTAAGAGAGGTGAAAGAGGATCAAATTTCAGGTACCTTATAAGTTCACTAAAACCATTGTAATCAGTTACACAACCATCCACAATTCGATGTGAAACTTCTAAGACATTGTTTCTCAACCTGAGGGTCTGATTTAGAAATATGGGTGATCGCAATGTGTTCAGAAAATAAGATCCGCATACAAAAGTCCTTTAATTAAAGTTTTTTTTTTCAATTACATTACAACAGTTGAATATTACCAGGTAATAACAATATAATAAAATAAACTTAAATAAAATAAAAGCCAAAGTTGTTTGAAATAATAATTTAAGGCGGCGGTTGATTTTCACTTAAAAGTTTTTCTACGCATAAGCATTAGAATAAACGTGAAGCTTTTTTCGCATAAATAAAAAGTAGCGAAGGGAACCATCCTTCACAGCTTCCGTATTCACAATGTCGTGTACGCCAAAACTTAAAACAAAAATTTAAGCTTTGTCACAAATTTGTCTATTATATTTAATATTATTAATTTATTTTACTAGCACACTGATATTAATTTATTTAATACCGACTGAGAGGAGAAATCGTAGTATTTAACATTGGGTGAGAGAAGAAAACGTTGTAGTTGTTTTCGTAAAAACGTAATTAATAATAAAACTCTTCGTCTCGTTTCATTGTTTTTATTCCGAAAGCGCATAACTTGGATGAACCTGCCTAAACACACTCGGGACGAATGATCTGTCTCGCCTGCACGGAACTTTTACAAGTGCAAGTGCAGGGTACAGGTTCGAACTGGTAAAAGTAATATAAGAACAAGGAGTTACGCAAGTCTTGTAGTTTGATATTTGAGGCTGTGTGTGGTATTTCGGTATAAGTGTAATGGCCCATTCACATATACATCCGTCACTGACGATTCGTCATTTAACACAAAGACAAATAGATGATTCGTTGTTTGCATGATTCGTAAGGGTGTGAACACGCCCATAGGAGTTTATAAGCTATTAAAAAATGAAAACGATTTTTCATAAATTCCGATACTGAAAAAAAGACGAATTGTTGGCGTGTTAACCGGGCAATGTAAAACTTTCAAAAACATCAAATTAACAGAATCTATGTTTTTATCAAATGATCCTTGTTTAAAGTGGATACTTTTAGGAGATTAAATCAGATTGTCTACAATAACTTAGAATGTAAACGAGTATGACTCCACGTCAACGAATCGCAGCAGATAATTGTATTCATAGAATTGAATACTTTTCGTATGATGGAATGATAAATGTTTTACTAATTACAGTGACCATTAGGTAGGGCGAGGGATTTAACCATTTTATACTCAGCAGTCAATCAAATTACAAAAACGCTTAAAACGCTCAGGATTAGCAAACCATAAAATATCTTCTACCATGTCGACGCCCGAGCGCATAACATATATCATTAATAATCGGGAGCAAATTGCAAAGTTTTAGCTGAGATGTTTCACTTCATCTGTTATATTTAACGGATCTCGCATCGTCAGATTATCACCTTTATAGAAGAAGAGACAGATAAAACACACCTCGATCATATTTTCGGAAGATAAATCTGCGTCGCTTTACGAAAATGGAGTTGATAGATAAAAATTTAGAACGATTTAGAATTGAAAAGGATTTCACCAGAAGTAGTCGAAGTGTTGCGTTGCGAGTTGAATTTTTTCGTTGGGGTGTACATAAAACACTAAAACGACAATTACTCTACCCCTAACATGTACAAACAGTACAAGCCCCCTTATCCATTGATTTTTCACACAGGTAAAAATATTGTGAATGTTTTATTGGCCAAAAGGAATCAATATTTATGTTATTCAATATTTTACCCTAGTAAATTCCCCTTTTTTTGAAACAAAACAAACATTTATGCTGAAATGTAAGGAATAAATGGTTATAAAAATACTATATATTATTTTCAAATAATACCTTAAGAGGCCAATGCAACAAACACGACGTTGTCATTGTAAATACAATTAAATGAACCATCTCACCTGTTTTCCATGGTTTCCATCGTAATGGTTGCAAAAAAATTGTAAAGCATCGTTGGTTAACTTTAAAAGTACTTTCCTTTACACTCTGTATACTATATCTGGTTTTTAATAAAATTATACTACAATTAAAACTGAATATAAAGTGCAATGAATAATATAACGTGAAATAGCACTTACAATAAGGAATTTTTGATTTCAGTTTCTAAAAATGACCAAAAAAATTCATTGACAAAACTGTTTCTAAAATTAACCAAAAAGGACTAAATATATTGTACTGTATCAATTATTATCTATGACAGACCGCAACTATGTCAGTAGTGATTCTGAGTTATTTTCCTTTATATCGTTGTTTTGTAAGTTTGAATATGGGCTGAGTTATTATTTGTTATTGCTTGTTTTTTTTGTGTTTTATTTTCGCACATATACGTCTGCAGAATGTTAGTTTATGTTTATATACTTTATTTAAGTCTAGTACTATGTATCGTACTTTTGGATACGGATACGGGTTGGAGTATATATGGTTTTTGGATACGGGTTGAGTTTGAGTGGCTAGTTGAGCTAAACTTCGTCCTATCCATTAACATTTGATTGATTAATAAAGGCATTTATTATTAGTATTATCACAAACATGATTCATCCATCATATGTGCCTAGACTGGTCGTGTTTAAAAGCAATTCAGCTCAGTACCTTACGAACAATGTGCCAAGTTTGTAAGAGAACTGCTCGTTGTCCTACTATGGTAATCATTTTTGAAACTCCAAGAATCCAAGTTTTTGGAAAAGGTTCTGCTAATTAGGCCTTCGGCAGCCCGCAACTATGTCAGTAGTGATTCTGAGTAGTGAAAATTTGTTTGTTTACTTGATTTTTCTCACATCTGGCAGTAGGTCACCGCATGAAGAATATCGTCAATAATTACCAAATATACAGTCCCAGTTCAAGACATTCACCCCTGGACCATGCTATTTCTACCACCCTATTTTACTGTGGTATGGTATTTCGAGAATCCAAAGGCTTTTTATTTTTTCCTACATACTTTTATAGTCATATATACTAAAAAATTAAAGTTTCGTTATGATTGATATCCAAAAATCTAAATGTAATTTAAGTATTTTTCAGCAAATATCTGTTAATTTAAATATGTTTTCAGCAAATATGTTTATCTGACATGAAGTGTTATTTCCAGACATTCCTGCCTCTATATGCGAAATTATTTAAATAATTTCATTCAATCTTGGACATTCCATTTATTCTAGTCTTCTCGTAGCAGCTTTTTCATTTCTCATGAATATATAAATGATTCGCCACTAGTTCGTTTTGTATTTATGCCATATCATTGGTAACCTCTGGATTTAAAATGAAACCATTTTTTCTAGCCTAATGTGACATCTTTCTCTGATTTCTAGCTGATAGTTTTTTGATCGTGTCTTCCTCTTTTACTTTTCAGTATGACCAGTTCTTTCATGTTTTTTTAACTAAATAATGTACTGTTGGCAATTTGCCGCAAACTGATTTCCACAGTCGCCCCCAAAGGCAGGTTTCAAATTTTTCATTCAATACTCACTTTATAAATGGTTATATATGTTTTGTTTAAAATAATGTATAGTTTGTGTTGATATAATGTCATAAAATGTAATATAGCTAAATTAGGACATTTGAGAAATATGAGTTAGTTCAAATACTTTTTTCTCTGCTATAATAGACTAGAATATATTCATTTACATTTACATGTAATGACGAGTATTGATCGCGTGTACAGCTGTGCTCTATAGCTCGAATTAAAAGTAATTTAGATATCGAATTTTCCGCATGTTTTAATCATTTAAATACGAAAACATTGATTTTTGACGGTAATTAAATTGTCTATTGGTGAATTATTTTCTTGAATACTTCTTTTAATTAGATGATATAGGAAGAACGGAGACACATTCCTTAACCTAAAAGACAGTGTTATTTATATTATGGCGGCGACAGTGTTCCCAAGATGTTAAATGCTGCAGATGACTATAAAATGTGTAAGGATAATTTTATTGTGAACAATAAAACAGTAAAATGCACCTATTCCGGGAAACGATTTCACAATATGGATGATTCTATGATGGTTGCATGGGGATTGTGAATAATAACTTAAAGATGGCCGAAAAAATAGAGCAGATCGAATTCAAAATGGATGCAGCTATGACAAGATTATGGATTTAAAAATCGAAAAACGTTCTAATAGTGGTATAGGGGAGACATGTACTCCGACTCCTAGTTATGCCCGGGGCATTACAGAGTGGAGTAGTGGTAGTGAAGCGGACGACAGCGTGTGACAAAGAGGAGACAAAGAGAATTGTCAGACGGCAAGTTGATTCAGCGTGTCTTGGTCTTGGAATCCGTGGAATTAAGGAAGCTAAAAGCAGTGCAGTAATAACTCAGTGTAGAAGTAAGCTTGAATCGTAAGCCGACGATAGCAAGGCATTACTCGACGGTTGTTCTTAATAAAAAATGCCCTACAATAAAGATTGTAGATATTGAGGAGCAATATATTCAGAAGTTAAAAATGCAAAATAGTGATATTATAACGGCAGAAAGTCGAATAAAAATGATTCTTTTTCAGAAAATGGTGAAGCCTTATTTTGCTATTTTGGAGTGTGATAGTTCCACATGTGTTTGGGTGCAGATCATGCAGATGTTTCGAGCACATAAGCATTAAGAGTGTAAAAATTCAAAGTTCTGTGGGAGATGTGGATGTAATAATCATGATACTAAGAATTGCAACGCGGACAAGCTGGAGCGTATAAATTGTACGCTGTCATGGATCGTATCTGAAGTATTTAGAGAAAGAGACGCAAAAAATTAGACATACTGATGCTCCTGAGTAGCAACTATAGAGTGAAGGTTGATTTTTGGAACCTCGGATATGTCGGGACTGGTGATCATCCATACAGACGTACAATCATTGAAAAATATGACGTTGGAAATAGAATACCAATTGAAGAGGATATAATGTAGACCACAGGTACTCCGCATTCCCGAGCATTGGCTCTAAAAGAACGAAACTCCATATGTAAATATTGAGGGATACAAACTCATTTCTCTATATGCGTGAGAAAACATGAAACATGGAGCATCGTGTAAAGAAACTCTTAGATATATTTTATAGCTATGATTTGTGTATCTTAGTTATTTTCCTTTATATCGTTGTTTTGTAAGTTTGAATATGGGCTGAGTTATTATTTGTTATTGCTTGTTTTTTTTGTGTTTTATTTTCGCACATATACGTTATTATTAATTTATTATATGCATTTTTTGTCTGCAGAATGTTAGTTTATGTTTATATACTTTATTTAAGTCTAGTACTATGTATCGTACTTTTGGATACGGATACGGGTTGGAGTATTTATGGTTTTTGGATACGGGTTGAGTTTGAGTGGCTAGTTGAGCTAAACTTCGTCCTATCCATTAACATTTGATTGATTAATAAAGGCATTTATTATTAGTATTATCACAAACATGATTCATCCATCATATGTTCCTAGACTGGTCGTGTTTAAAAGCAATTCAGCTCCTCCCATTCAGCTCAGTACCTTACGAACAATGTGCCAAGTTTGTAAGAGAACTGCTCGTTGTCCTACTATGGTAATCATTTTTGAAACACCAAGAATCCAAGTTTTTGGAAAAGGTTCTGCTTATTAGGCCTTCGGCAGATATAACAAAAGGTAACACCTCCACTTTTTGGAGTTTCCATTGATTTTTCAGATTAAATGCTAGATTTTTATATTTCGTGGTAGATTTTCATATTTCGCTTATTATTATTATTATCTTAAAGGCATTCGCACTCCCTCCAAGGACCAGCCCTACAACACCAGAACACACCAGGCACAAGCCACACCCGGAGCAACACCCCTGTACAGCCCACACGCTGCATATCCCCGCACTGCAGAACCGGTCCCAAGAGGAACCTTAACTTATCCCAGATATTTTAGATATAAGAAGGATTAAGCTCTGTAGGGGCCCTTTCCATGTTTTGTGGGCTACACGGTTGTAGTGGTGACGGGGGATGCTTTTGGTTTCCTATTGTTATCCAGAAACTTTCGAACGGTTCGAGCTGTTCCAAATAACACAGCTTTCTGTATGGGTCTAAAAAGGTTATCGTTGAGGCCCAATATTTTAATATTCCTTACCAAGTTCTTTGGGATGATTCCAGTTGATGACAATATGATAGGTATTGCTTCGATGCACTTCATATCCCATTGTCCTTTCACCTGTTCTTGAAGCTCTTTATACTTCAGAATTTTTTCGGTATGTTTTGTAATTAAATTATTGTTATTTGGAATAGCTATATCTATAAATAACATTTTTCTTGCAATTTTATCGATTACAATAATATCGAGCCTATTGTTATTTATTTTCTGCTTGGTAAGCACTGTTCGGTCCCAATACATTCTGTAACTGTTGTTCTCCAGAACTGGTTGCGGATTGTAATTGTAGTATGGGACTTTTTCTGATTCCTTTAGCTACAGTTTTATTGACAATTCTTGATGAATGATCTTCACCACTGCGTCGTACTTTCATATTCTGTTGCTGCAAATGCTTTATAGCCCCCTGTTATATGTTGGATTATCTCAGAGACCCGGCCCCATATCTACATCGATCATCCACCACACTTCCGTCCCGAACTATGTACTTGAGGTAATTTCTGGCAGGTATAACTTGGTCTTGTATTGCTAGTAGAAACCTTATGTTTCCGGAAACATCTGTCCGACAGTCAGCCAGTAGTTTGACGCTTATATGTTGATTTGTTCCTGGATGACCTCATTCAAATGTCTCCCATGCAGAGGCTTTTCTCTGCATGATTATAATTTCTCAAGTTCTGTTTTTGCATAGACTTGAACTTGATCTACGTTCAGTCGCAGTGGTGTTGATCCATCAGCCCGGCATACAGTTTTATGTTTAGACGTTTCCGCCTGCTGCAAGAAATATTTCCGCAAATTTCCTATTTGTTGGTCCAGTTGCTTATGAATGTCGACCAATCTCCTACCGCCTTGCTGTCGCGGCAATGTTGTGCGTTCCACTGCATTTCTAGGGTGGTGTTTCTGCGATTTTGTGAGCATTGTTCTGATCTTGCGTTGCAAATTTTGTGCGTCAGTTACACTCCAGTTAATTATCCCTAACGAATAGTTTAGCACTGAACATGCATAGGTGTTGATAGCCTTAGACATGTTTCTGCTATTTAAGTCTGTTCTCAAAACTTGTCTTACTCTTTTGATAAATTGACAGGCAAGCTCTTCTTTCATTAAGCCTTGATCAATTCGGCGTGCTTGCTTCATACCCATATACTTGTATGTATCTAGAGCACTCATTGTCTCGATCTTTTGTCCATTTTGTGTCTCAAAAGCATTGTTGAGCAGTTTTCCACTATTGATGTATAATATGCGACACTTCTCCATTCCAAACTACATTCGTATATCACTGGAGAATTCTTCCACTACTCTTAACATTTGCTGTAGGTGACTGTTTGATGAGGCAAATAATTTCAGATCGTCCATGTAGAGCAAATGGTTTAACCGCATAGATTCGCTATTACTTTTCAAGGCAAAACCATATTTGGTCGAGTTCAGTGGGTTTGAAAGTGAGTTCATGGCGATACAGAACCAAAGGGAACTGAGCGAATCTTCTTGAAAAAAACCTCTTCTGATTGGAATTTCTGTAGTTGTTATATTATGTCACCTTCTCTAAGGTGAAGCTTTTCAAGAGATTTATTAATGGCTGATTTATTTTATAGATATTTAAGATTTCTATAAGCCATTCGTATGGTACAGAATCGAAAGCCTTTTTATAATTGATATTTGCCATATTAATATTTCATTTCTTGGCATACGTCTGATTGTAAATAACTGAATCAATAGCCAATTGTTCCTCGCTCCTTTAGTATAGCCTTTCTGCTGCACGGTGATGATATTGTTGCGTTTACAATATGCATATATGCGATCACTAATGCAAGCTGTTATGATTTTATATATCGTGGGGAGATAGGTTATGGACCGATATTTTGAAGGATCTTGGGTATTTTGATGGTCCTTTGGTATAAGGTGAGTTGTTCCTTGAGTTGGAAATAATGGTGCATTCTGTGGCTCGACTAATATTTCGTTGATGATATTAGTCAATTTATCATGTGTGCATATTGGAAACCTCATCGATTGTAAACGGTTCATCATTCAATTCTTCGCAGTTTTGATAAGCCTGACGTTCCTCTCTTATCCAGCAAGCGTTGTCGTTGTGTGAAATATTTGTACTTAACTGGTTGCCCCAGCATTCCCCCATCTGTTCTTTAGTCGGGAAGCCATTAATCGGGTTACTAGCAACTGAATTGAGATTCCTGTAAAAAGTTCTTTCTGATTGCTGGAATAATTTGTTATCCATTTTTCTTTTATTGCTTTTCTTGTATTTCTTCAGCCTTGTCGCATATATTGAAAGTTTCTGTTTTAAGGTGTCAAAGTACTGTGTCAAGGATTGTATTCACTGCGTCCCTCGCAGAGTGTATTTCATTTCGCCCAATGATTATTTCAATTTGTGTTTCTAGTTTTGTAGTTCTTCTTCCACTCATCCATTCAGTCAGTCGCCCAATATCTGTCCTAAGTGAGTCAATTTTCTTTACGAGCCTGTTCTCCCGGTGTGGTATCTGAGGTTGTGCATTTGTATTTGAACCTGCTATTGTTGGTCTGATCTTAATTCCAATGACTTTAAGTACTGAGATTGCAGCACAGTAGATCAACAGATGTAGTTCCACTAAGGTCTTAGTTTTTGAAACGAGTGGAGGCAGAATATTTTTGTTCAGTTCATCTAATGCTGCTCCAAGCTTTTTAGAAGCATTTACCTTGGGAAGCGGTGATCTGCTAAGTGGATCTGTGCCTTCGTACTCCGAAATTGATTTTCCAAATTCAAGCAGAAGACATGGATTAACCTGATCAGTTTTCTGGTCGTTGTTCACTAACTACCTCTAAGTGTGTAGCTTGAGTTGTTTGTTCGGACATTATAATTTATGAATCGTTATTATTTTCAGAAATATCCTGTCCTATTACAGTCTGGTTTTGGTCAATTTCTTGTTGGATCTCTTGTTTGGTTGTATTCAGTCTAGTTTTTAGAATTATACTTTTCTTGAGAATCATTCTATATTGATCAGCCACTCTCTGTTCTGTGACTTGTATGTTAGGATATGCTTAATGAACTCGGCGTGAAGTTGTTGTCTGTAGCCGATTCTTTCCCGTTCAAGCTGCGTCACCTTGTAATAAATGCGCATTATTGATTCATTCATCGATGATGTCCATTTCATGCGTCTTCTACGTAGTCCAGCTTGAAAAAGCTCTGGTTGTAGTATCGGCGCAGCAGCTCCAGCTGGCGAAGCCTCCGGTGGTATTAGACTTCGGCCTAGTGCCTTTTTCGTAGCCCTTTTTGTGGCGCCATAGAGTTGGGAACCGCCACTCGCTCCAGCCTCACCAATACCAGACAAATACTCCCAACGGTTCCGAAGGGTTCTTGTCCGCAAAACCCTACCGCCTTGTGTAATACTTTTATTTGACCGCTCCATAAACAGTAGTTTTGGGTTCAAGAGAGAGATCCAAGGCGGTCACCCAAGGCAGAGCCCCGAATTACCATGGGAAAGCTGTTTACTACCGGAGGACGCTAGGTATCCGGAGACATCGTTAGAGACACTTTAACCCTGTGCCATTCAGCTCTTCGACACGATGGATTTCCACCTTGAGCTTGGGAATACTTTTTTAGAGGTTTACTGCTCTTAGCTCGGGAAGGTGGTGGCGCCACTCACCAAGAGCACCAAGCGTTATTATTATTCACATCGACTTGATGTTACTCAGCTCAAAAAGCTGGAAACCATATACCAATTCCTCCCTCGCGACGCTGGAGTTCGACTCGAACCTTGGGGATAAATTTCATTATAACCCAGTATTCCGTTGGCATTAAATCGTTATCTTAATGCTATGAGGCAGGTTTGCAACAATATAGCTCGTTGTCCCACTTTTATGCTATTTCTATTTAGTTCGCAATTTGTTAATGTTTTGGAGAACCTGTGGCTCACCAATCCCTCTGCGGAAATTACAGAAGGTTCGATGTTGACTTTTTCAAGTTGCCAGATGTTCTTTAATTCATAAGAAAGACTCTCATACTTAGAAACTTTTTCCACCGCCGTTTTATATATATTGTGAGACAGTGATATGGCAATATCAACAATTTTTCCCCGCTTTTCTTTTTTATTTATTAAGACTACGTCTGGTCTATTGTAGTCGACAACCCTGTCAGTTATTATCGGTCTATACCCGTAGAGCAGCACATCGTCAGACTCCAAAACTGCTTGAGGACTGTATTTATAATACGGCGCAGTAGAAGTTGGTAAAAGCTCTTGATTAAGTGCCACTTTTTGGTGGATTATCTTAGCAAGCTGATTATGCTTTCCTAAATATGCGTTTTCTGCTAAAGTAGGACATTCATCAATTATGTGCTCAACAGTGGCCCTATTTTGCCACACTTTTGACATACATCTTCAGTATTTTCTTTAAGGATATATTTCTTGTAATTGTTGGTTTTAATGACTTTATCCTGGATTGCAATAACAAAACCCTCAGTTTCCGGATATAATTGATTCAAGGTCTAACCAAAGCAGAGAAGCTTTCTTATCAATATTATTGCCATTTCATAATTCTACATCTCTACCATGAATTGATTTATGTTCCCAGATATTTATGTTGTTTTGTATTGTTCCTGTTTTGATAGTGTAGTTTGCATGGCTCAGTTTTAGTGGTGTATAATTGTGATCAAACTCAGTTGCGAGGCTCATAAGTTGATCTTTCGAAAACTTAGAAAATACTTTGAAATTACGTTGAACTTAGAAAATGTTGGCGAAGCTTCTTTTTCTGACCAAGACACAATTCTTTGATGTAAATAAGTCCTCTACCTCCATATTACTATATTACATATACTGTCAACACAGAAGAATTGCTATGCGAACAACGGAATTTTGTTAAAAGTCGTCTAGTCATGAGGTCCAGCTCTTCCAGTTCTGTGTTTGACCACTTGACCACTCCAAATGAATATGTTAACACCGATATTCTTTAGTTAGTGTTTCCTTAATAAGTTTATGCTCAACTCTCTTGGACTGTTGTATTCCAAGATATTTATATACTTCGCCCTCCTTGCATTATTATTATTATTATCCCCGCGCTTGCTTGATTTAACCTAAAGGCGTTCGCACTTCCTCTAAGGAGAACATTGACATCCCAGATATTCTAGATAGCAGAAGGATTAAGCTGTGTGGGGGCTCTTTCCCTGTTATCGGGCCGCAAGGTGTCGCTAGAATTCTTAGACTTTTCTGAGTTGTTCAAGAACTTCCGAATGGTTCTCGCTATTCCCAGTAGTGCTGTTTTCTGCATTGGCTTGAAAAGTTGCTCGTTGAGATCCATTGCTTTTATGTTCTTCAGCAGGCTCTTTGGAATCAAACCCGTTGTTGATATTATTATGAGAACTATTTCTACACTTTTCATGCCCCATTGTTTTTTAACTTGCTCTCGAAGTTCCTGGTATTTCTGAATTTTTTCCCTTTGCTTCTTTAATATATTATTGTTATTAAGAATGGCCACATTGATAAAGTAGAGTGCGTTTAGATAATTTAACCACAGTAATAATATCGGGCCAGTTGTGATCCAGTCTTCGCTCAATGAGTACAGTACGGTCCCAACTGATCTTATTATTGCTTTCGAGAATGGGTTCGGGCTTGTAGTTGTAATATGGAACTCTCTCTTTTAATAGCTGCAGCTTTATTGCAAGTTTCTGGTGCAGAATCTTTGCGACTGCATCGTGCCTACCTTTATAATCGATAGCCGCAAACGTCGTGCATCCCCCAGTATAGTGTTGAATGGTTGCGGAGGTTGGACATCCGTATCGGCAGTGATTGTCCACAACACCAGCATCTCGGACAATATATTTAAGGTAATTTCTAGTGGCAATAACCTGATCTTGGATTACCACCATAAATCCCTCTGTCTCGGGGAGCATCTGTCCTGCACTCAGTCAGTAGTTTAACGCTAATATATCGACTTGTTCTTGGTTGACCTCATTCTGATGTCTCCCATACAGGGATTTTTCTCTCCATGATTGCAACTTTTCTTGATCGGTTTTCGCATAGCTTTGAACCAAATTTTCCTTCAATTGTAGTGGCGTTAACACATCGATTTGACATATCGTTGACATATATAATTCTGACGTTTCTGCTTGTTTGAAAAAGTATGATTGCATGCTTTCAATTTGCTGATCAAATTGCTTGCTTATATCGACCAGGACTCTACCGCCTTGATGTCGTTGCAAGGTGGTGCGTTCTGCACTACTTCGTGGATGATACTTTTGTGCTTTTGTGAGCAATGTTCTAAGCTTGAGTTGCAGATTTTGTACATCCGTCTTAGTCCAGTTGACTGCTCCAAATGAATACGTTAATATAGAAACCGCATATGTGTTGATTGCTTTAAACATATTTCTGCTATTAAGATTGGACTTGATTTACTTGATTTTAGTTGATTATACTTCACCCTCCTGCATTGGCTCTATATATTCTTGTTCTGTGGTGACAAACCCTGTCATCTCTAACTTAGATTATCTCTTTATGTTAATGGTTCTGCGTTTATTTAATCCAAAGTGCATATTAATATCAGTTGTAAATTTATCCAAAACCTAAATGAGTTGTTGCCATTTTGGTGCTGATGATGCATACAATTTTAAATTATCCATTACATCAGGTGTGATACATTTTGGTTTTGGAATTTGTATCCGATTTGCGTCCTTTTAATCAGATTAGAGAGTTGATTTAGTGCCAGGCAAAACCACAGATGGCTCAGCGAGTCCCCTGAAATATGACGCTTTTATTATTATTATTATTATTATTCCGCTCATCCTTACTGTAGAATCTTAGCTCATGCTGGCCGATATTCCAATGCCAAGATGAAAAAGCAATTCAGCTCCTCTCACCCTAGCATAATATTTTACGAACAATGTGACACCTCTGCAAGAGCACGGCACGCTGTCCCACTATGGCAATCGATCTCGATATACCGAGGCTCTCGAGGTTCTTTGAACATCTCTTACTTATCAGGCCTTCGGCGGATATAACGAACGGCACTACATCTACCTTACTCAGTTTCCACTGGTTCTTCAAGTCGTATGCCAGATTTTCATACTTTGTTGGATTTTTCTATCTCAGTTTTTCTAATGTTGTGAGACAGTGGCACTGCGATGTCAATTATAAAAGCCCTCTTGTCCTTTTTGTTGATTAAAACAATATCCGGCCTGTTATAATCAACCGTTCGATCAGTTGTGATTGGTCTGTCCCAGTAAAGAATGGTATCGGGTGATTCAAGTACAGGAGAAGGCGAGTACTTATAATATGGAGGAGGTGCGCTTTCTAATAGCGAGTATTTTTTTGCAATTTGTTGATGTATAATTTTTGCCAGCTGATTATGCCGTCCTAAATAAGCATTAGGAGCAAGGGCCGGGCAACCGCCAATAAGGTGCTCAATTGTTTCCCCCAAAGTACCGCATTTCCTGCACTTACCGACTACGTCTAAATGCAGTATGTGCTTTTCATAGTTTTTTGTTCTTGTTACCCTATCTTGAATAGATATCGCGAAACCTTCTGTTTCTGGGTACAAGAGTCTATCGGTCAGCCACTTTAGAAACAATTGTTCGTCAATGGTGTCATCTTCGAGTGACTTAGGGAACCTTCCGTGCAATGTTTGTCCCTTCCATTCTCGAACGCAGTCCGTGAGTGTTGTTCTGTGGGGTGAAACCCCGATTCTCATTTGCAACCAATTTCATTAATATACTGTTTGAATCAATGAAGTGTTTTCTCATTCTATTTTCTTGATTGAGGCAGAGATTTTTTACGTTTACAAGGCCTCTACCCCCCAACTTTCTTGGGATGTATAGTCTTTTCGTAGATGAGTTTGGATGCAGGCATCGGAACTTTGTCAATGTTCGGCGCGTCAACCTATCAAGTTGATCAAGGTCAGTTTCTGACTATTTAACTATGCCAAAAGAATATGTCAGAGCTGGCACTGCCCAACCGTTGATCGCTCTAATGAGGTTTCCTCCGTTCAGTTTGGTGTTTAAAAGTTTTGTAAGTCTCTTTTGATATAGACTGGAAAAGTCCTTCTTTAACTGGTTATGATCAAGTTTATGCTTTTGGGGTATTCCTAAATATTTGTAATATTCTTCTGGTGCTAGTTGTTGTATGTTACAAAATGTTGAATGTTGACTCTGAACCTTTCCCTTCTGTATACTAATGGTAGAGCATTTGTCCAGCCCGAATGACATTCTGATATCCCTACTGAATGTTTCAACCGTTTTTATCAATGAGTTTAATTTTTCTCTAGTTTCTCCATATAATTTAAGGTCATCCATATATAGTAGATGAGAGAGCTTCCTTGGATTCCTCATGTTAAGTTTATATCCAATATTGCTGTTGTTGAGTAGTGTGGACAAAGCGTTCAATGCTAGACAGAACCAAATTGTAGAAAGGGAATCTCCCTGATAAATTCCCCTCTCGATATTTGTGCATTGTTGGCCGACAAAAAGATTTGTTTTCCACTTCCCCATCAGGCACTTTAAAGAATTAATAATCTGGGGGCTAATTTTATAGAAATTCAGAACCTCAACCAGCCAATCGTGAGGGACACTATCGAATGCTTTCTTGTAGTCTATATAGCAGATATTAAGTTATTATATTTAAGTAAAACCTCTCTCGTATGTTAGAAAAGTTACGTTGCGAGATTGATTCTTCATTTTCAGACGATGATGCTTCTGGTGGTACATTTTGAGTTTGTTCTACTTGTTTCTCCTCTGTATTCGAGTTAAGAACGTCTATAGTATCTTCTTGATGTTGTTGATATGTAATGTTTTGATGTAGTTCATTACCGATTTCTCTCTTGATGTTCATTAGTTCCGATTCGGTTAGATAGTTTTTCCTTAGAATTTCGTTTTTACGGTCGGCTAAGTTTTGCTCCGACAGCTGAGTTTCAGGGAACCTCTTTTTATATTCTTGGTGGAGTGCATGCCTCCATCCAGGGAGCGGGTTATCTCCGCACTGGTTTACGGAGTAATAGGCACGCATTACATCAATATTCATTTCGCGTGTCTATCTGATACGTGGAGTGCGTTCGGTCCTAGTGACAGCCCTCCTTATTAGGGGCGAGCCAGCAAGTACCGGGGTATTTTGATCTTCTACTCCATTATTAATTTCCGCTCTCTGTTGATTTTGTAGTAAAGTCTTTGGTGTTGCTAGACTTAGATGATCTAATTGTTGTTCGAGTGCTTCTTTCATTGCCATTCTTGTGGTGCCATTATTATTATTATTATTATTATTATTTTAAATAAATTTTACTTCATTGAACTCTAAATAACCGAACAAACTTATTTACCAACCTAATGATGCTACTTTATTGGCAAAACTTAGGTTCTAAATAGGTACAAGTTTTACTCTTAGTAACAATTAAATAAATTAAATAATAGCCCTCTTTTCAACGTTTCAATTATTCAGTTATTTTTTCTTTTATCTCGTTATAGAAAATAACTATTTTACAAATTTCCATTATGTTTTAAATTAACGAGTTTCGATCATTGGAGTCTAAATCATGCCAAGCAAAATTAACATGTTTTGGTAGGTTATCGTCTAATAAGCCTAACGCGGATATATTAAACATAAATAATAGTATGTTTCATTTACAACATCATAATGAGAACAAAAAATATCGAGTCTAAGCAAATAAATAAATGTTCAGTTATTTATACCAGACCTTTTTTAATTAATTTATATTTCTCTCATAAACTAGACTAGGTCTATATTGTATTTGTGAAACGATAAATAAATATAATCAGACTGTCGATACAATTTGCATTAATTTCGCTAATAAACCATGAAAAATCACTGAGATCTAATTCGACGTTGTAACGGGACCCGATATAATAAATTATCTTCCATTTAATTTAAAATCATCTATTTGATATTAACGGCCACCGATCGGACGTAGAATCGTCGTAATTGGTCTGTTATACTTTGGTTTCGAATTCCTTTTTTATTTATGGTCGAAGAGAATCAAAATAATTTATGAGCTCATTTGTAGGTCACTAATAGAGGCATACAGAAAAACTAATTAGAAAGAAGAAGTGGGGAGTCTTGGCAGATTAACACGGAAATAAAAACATAGACTAATATAATATGTACCGTTAGATATATTTTTAATTTTTGCTTGGAACTTCTAATTCTTCTTGCTTGGAACTTCTATTTGTTTGGGGACTACTAAAAAATACTAAAAAATGAAAATGGTATGCAAGATTTCCGACCTGCTCAAAATTCTCTTAAAGTGAAACTTATCAATGGTAAGGAATACTGGGAAGTCTTCAAGGATACAATGGATTCCAAATTAGTATAGATACCTCTAACAATGACAACAAATATAGATAAACAAGCTATACATATTACTGCAATAATTTAAGAAAGTATAGGCCTCTCAATAATGACAAAAAATCAAGAAAATCATTATAAAAAAAACCTCCCTAGCTCCATAAATCAACTAATTAATCAAAGGAATCGGGATAAACGAGAATGGAATAGAATAATAATACGAGATCCCGCAACCAAAAATGTAGTTAATAACTTATCGCATCGCATTAAGCCACAATTAGATATTTTTAGAATAATCGAATACCAAAAACGCATAAACTAAAGCCGCAGGATCTAGGATTATGGAGATTTACTAAAAAAATAAAACGAAAATCTGAAAAAAATCCCCTCTCTTCTGTTTAACAGTACAATACTACACAGATGATGAAAATAAATATACTACTTCCTGTGATCACCTCGAAACAAAAACAGCATTCGACCCACAGCATTTACAACCTGCCTTTGCTAATTGGATACAAAATGAAGTAAAAACTAATATAGTACTAGCAGGCGTAGACATCAACTACCATCCCACTGGAGGTATGGTAATCCCCATGTCAGTAATTAAACCATAACAATTAAAAAAAAAAGGCACCGGGCTATGACCAAATACCGAATATAATATTCAAAAATGCAAACCTATCTAACTACACTTTTTATTACTTGCCTAAGACTGGGATATTTTGCGTCGCAACCAAAAATTTTACATTTCTTAGTATCATATACACACTTTGCTGTGTAGAAATATGAGTGTAACTGTCAGACATCAAATTTTTATTTCATTTTGTAATTTTTTAGGTAGGGCACGTGTCCACGAACCCTTATGGGCCGACCGCTACTGCTGGTATATGCCCCCTTTTCACAATGTCTAAATTCTTTGAAAAAATTATTTATGAAAGATTGAAATTTATGTATGAAAAATTGTTAAGGAGAACATAATTCATACATAGAACATAAACACATTCATAGAATATACACAACCTAACATTCATACACCATCCAACATCAAATATTAGAAAAATCAAAACCGTCGTGCCAAAAGGGAGTATACTTGGCCCAGTTTTTTATATATATATATATATATATATATATATATATATATATATATATATATATATATATATATATATATATATATATATATATATATATATATATATACTAGAGCCAGAGGCTTCGCTCCTTATGTTTGCAGATGACATAATGTCTCTAATCAAGGAGCA